>CM033716.1:78912469-79512469 GCA_019671005.1 Hibiscus mutabilis
TCAAAACTGATACTGATTTCTCTCTGAGAATAACATCTGGACTGGTATAGTTTATCTTGGGATTTAACTGGTTTGTGTTCAAAATCAACTTCAACTTGCAGGTTTTTATTTTCTTGTTAGCCCTTATGGTTAGGGCTGCCAATGTACCTGCTGATTATGACAGTGATGATGAGTTCATTGCACCAAGGCAGCAAATCAGACAGCCTTTGATCAACAGGCAGCCAGTTCCGGGAACAGGTGTACCCGTTGCTGGCGGCCTTGATCAACGGCATGGCAGAACTGATGCTTGGAGTGCACGTATGAGGGAAAAGGTGATTTCTTTTCCATGAATTCCTTCGCTTTGATATAAACATATAGTTGCCCTGTCTGGTAAATCTTTGCTTAGACCAATTGTTATGTCATACCTTGATTTCCAACCCGAACACACCGCCACTCTTCCTCTTCTATTCCCGTATTTTGTTCTCCTTATTATTTCCTTTTGTCTCATCTTTATTTCTCTTGACCTTTTTCCGTGTTTGTTGTTCTAACACTGGTTTTCCCTGGATGTATATCAGTACGGGTTGGATACGTCCGAGTTCACATACAACCCTTCAGAGTCTAACAGGTGCCATCAGGCAGCCCCTCAACCAGCAGAAGAAGGCAGCCGTTGCACCATTATGTGACGATCATCCGGTTGGTTTGGCTTCCAAAGGCTATTGCAGTGTCGATTGAGTGACTGCTTCAGATTTTTCAGATGACAGTCTTAATTTATGTGTTTCCCACTCATATATTTGTTTAGCGAACATGTGTTTGAAAAATACATAACCATTTTGTGTGTAAAGTTTGACTGCTACATTAAGGTTTGGCAATGAGTTGAATCCCGAGTCAAATGCAACTCTGCCTTTTACTTATCTGTTCCTTCAGATGTTATGAATATATACACACACATATATATTGCAAAATAAGTATCATACGAGACATCGAGGCAATGTCGATATACTCGAATTTCTGAGTGGTGGGAACTTGGGATGGTGGGATTTAATGAAGTAGGCTTAATGAGAACTTTTAAAAATTATGTCGACATACTCGTATTGAGTAAATTTGATTAAAAATATTCAAAAAATTAAGTTTAATATGAATTTTTAAAACAATATTTTTTTAAATAAGAAACTAAATTCTAATTTCTTAAACTTTTGGAGAGCTTTAATCGATACAATATTTATACTTTCTTTTATTAAATAGAGATCGATTATATTCTCGTACCCAGGGACGGAGGTATTGATTGTCCCTCCCTACTTCCAAAGATTTTTTTTTCACTTTTATCTCCTTATTTAAATTTTATTACAAAATGATTTATTTATGAATTTGCCCCACTTCACTTTCAAATATTTATAGTTTGTCCCTTCTAACCCCAAATTCTGACTCCGTCCCTGCCCGTACCGAGATTTAAATTTATATGAGATGAGACAATATGAATTATCTTTAATAACTTGGCCAATTAGTGGATTTCATACAATATTCATACTTTAAAGATTCAATAAAAAAACGTTTTGACTTTTGAGTTTGAAAGCCAATTTAGATTTTATTTCATAGATTAATGCGTGCAATTAACTCCAAGAATGAAAACCTTCCATAGCAACCTGCAACAAATAACCTGACCAATCTTGTAACAGACCGCCATTACTGAAAAGCTCCATTACCATTTAAGATCTCTCTATAAATTCCCAGAATAAAACCCCAAGCATCAAATCAATCCCATTCCAACAAAACCTACCAGATTCTTTCTTGTTCCTCCGCAATGGGTTCATTTCAACAGCACCTTTTGCTATTCACAGCCATGGCATTCGCCATAGCCATCACCCCAGCTTTCTCGGTTCTCGGCTGGGACGAGAGGTACTCGCCGGACCTGGTGCTGTGTTGGGAAGAAGTGATCAACAAGGTTGAGGGCTGCGTGCATGATATTTACGCATCCTTGGCTAAAAACAAGGTAAATCTCAGCTTTGAATGCTGCGAAGCGATTCGGGGTATGGATTCCAGGTGCAAGAACTGGATTTTCAACCATGGCAAATTCACGCCCGAGTTTGGTAATCAAATCAAAGGGTTTTGTGCTACTTTGGGCGTCACTCTTCCGCCCACTTATCAGATTTATTACCCTGAGCACGGCACTCCCGGCCACGATGACCGGAGGGATTGAGTGATTGTTTAGACTTCGTTAAACCTATATACTACTACTATGTTTGAACAAACAAGGAGAGTTCATTTGTAGGAAGCCAAGCGGAACAAATTTATATTTTTAAATAAAAAAGTGGTATTTTGAATAATAGTATATTAATTTATGTTTGGTATTATTTTTTTAAACACGGTTCGATCTCATATTATCTTGTGTATTTTACACAAAACATGTAAAAATATACATTTTTTAAATAAAATAATACACTAAAATTCAAAATTAAAAAGGGCCTAAAATGTGTTTACCAATATTTAAGCTAATTAATAAAAATTTTAGAGTTTTAGACCAACATGTTAGCTTTTTAAACATACATGATTTACATGATCATTTTATAATTGAGGGATTAAAATAAACTTTTAGGTATATTTCAAAGACTAAAATATATATTTTTATAGTAAAAAGATTAAAATAAACTTTTAAGTATAATATACAGTCTTCTACCGTACTTTAACCTTGTAACTTATATAATACAAAAATCAATATATTAAAATTATCTAATACAATAAGACGTTAAATTTCTCAAGTAATGTTAAAGATTCGAATTCTAATATTATAAATAGAGTGAATTAAATTAAAAATATCATCCCTTTGTACTATCACATTCAAATTAATTGATCAATGGAATAAATATATAATCTTATTAAAAAATCTACATAGGCTTGTAGTCAAAAAGTTTCAGATTTCTTTGACCTTTAAACAAAACAATACTTTCTAACTTAACAAGCAGTTGGGATCCGTGGCGCAATGGTAGCGCGTCTGACTCCAGATCAGAAGGTTGCGTGTTCGATTCACGTCGGGTTCAATTCCTTTGAACAGATCTCCACCATTTTTATTTATCCAGAAAAAATCAAATTTCTAGAAAACAGAAACGTGTACAAATATATTTTATTTCTTTTTTAATAGAGAAATTTCATTTAATTAATTATTTATTAATCTGGTGGGGTCATAACTGTAATTTTATTTAAAACAGAGGAGATTTAAAAAGCTTCGAGGACTTAGTTCAAACACAGTCAAACAAAGTTATCCAGTTTTACCATCCAAAAAGGTACGTTTTTTTTCCCTATATTTGTTTTACGATTAATTATTTTCAATTATTTTTGTTTTTTATTTTATTTTACAATTGGCTGATTGATACAACGAACGATCCTTGTCCCGTGATCATCTTAACTGCTTTTGTTTTCCGTTGGTTCATCGGAAACCCTAAGGAATCGGCGAGAAATAGTCTTTTTTTTTTTGGGGGGGGGGGGTTCTAATTGTTTTCCTTGCTAATTTCCCTGTATTTCTTCTCTTTTATTCGATCCTAAGGGTTTTGATTTTGTTTAATGTTTTAATCTGTGATATCTATTGAAATTTCTTTCCTTTGGAAAATATGCTGGCAGCAATCTTACATTTAGATTCTGTTGTTTGCTGTGATGATTTTGTTTTCGAAAACGATCTCTGTTTGAAGTGTCTTGCGTTTGAGTTCTAGTAATTGGGTTGTCCGTGTTCTTTTTTGAACTCTCTCTTGACACCTTGATGGCAAATTGTGTGTAGCTTGACTTGTTTATTCGATTTTAGCTACGATAGACTGTATGATCGTTTGTAGGAAGCGCTGATGTCTTCCTTCTGCTCGAATGAAATCTTATCTAGCAAATTTAGAATGATTATGTGAAGATTGTTATTTTTGTTTGGTTTGTAAATACATTCTAGATTGGAAGGAAGCTCGGATATTCTTTTTCGGTATATAGATTATTTGTATTGAGAATAGATAAGTCATTGACTCTGGCTCTATGGAATATGATTGTGTTGATGGGATAAGAAATGTCACTTATATACATTGATAAAAGGGTGTTCCGGTCGACTTGTTAGCCTGAAGAATGCTAGTACGAATGTTTCGTTGTTTGCGTATGCTGTTCTAAGTTCTAACTCCTAATTTAGTGATTGAATGGCCAAGGTGATGCTTCGAATCACCGGAATCTATTTTAATGGTGGATGTTCAGCTGTGCTGTATACGCGATCCCGTGTTCTTATACTTGTGGACTCTTTATTCTTTGATCAGAATCGGGTTTAAGTTTGCGTTTTCAATTGCAGGAGAAAAACTGACATTATATGGATAGTAAAGTACCGTCTCAAAAGGTTACTCAGGAGCTAGCTCGCGAGTTGCTTATCGCAATATCTTATTCCGTACCAGAGACTGATCCGAATTCAGATCGTGCATCAGAGATTGTAGACGGAACGAATGGGGCTGTGGCTGCAAACGTTGATGAAGTTGAAAAATACAGGTCTGAACTGATTTCTATATCCGATGATCAGTCAACTGATGCTCGAGTACCTCCGGTTGTGCTCGAGAACCATGTAGGTTAGTGGAAACATATTGAAATGGGAAACTTTATTACATAAAGTGGCTGTTGATGTTTCCTATAACTCCCTGTTTTAGAGTTGGTGTGATTCTACACGTAATGTTGTTTTGTTTTGTGTGTGATTGATTCTTTGCATGCCAATGTAAATAAGGAAATATACTTTTGTAGACATTGTGTTGTGTTAAAAACTTGAAATTCTGAATATTATATTCGTCTCGGTTACCGGACGTTTGCATCCGGATTTCTATATGTCCAATCTATGTTCATCCTCTGTGTGAAACTTTTTCTTCGAGTATCTTGCCAATGTAATTGTTGAAAACGTGTGAACAGGATCGTGTAACTGGTCGGTTCTTGGAACGATGATGATTCGATGTTCTGCTCCTCGAAAGGAGTTTGAAACCTTTAAGTCTTGGTTCTTGGAACAACTTGTGGTGATTGAATGTTTAGCTCATCGAAGGAAGATTGAAACCTTTAGGACTTGTTTGAATGGGATTTTTACATGTTTAAACCTTCAATTTTCAATTTATTTGAACTTTACCTCCCTCATTTTATAGTTAATTACACTTCTCATACTCGAACATCTTCGGTATTCGTATTTTCTCTAATTTTTGTTTTACATATTTTTAGTATTAACATCAAAGTTGTTATAGATATACAGATTTATAACACGTTAGCAACACGAATTCATTTTAAAGAAAATGGATCAAATTTCACATATCTTTCGATTTAAGGTTATCCTAAATATGTGTTAATATCGTAGATATTAACAATCCTATATTAATACTTGTATTTATATATCGATCATTTAAGAATGATTATATCAATCACTTGTAATACAATTTTATGTATATTATACAATTTCCTAAAAACAATGCAAGAAAAACACAATCATATGTTATATTTCAGAAAAACACAATAATATGAAACTTAGTTTTTTTCCTTGTTCAAAAAAATATAATAAAACTAATATATCAATAATTTTAATAATTAAATTATTGAAATATTAATGTGACAAATATAATTTAATTTATTATTAAAGAAGATTTCATAGATTAAAAAAAGTATTAAGAAAAAACTAGAATAAAACCTGGCCTATAAACCACCGGAGTTTCCTAGCCATGCTTCAACAGGTAAATGGACATTAGGAGGCATATTGAGTGGCAAATTGAAGAAAGGCAACTCACCCTGTTCGGCACCGGAGAACGTATTGCCACTCTCCCTAGTGACGACAACCGGTGGCTTAGGCCTGTTCTTCGAGCCCGGTGGACGACCCCTTGGCCTACGGGCTATAACAAGGTCACCCGAGTGGGAACCATTGACAAAGTCCTGAACTTGTGCTGAACCACCGTCAGCACCGCCACCGCAGTTGTTTGAAACGTCGTGGTCTTCGGGTTCGGGTTGGTGATGGAGGTGAAGGTCGGGTCTTTGAAGGTGTTGAACGTAGCGAAAAGCAGTCCCTAAATCGAGACCGGCCATGCGAGCATCAAAGGGTTTTTATTTTTTTTTAAAATGGAAGAAATTAAAAACAAAGAAGACGACGACGACTAGAAGATCAATTGCAAATCATTTCTCACCTCAAGGGTATAAATAATATAAAAACTACTAATTGAATGAGAAATTATTTTACAATGATCATCAACTGATTCGCTGACAATTAATTTGTATCAAATATTATAAAGATTTATTTTATAAATAATTATTTTAATTCATTTTTTCTCATTTACAAATGATAATATTTAAGCTTAATATTATTTAAAGAATCTAATAATTCATCCCGATGAATCAACATATAATTTTAAATTTATTTTAATACTTTTTGCAGAAGAAGAAGGTATTTAGTGATGGGTGAACTGCTAATTTTCGAATACAAAATATCCATCTTACTCAAGTATTTGATATATTATTAACACATAATTATATACATTGTGATGATATATCATCCGAAATTAAATTGAATCTAACAAGTAATTTTATTGGAAAAATGGATGATGTCATCATAAGAGATCTGTGTACAATCGCTATGTCTATATAAGGTGTGTGCATTGTCAAATGATTAAGAATAGTCTGAACATATACTACTTTTTAATGTGCAAGTTTAAATGCAAAATCCGGAGTCAACAAAGACTTAAAGCAAACCTAAATTCTTTACTATTTTCAATATTTTGATGTGATTACATAAATAGTATATGTTTTATAGTCTTAGTACTTAAAAACGCACACATATTGTGCATAATACTTTGTTCGAACCCGAATTATCTAAAAGGAACAATACTATCCTTTATCACAGGAATTAGAGACAAATTTGGTTAGGATGAAAATGTGAATATATAAAAAGGGACAATTAATGGAGGAATCGGGGGCAAGTGGGCAATGGTGGAGCGGCGCGTGGGTCCCGTACTTGTCGTCTCCTCCTCCCCCGCCCTCACGGCCCCACCTTGGACGGCCCTCCACAGCCGTCACTTCCCCTTTGCTTTGACTGAACTTTGAGCAATTTGGAATTATATAATGGTTTATATATTACTGTTTATCTCATGAACTTGCCTGCATTATTGTTTTTTTTTTCTCTAATCCTCTTTATATACTAAGGGATAATTACATAATTTATCCCTGATTTTCAGAAAGTCTTCAAAAAAGTACATTTGGGTAACTAATTTTTCATCATGCCTATCATTATAGTAAGTGGTGAAACTCTATTGCGATTAGTGGGGTCATCCGTCATGACCAAATAAAATATTGAAGAATTTATATGAAATTTACTTTTTAATCCCTTAATATATATAATTTACTACTGTCTCTTAAATTTTAATTTTTTAAATGACTTATCAATAAATAATGTTGAATTAAGTATGATGATCGAACAAAACGAGTTAATTCTTATCTCGATGGTTTGTTGTTTGATTTTTTTTTCTTGGATTAAAGCCATTTGATTCGACCATTGGATTATGGTTCTTATTTCATCAAAATTTTATTGATGGGCCTAATGTGTATACCTATACATATCATTAGAAGTGTATGGGCCTTTATTACCAAAATAAATACTATTTTGTTAGGATTTTCGTCAATGGATTTTGGCCCATTATTTACCCTAAACCCCAGACATCTCTAGCACTATCTATTAGAGATGTTTAATTCATGAAATATAATATTGGGTTTAAATTTGATACACAGGCACAAGCCTGTCTATTTCTACTATAAATTAAAATTAAACATAATCCCTAAAAACTAAACCCCAAACCATAAACCCTAAATGCTAAACACTAACCTTAAATTTTAAACCCTACAACCTAAACCCCTAAACCCTAAACTAAACCCCTAACCCCTAAAACTAAAAGGTCTGTAAACTAAAATTTACATAGACTGTGTATTGAAGTTTTTCTCATATAATATTATCGCGTAAAATTACATGATATTATTGGAAATGTTACATCGTCTTGCTTAGTTGATTTGGTCAGAATGTATATGATATTTAGTTTGCAGAATGTAAAGTTATCTATAATTACGTTTTACTAAATTATCCTTGTAATGCATTTTTAAACAAGATTAACCATTCGTGTTAATTTAGAAGATATGACATGCAAGTTTATAAAACTCTTTCAATTGAGCTATTATATAAAAATCACATTTGATATATTATCAATATTATTAGTATGTGTTTAAAAATGCATATATTAGAACTTAACAAGTGGTCTCAGTGAAAAAGCGGATGAGGTTTATCATAGGAGACCCGAGTTTAAATCGCTTTGTTTGCAAGATATGTACATTGTCAAAGAGTTAAAAATATATATAAACATATACTACTTTGTAATCACGTTAAGATTATTCAAAAAACGCATATATTATTATCACATATGCACACGGATAATTTTTCATATCATGTTTAGTTTTGTCAAGTTTATAGGAACAAACCAGAAAAATAATATCACATGGACAAAATTTATCGAGTAAATCAAATAAAAGATGTGTAAAACCATAAAAAAGGACTATTTTCTTTGGAATAGGTGTCCATGGACTAAGATGAGTCGATGCCCGATTTCAAAAAATTCAAAATTCAGATCCCAATCCTTCTGCCTCAAATCATCTATTTTGATTTAAAAATAATAAAATATAATTTCATATTAATATTTATATAATTAAATTTAAATAAATTTATATTTTTAAAGATTAAGGGTATAAAAAGCCCTAAACTTTTGAAAAAAAAAATAATGAAGTCCTTGAATTTTTTTTCCAGTCAATTAAGCTCTTGACTAAGAAATTTAATCTTTTAAGCCCTTAAACCAAGAAATTGAATCAAATTAAGCCCTTTGACCAATTTTGACCATTAAATCTGAACAAATTTTTTCGATCCACTGTTGCAGTGTGCCATGTCACAGTGTTTTCACTTGACAATTTTCAAAAAAAAATTATTTTATTTAAAAATTCTTTATATGTTCTAAAAATTCTAAAAAAAATTATAAAATTTATAAAAATACTTTTTGAATTTTTTTTTGTAAATCAACATGATAGAACTGTAGTGTATCATGTGCCGATAATATCTGAAGAAAAAAATTGTCAAGATTTAATGGTCAAAGTTAGTCAAAGGGCTTAATTGATTTAATTTTTTGGTTCAAGGGCTTAATTGAATTAATTTTTTAGTTCAAGGGCTTAATTGGGTGCAAAAATAGTTCAAGGGTTTTATTGATTTTTTTTCAAAAGTTCAAGGGCTTCTTACACCCTTAAACTTATTTTTAATTTATTAAATTTATATTCGAGTCGAGCCGGACGAGTTACCCAATCCATGGCATGTCTAAAAAAAATAAGGTTTACTGTTTTGAGTTTCAAGTGTAACGTTACCACTAAATGTGTTATTATATAAAATATTTTTACTGTTGGTAACGTCTATTAACCGGTCAGTGGTAATATTGAAGCGAAACTAAAAGTTTAATGATAACATTGAAGCAATTAAAAGTTTAGTTACCAAATTGAATAATTTATCAAAGTTCGGTTATCATTTGTGAAATTTACTTGATTTTAAAGTAAATGTAAGAATTATTATAGTAATAAAAGTTTAATTATTTTTTGAATTAAAAAAATAAAAGAAAATCTGAAAATTTGATATAAAAAATATTTTTAAAATTTTATTCTAAAAAGAGATAATAATACTTTCGGTCCCTAAAATTTCAAAACTAATTAAAATAGTTAATAATACATTACGGTATATAGAAATAGTAGTACATTATGATACATGTTATTTACTGTAGAATTATCCTTATTTATATATATCGATTATAATTTTTTTTACAAAAAAATGTTTAGATTAAATTGTCACACTCAAATTAGAGTTAGAGCCACCACTATTATATCGATTATAGTTAAATATACAGCTAGTTGAAGTTGAAGTTGAAACTGACTAAAATTCTTTACCTTTTCCTCGTTAATATTTTAAAAACTTTTTCCTAGTGGCTACTTATCATTGTCTTAGTTGAAACCTTCCCAAGAAAAGTCAAGGGAACTGCAAATTAAATTTGCACAATCATTGTGTAAGAATATCCTTCCAAATCGATAAGAACTATATTTGGTGAGAAATGGACCGAGGAAATTAAGGAGCGGTCATCTTCTAAAAATTTAAAATTTAATTTTAAAAATATTTTATTGAAAATTTATTTTAATCCTTAAAATTTTATAAATCTGTCTTTTAAATTTTTATAAGTTTACCTTTACTAACATAAAATTTTATACTGTGCCTGAATTTGGTCAGTAATAAATTATTTTATTTTTTTCTCAAGTTCAAATCTCATTAAAAAAATATACGTAATTTCAGTCAAAAAATCTTTTTATAAACATTCTAATTATTAATTTTATTTATAAATAATAATGTTAATTCTGATCATATTTATATGGATGCATTTATTATAAGGGTAATTATTCCATACACAAGCGCCTTAGTTTTAGGGTTTAGGGATTTCGATTGGAGTTTAGGAGTTTAAGTGTAGTACTTTTAATTTAGGGGCTATTGATGAAATTTTGGGTTTAAGGTTAAATTTTAGGGTTTATTGGTTAAAACCTAAATCCCTAACCATATTACCATAAAACCTAAACCTAAACTTTAATTCTAACCATGGACCCTAAATTCTAAACCCCTATACTAAAATCCCTAAACTCTAAACCCCAAACTAAAACTCAAACCTTAAAATTAAGGTGCTTATGAAAATAAAAAATTTCTACCGCATGCGTATGAGATAATAATAGTTATTATAATTATAATTTTACTTACATATTGTATTGATTAATTTTGATTATATTTATACAGATGTTGATAACTGTCGGGAAAAAGAAGGTGAGTTTGTTTGCTCTGGTATTTGATGGGATTAAGGAAACAAGACGATGGAAACAATGGTTGAAAGAAAGAAAGAAAAGTAAGATATTTTAGTGATTATTGTTTAAGTCGATATTGACGAAAACAGCTAATTGTGAAAGGAGACCGTTTCTCTCTTTAATATCTTTGTTCCTCGGTCTGGTTTAGACAGCTTTCTGACGTGTCGATCTGAAGACAAAAACAACAACTAAAACTAAAACTTAATTTATTTATTTTTATTAAAGGTTATGAAGAGAAGTTTTCATAGTAAAAAAGGGTTAGTTTGTGCTAATGCAACAAGTAGATACCAACAATACAGAGAATTTATATACACATCAAAGGGTTTTTTTCCTCAGCAAATGATTTTATTGATGTTAAAATTATAATATCGAATGTGTGTCTCATTAAAAATCTCTCTAAATTTATTTAGAGAAAAAGAGTAGACCACGTTTGGGCACCTTGACCTTAGTAAGCACATTGCAAAATACACCAAGGAAAACATGGCCGAAACGGTAACACCTCCCAAAGTAGTTAATCACCTAAACACCAACACATATTCTATACAACATCTTTGTTGGGAACTAGATTCTATACAACATGTCTATGAAACAACAAGCTAGATGCAAGCTTCATTAGAACCCAACAAGTGATCATAGTGAAAAAATATATAATGTTTATCTTAGGACATTCGAATTCGAATAACATTATCTGCTAGGTATGTGTATTATCAAAGTGTTAAGAAAGATATGAACACACAGTACCTATCAATAGAATCTGAAAAATGACAAAGCTCTCTTATCAAGCATTCAACACTGTTGTATTCTTATGGACTCAAACCTGAAAATTTTGATTAAATTGAAACAACCTTAGTCATTGGTTGGGCCAAGTCATTTATTAACATTGATGTTGCCAAAATCCAAATGCTTGCTACAACATTGGGTGATATGTCCGGTGTTAGGGTTTCATTTTGTCTCTACATTCCCAAACCCCATCCCCATTTGCCCTTGTATTTAACACCATTTCCCCCACCAATCTTTCATTCTCATCATCTCCCCCATCTCTCATTGACCAACTTCAAAAGCTAGCTTAATCTCAACAGAACCAGAACCACCATCGCCGCCAGCCCGATCGGCACAAACTTAGCCGCCGGCTTGTGGATGTGGTACCCTAAGGCACAAACTCTGGAACCGGAAGATGATTCCTGGGAGGTTAGGGCTTTTGCCGAGGACACGGGTAATGCAATGGGGACAACTTGGCTGCCGAGGTCTTATACTTGCACTTTTTGCCGAAGGGAATTCCGTTCGGCTCAAGCACTCGGTGGTCACATGAACGTTCACCGCCATGATAGAGCTCGGCTCCACCAAGCACAGCCCGATGCACCGAACTCGCCGCCATCCGCTACAACCACAACTAATTCCTCATCTACTCTCTTGATACCGACTCAAGAATTCGCCAAAAATGGCGGCCTGTGCCTCCTCTACCAGTTACATAACCCTAATGGGGTTTTCACTTCTTCACCGCCTATGAATGCATGGTCCATTTCACCATATTCCCCTTTCAACTTGATGGCAACCGCCGCGACATCGATAAATATTCCGGTACCGCCTCTGGCGTTAAATAGCTCTTCGTCTTCAACGACGACGTCGGGCGATGATCAGAACTACATCACCGGTAGCAACTGCAAGGAAACATCCATTGAAGAGCACGATCTTGAGCTTAGACTAGGGCATAGACGTCCAACCACATCTTTGAAAAAATCAGAGAGTGAGTGTGCAAATTTTCTTTAATATCTAAAAGTGTGCCAACGGAATGAAATGAAATGAAATAAAATATAGTCTAGCTTTGCTGTATGAGATTTTTTTCCCTTTTTTCAATGCTTGAAATTTTTTCATTTGCTTCATGTGTGAAGGTAAAGAGAAGAAGGATTTATTATTTTTTTATAATCTTTCGTATTTGATTCACGATCGATTAATTTAGAACGAGCATTATAGAGTCTATTATAAGGGCTCGTAAGCAGGGACGAACGAATAATTTTATGTTAGGGTGAACCTATAAAATTCTAAGGGGGCGAACTTATAAAATTTTAGGGGCTCGAAAATAGATTTTCAACAGAGAATAAATAAAAAATTTTGAAAAAAGTTTAACTCGAATAAGATACAAATGTTTTCTTTTTTGAATTAAGGTTTTCTTTTTTGAATTTTTGAATATTTTTTTCATTTCCGGGTGGGGATTCTTATTTTCCCCATCGCCCATTTGTTATGTTAGGGTTATAATAATTTGTTATTTTTATAATATTGAATTTTGAATAATAAATAATAATTAATAATTTTGATACTTATAATATAGGGGAGCACATACATAAGAGCTTTAACTGGGTTGTCAAAACTAATTCATTAAATTAAAAATGAAGTTTCAATTTTTTAACTTTATGAATCATTACTTCTCTGAATTAATATATACCCTTCCCTTGTTTTCAACCCACTTGAGAAAAAAACCCTTTCTAATTTAGTGGATATACAAATAATGTATCAATTTTAAGTGATCTAAAAAATCCTATGCTTGTATAAGAAGATGAATCAAGATATATTTTTAGAATTAGAAATTTGAAATACTTTTAAATCATATATGATCTTCAAATTTTCAGTGACCGCCCTCTCTAGCCCCTCTCGATCCATCTATGCTCGTAGGTGGATATTTTGTTGTTTAGTTTGGAGTTTCACATTTCGAGTACTCTTAAGCCATTGTTAAGGGGTTCTTTTACCATTATTAATAAAAACTTTCAATTTTCTCAATTCGGTTTATTCCCTGCACAATATCAAAATTAAATATCTGATGTTGCTTAAAAGATTTAAATCTCACTGGGCCAGTTAGTTGTTGTTGATTTATTATTATAATTTAAGATGAAGAAAAGAAGAAGAAAAAAACAAGATTAGGGTTTGAGTGATATTGTGGTAAAGAGAGCAGTGCGGTGTCATTTTCATGGTACAGGTTTTTTTATGCTTAGTGAGTCAGTACTGAGTTTCTGATATGGGGATGTATTTCCGTGGGGATTATTTCAATCAAGGCTAAAAACTAACCACAGAAAAAGTCGTTTGTGTTTCTGCAACACTTTGAAATGGAAAGTAAACTACTTTTTTTACCACACGTTAACGGATAACACTTTTTTACCATAATTGGAGGAAATCCAGATAAAGTAGTATTACATATGTTTAAGCCATTCCACTCTAGGAAGGTCTCATCATGACTTCATGTCCATGACTTTTAGAGAACAGATGCTGTAAATTTCCGATATAATCGAATATAATATGAATCAAATACTGCAGAGATTTGCGAAGAGACTTTTATCTTGACCGATATAATCTAAACGTAATGTCTTATTTCTTTAAATCAATCGCTTTTGTGAAAGGAAGACAAATTTTCGACGATGTCACAGTAGGACTATTAGTTTTGATTAACGAAGTCGAAAATAGGATCGTTTGGATTCACGATCATGTCAGGAAATTCTGTGTTAAAAGATTGGGTCTTATTTGCTGGCTAACACTGGGATTGAGGAGTCTGTGTTTGAATTTGGTCGGATATGGAAAATGAAAGTTTCGCCAAGGGTTCAAATTTTATTGGGCTATTAATCACTGATCATATTCCGACAGAAAAAAAAATCGTATGTTCCTTTTTAGTGTCCTATCTATGTTCTAACCTTAAACAACTAAATCTACACTCTAACCTTAATTTATAATTCCTAAACTTTAAACTCTAAATATAACTTTAAATTTTAATCTTAAATTTTAAACCCTATTTTTTAACGTAAGACATAATTAATTCCTAGTCGTCAGTTAACCAGCTTTTATCTTTTATTTTCCAATTTTTGGGTTTTTTTTTTGTAATATTAAAACCTTGCTTTTTTCGTGGTATAATAGTCGGCTCATGTCGTTTCCAGTACTGGACTGTATTAGGCAGCAATGCAACCCTACTTCCCAAAGCTGCTGCAGCTTCAGATCTTCACCACACTTAATTGCCAAAATGAAAAATTAAAGCAACAAGTTTTTTTTAATAGTCTAAAGGTAACTATAAGATAACATCTGTTTATAGATAATTTTAACTCCAACAACAACATGTAGAATTTGGTTGATCGAGCATAAATATTTGGTTTTGGGTATATTCTTTCATTTTCTTTTTATTTATATATAATCATTTTTTATAGTTCAATGAAAATGTGGATGATTTTATTGGTAACCTTTGTTGTTTATTTTAGTCTATTTTTATGTGTTTTATTTTGTTTTTATTTTATTTTTTGCTTGTGATATGTATGTTATTTTACTTGTTGAATGTTGTTTAATTTATTATTAGCTTGTTTACTTTATCATCATGATTTCATATTATCCCTTTTATAATATTTTTTTTGTATATGGTATATAATATATAATTAAGGTATATTTTCTTAAAAATATATACATGTGGTTTTTCATTTGGGTTTAGTTTAGAAGCTTTGGGTCTCTTGATTTTTTGTGCTTTGAGTTGTTAAGTTAGCTTTAGATTAGTTTAGAAATTAATTTAATTAATTCAGGTCGTGTGCTCGTCTAATAGGGGCACGACCCTTAAATTAATTAAGTTAATTCTAGGATTAGTTTTAAAGCTGTAGTTAGTCTTAAGGTTTAAATCAGTTTAGTGAATTTAAATTTGCCTTTGGCTTATTAGAGTAAATGTTAAATTCATTAAAATTGGTTGAACGCCTCTTAATTATCTTTTAAGATAAAATTGACATGGAAATTAGACTAACACTTTAATTTAAAGCTATGATTAATTAATTTGGCTTATTTTAAATAGTATTCTTGGCTTATTGGAATACTAGTTTGAGATTAATCGAATTAATTATCATATCACAAGATAACTCATAATTTATTAGGGCTCTCTAGCTTTTTAGGATTAATTAATTTAAAGATAATACTAGAAGCACCTAATTAGTAACTAGATCACTAATTAAAATTCCATAATGAGGATCTTTTAGTTTAGGACTTTTAGTGGACCTTTGTATGTTTAATTTTCAAGTCTTTTTGTGACATTCATCTTTTATTTGTTTTCATTTGGCCCATTTGATTTAAATGTTAATTAATTTAAATCATAAAAAGAGAGGTATTCATTAATTTTGATATTTGTGTCGCAACAGTCCGAGCTTAAAGGATGTTGACTAAATATTTGAATTAATCCTTACCGACTTAAAGTAAAATTAAAACTTAACCAAGTCACTACATCATATTTTAAAATGCTTGCATCATACATAGAGGTGACGTGCGAGATTCGAACCATAAATTAACACGGCAGTCGAGCTTATTCGATGTCGGTTTAATCTATGGTCCGGTATATCATTAACCTTATTAATTAAATGTCCAATTAATTTGAACCCACCAATTTGATAAAGCTCGTTCAATTAAGGTCACCAAATTAAATTTTTTTCAAATTCCGACAATTTTCTTCGATTAAAAGCAACAAATATTTTAGTATCAATTTTCGAGCATGAGGAAGTGCAATATTTGGTTTTGTGCTAATCCTACCTCACACCACCACCCTTTCTCATTATAAGTTTCTGATATTAAATTAATATGTCTACCGATCATAAATTTCATTGTGATGAAGGGATTAAACTATAATTAAACTTACATGTGATTTAAAGAAAGAAATGGGGTGAGATAGGCTCGAACTCTCAACATCAAGATAACTCAACAACGCTATGAGAGCTGCGCACCAGCCAACTGCGCCACCACTTCTTGTTATAAGTTTCTGATAGTAATGTCTACCAAAATATATCGAATGAAAATAGAAAAGTTCAAATCATAAATTTCATTGTGACGAATAGATTAAAATATAATTAAACGTACATGTGATTTAAAGAAAGAAATGAGGTGAGAGAGTTTTGAACTCTCGACCTCAGGATAACTCAACAAAGCTATGAGACCTACACGCTAGTCAACTACGCCACCACCCTTTCTTGTTATAAGTTTCTGATAATAATATATCTACCAAATTATATCGAATGAAAGTAAAAAAGATTAAATCATAAATTTCACTATTGTTGAAAGGGTTAAAACTATAATTAAATCAACATGTATTTTAAAGAATGAAATGGGGGTGATTTGGGTTTATCTAGCTGAATTCAATGCATTACTAGCAGTGATTATTCTGAACAGACGTAATGAGAACAATCGTACAAAATTTTAGAAAAAGAAATTCAAAACAAGTTAAATTAAATGCTTGTGAAAGGAAAAACAATGGACTTGTTTAAACTAGTGAAAAAACACATAAAGCAATAATTGTACTTCATAAGTTTGAGTCCAATTAAATTCACATTTTTATAAAATTAAAGGCCTCATCTTAATAAACGAAACAAAACTCCAAAAATTATTGAACCATCCCGATTACAGGTGCAAAACTGAATGCTAAATATATCATACTAGCTTTGCCTAAATGGCCATATTATATATTACACAATTTGATTTTGGGGACATCAATTAGTTGTTTGTGGACTCAAAATGTCCTTTTATTACCAAACATAGAATTGGTGGACCTGTGTTTGCGGGAACATGGACATAAATCCCAAACCAAAAGCTTCTTTTATCTGCAAATACCAATCTGTTTGCCTTCTTTTTCCTTTTGTTTTCCCTTTATTTTCTTCAATCACCCCCTCAAAAACTCCATTGGCAATCCCTTTTAACATGCTTATTCTTTTGAAGTGACAAAAAAGAAATAAATAATACAAACAAAAACCAAAGCTATGAGTCTCAATTGTTGGACTTGCCCTATCTTGCAAAGAACAAATTCAAGCAGCGATATCGATTTCGGTAAGGAAAAGGGTGTTACTCAGTTTTGTTGTGTCAAGATAAGTAGGAGTTTGTCGGGGAACATGAGCCCCCAAGCTTATGAGCAAATCGGAAAGGAGCCGAGCAACTCGAGGATTCCTCCGAAGAAGATAAAGAAGGGTCCTCGCCGGTTTAATACATTCAATACTTCAACTTACAGCGCGATGGGGTTCGAAGCTAACGTCGACGGCAAACCAAGGTTGGTGAGGAGCTTGGGGATGAGGAGAGATTGGAGCTTGGAGGATTTGAGGGGGCAAAAGGGTTGAAAAGTGGGGGGAAAGTTATGTATGAAAATACTAAGAAAAATGAATGTTTAAATGCATGACTACGTGATTGATCATTGCATTTATTTATTTTGTTTTGTTTCTATTAATCAACACATTATTTCATTATTCACTTCATGAATTGTACTTGAATAAAGCAAGAAGCAATAGAATCATCTACAATTTTTTATTTCTTCGTTCATTTTTTAGTTTTTTCCTATCTTCGGTCATTTCCTTTTCTCCTTCTTGTTTTATTGAAGCTCCGTTAAATTTTTATGATTTACTCGTTCGAAATTACTCACTCTGACAATCATGGTCAAATCCAAAAACGAAGCTAAATTACCAAATTTGAGGAAAAAAAATATAAAATTTTTAAATTTATTATATAAAATAAAGATAACTTTTCTTTTTTGAGTGAATTTAGGGGGCCAGAGCCCCTTCCAGGGCATAAAAGTTTTTTTTACGGTCTCAATTTTGTTGGGTGTTATTTGATCTCTTCTCTCATTGTTTTGCTTTTTTTTTTATCCTTGATCAATTTATTTTTTTATCTTATTTTGCTGACGTTTTGTTAAATCTTTTTGGTATATTTGTTGAGAGTCATTTTTTTACGATAATTGACCAACATTCGGCGTAATCCAACGGTAAAAAAAATAATTTACTTCGATTAAAATGTTGCAAAAGATCATGACTTCATCTGTTTCTATTTTTGCTTCCTTTCTTCTTTATTTGTATGTTTTTTTTTTCTCGTTTTACCGGTTTGTCAAATGTTCTAGAAACGAAAATAATTCTTTTTTTCTTTTCTGACGGACTCTCTTTTTTTGATGCCATCTCCCCTAATAACCATCTCTATTATAATTTACTTTTCTTGCCAATGCCATACTTTGCATGACAAATCTAATTGACTTGTCACAAAATCCAACCATCTCCCCTAACCAAAGCGACGGATTTAATCGCCTCGGGAAAAAGGCTTTTCAGTTTGGTTCAAACAACTTTTTCGGCCTATTTCTTGCCGTTCTCAATAGTCAGTCTACTTCGAGGCCGAATCATTTCAACGGTGAAGTTTCCCGACCCTTAGTGGGCTTTTCTTCGTTTCTTTGTTTTGGACTATAGCATAGTCTGGACCTTACAGCTCTCTGCTGTTTTTTTCTATGTATTTGTTTTATATGAAGGAAAATTTAAAGGGCAGGCGATAAACCATTATTTTTAAAAAATAAAAGTGTGTAGCGGTGTATATCGCGATTCTAATCAATACTTTTATGAATGAATATACCTTTGTAGAGGGAAAAAAAAGAAATGGTAGAAGCATTGATTTCTTTTCCAAAAATACCCAAAAGAAACATATGGTTTCCGGTAATGTTTCGCTACAAATGAACTTCCATTTACCCCCAGAAATTGTGCAGAAAACGAATTGTCTGTACATTATTAAAAATGGAAACATATACATTGCAGAGAGTAGGCATGCAGCTACAGGATTCAACACCAAAAATGATGAAATTAAGGGCAAATCAACCCACCTGCTAACTGTTGAACTCAACCTTGATTCAAATCACCTCTTTAAAACGATTTTAACTACATTAAACACTACTAAATAGAATTCGTCTGCTCATTTTGCCAATAATTTTATGCCACATGTATTGCACAGAAAAGGAACAGACGAATTATATTCAAACAAACTAAGAGCGAAATAGAACAATCTTCTACAGAGCTCGAGTTATCAGGAGCCTTAAATCGTCCCAAAGCCGGTGCTGCTGGTTTTCTTTATCGTTTTGATCGAGCTCGAATCCCAGTTGTTTACACAGATCAAGCTCTGCTCAATCACTATCTTATCTAGCATCTCCAACTTTGAATGATAGAGCTTTTCTGAGCTGTTCCTGTGAGTAAAACCGGCTCCCCATCTTCACCGTGGCTTGCTGGATCATCAAGTCATTTACTACAGACACACTGGCATGATGCACGTCGAGGTCTAGCTCCTTCAATGCGGTCATTAGCCTCGCTGCCGGATGGTTCTTTTTACCGCATTGGGTTCGGATCATTGCATCCAATCCGATGATCTTTACATCGATGTCCAATTCGATTGATTTGTCGGACATGCTGAGGTCTTGATCATGAGGTGATGATGGTGTTGTGGAACGATCTTTCTTCATCTCATCTAATTGCTTTTGCAACTCCTCTTTCTCCGAATCTACATTCTGTAGCTTCGCCTTAAGCTGGTTGATATACGAAATGGCATCACCGATGAGCGATGCTTTATCCATCTTCGACACGTTTGGAACCACGGCACGCAATGCGTAAAACTTCTGATTAAGCTTCTCTCGTCTTTGCCGTTCCGCTTCGACGTGATTCAGAGGCTCTTCTCTTCCGTTTGCGGGTTTCCGCCCTCGTTTACGAGGCCTCTTTTCAGGCTCCACGACTACACTGTCGGCTTCCTTGACAATGGAGGCTTCGATATCAGAATTATCCGAATCCCGAGCACAACCATTTGATTTTGCCACACCCGAACAAGGCAAAACTACGCCGGAAGTAAACGAAAACATCCCGTCTTCGTTACTCCCTCTCGAATTCGGTGATCGTTTCTTCTTATTCTCCTCCACAACTAACTGAGAATTGGCTGAAAACAAATTCACATTACCATTCCCACTTTTCTTACCTTCACCAAAGTTCAATATCTCACCGGATTCCGGTTTCAACAGACGAGCCGAAGAATTCCCATTCCGCACACTGCTATTACCATCAAAGCCATAATCAGAGAAATTCAAGGAGAAACTCTGCCCCTGCTGATGATGATGGTTTCCGATACGAACAGAACTCGGATTCTCAGATAAACTGCTCGAACTCGGATTCTGAATCCGCTGATTTTGATTACTAGTATTATTGTTGTTGATATTGATGTTTTTATCCTTGGATTCTTCTCCATTTTTAGGCTCACTAATCCAAATCGAAGATGGATCGTTTTCGCCTTGATCAGTTGTATTATTACTCACAGACCAAGAACCAGCTTCGATCCCATTATTGAAATTAAACAAAATCCGAACCTTATTCGTCAGATCTGAGTTTTGGGCGATGAGTTCCGTCGACCCCAATTCGACGACACCGTTAGCCCACGGTATACAAACCATCGTCCGCAAACCGAAAATCTGCCCTTGTCTCGCCCTCTCGCACGCCGAACCGGCCAACTGGTCCTGACCGGCGATCCACACCGGACTCGAATTGAGAAGTGCTTGCCCCGGGAGCCCGCTGCCGTTGACGAAAGATTGCGTCATGGAAACCAGAAAGAACCACTCGGTGTCGGTGACTTCCTCGTCGACGGCGTCGTCGGCGGTGACCGATGAGCCGGAAATCAACGAG
Source organism: Hibiscus mutabilis (assembly GCA_019671005.1). Lineage (NCBI taxonomy): Eukaryota > Viridiplantae > Streptophyta > Magnoliopsida > Malvales > Malvaceae > Hibiscus > Hibiscus mutabilis. Next base: position 78,933,805 of record CM033716.1, read on the forward strand.
TTAAGCTCCCGGAGAACCTTTTTACGGTGCTCTTGCTCCGCAGCAGAAGAGGAAGAAACCTTCGACTTCCCTTTCCCTTTATCGTCTTCCCCTTTGTAATACCCATCTCCCCATCCGAGTACGGCAGTAGTGCCCGAGTAATCGTGCGACGACTGCCAAAATATCGCGTAGGTCCAACACTCGCGTGCGCCTTCGATGAGCGCTTGGAGACGCTGTTGGAGAGTTTCTTGGTTGAGGAGAGAAACGGACGCCGTGAAGAGGTCGTACCCACCACCGCCACCGCCAGCAGAAGAAGCAGCTGGAGTGGAAGTGGACGCAGAGGATTGCGGCGGAGGCCATAAAGCCGTGAGATCGGAGCTCATAAAAGCTTCCATAACCGGCGCGTTATCGTCCGTCCAAATATTCATCGTCGGCGCTAACCTACAATCCTTCATTCCATAAGATTTTCGCATATAATTTATTTGGATGGTTTGGAAGAGGAAGAAGAAGAAGAAAATGGAGAAGGTGGCAATGGAGGAATTGTAATAATTTTATTTGAGCTGATTATTTTTTACTTTGTGGAGGGGATGATGGGAAATAAGGGGTCAAAATTTTCTATAAGTCCTTATATTATATAAAAGTTTAAAATACATGGACTAGAATCTAAATCTATGTATAATATAAGGATTAATAACAATTTGACCATAATTAGAGAGTGGTAAATAAAATAAAGTTATGTGGAAAGCTGAGTAATAAGTTAGTTACGTGAGCAATCAACCATATTTATCACGTCATTCGTGGTTTAACTAATCAAGTTTGTTTATTTTAAAATAATTATCTAATAATTATTCACTCTCTAATTACATGTATAAAAGAGGTGATGATTTATCTTGAGAAAAAATGAGATAAACGAACTTGATTAATTGAGGCTACGTATGATGTGGTTAACATGATTCATCTAATAATTTTTTCGGGCTTAAAAAGAGCAAGTTGGGGACACGTGGCGATGTTAAGTTTGTTCACTTCATTTGTACGAATTGGAGGCAAAAGCTTCACTGAAAATATTAGATATTATTTTATACGGTTAATTGTAAAATATGTCCTCAAATTATGATTTAAAGTTTAAATTGATCCTTCAAATTTTTAAACATTCTTATTGGTTATTCAAGATATCATTATACGAATAAGTGTTAGGCGTAAAAGTACATCAGATGAATTCAATTTTAAACATTTAATATGATATTGTTAAAAAGGACAATTTTAAATTTCAGACAAGCCGTAAAACGAATATAACAAAAAAACGTTTATCGTAAAATGAACATATACCAATTGTATAGACAACTTAAATCCGGCGTGCTAAAAAAGAAATACTCTTTAATTTTGTCGACGTCGTCTTCTTCTAATATATCATATCTAATTTATAAACGCGCCAATACATATGTTTTAAATATGTTACATATCATATTGGATTTGACATTTAACGATGAAATTGACAACCAAATTTCAATATAATGATATGATTAATACGATATTGATACATTAATTTCCTAATTAGAATGTTTAGGAAATTTAAGGACTAATTCAAAGTCTAGACGATAATTTGGAGATGTTTAACACAATTAACCCCTATACAATACTGATTTTATTTTATTTTTCTTTTTTGCAAATGGCAAAGAAACTGCATGAGACAGTGCTTTCAGTTGTTATTTTGCGAGTTTGATGGCTATGATAATGGAAGTAAAAACAGATTTATGAATTCATGGATTTTTCTAGGAATAAATTTGTGAAGAAATAGTCAAACATTTTTTTTCATCTTTTATTTAAAATGATTTGCATTTGTGTTTCTTTTAATAATATTTTGTGAGTTTTAGATGGATATATTCTTTATCATATAATTAAATGTGTTCATGTTCAATTAAAATTGTATTAATGAATAACAATATCTTTGGAGTGGTCCTAGTAAAAAAATATTATTATTTTTAGGAGCTCTAGTTCGAGCAATTTGTCTGCAGAGACGAAGTCAAGATTAAACTATGAGGGGTATACCAATTAACTTTTAAGTGGATATAATCTTAAAAAGTAATTAAGCCATAAAAATTAAGAGTTAAGATTTAATTTTACTAATTTTAAAATTGAAAGGTTTTAAAAAACAATTAAACCTAAAAATTGAGGGGTTAAAGATTAATTTCAATGGTTTCAAAACTATTAAGACCAAAAATCAGGAATTTTTCCATAAATATAGTGTTTTTAATTTATTTTTCCCCAAAATATGGCATTAACCATTTTATTTTTCAAAATATTGCATTTTGAACAGTGGATATAAAGATGATTTCAAAAGAGTCTGACTTTACATAGTAAATAGACTAAATTGAATAAAATATTAAATTCGGGACCAAGAGTTTCAGACTTTGAATAGTAATTTTACAGAAAACATGCTGAAATTTATCAAATTACTGTTCAAAGTCAGACCCTCTTGGTTCTGGTTTTAATATTTTATTCAATTTAGTTAATTTACTGTTTAAAGTCAGAGCCTTTTGAAATTATCTTCATATTCACCATTCAAAATGCAATATTTGGGGGGGGGAATATTTTATGCCATATTTTGAGAAAAATAAATTAAAACATCATATTTATGAAAAAACTCCAAAAATATAATTAACCCATCAATTTTTTTTCGGGGAGGGAGGAAATTATCCCTCCCAACTTACATGTGTCTTCGTCCATGCTTGTTTACAATGTGTATGTACATTATCAAATGGCTAAAAAAATAAAAATATAATACCATAAGATCACCACATATGCTAAAAAATTAATGAATAATAAATATCGTAAATGAATACACTCCTATTTCTCGTTTATTAATAAAAAGTATAAACAACAAATTAATAATAAGTTTGTTCGTGGATATAAATCGATATTCAAACTTGTTCATTTAATAAATATTCATCTCTCAAAAATAAAATAATTATTGTTATGTTATTAGGGATAAGAGAACATTTAGTTCCATAGTTTTACAGTCTTGTTATCTCAACCAATGTTTTTTTCACATTAGTCATTGAATTAAGGTTTATGATCATTTTAATGAGGTTAGTATCAACCCATCAAAAGGACTAAAATGAAAAATAATTATCAAGTTCATAAATCATGACTAATGTGGACTTACAAAGCTGAGTGACTAAGCTGTAAAACGTTAGTAAACCCAAGGACTAAAATTGTTTCATTCGCTATTATTATCATATGAAATAAAAAAAAACGTGGACGGCAGCATCGGCACGTGGTTGGTAGTGTAAACAACCGTGTCCACACTTCGCAGATGACGTGTCAAACAAGGATTAGTGAACAGCGGTCGTCTCTGTTTTTTTGTTGTTGTCTGTTACTGTTACAGAGATTTTCCTTCCACTTTGTTGAAGGCCCTACCGTTAACCATTTTGCTCCAAAATTAATTTCAACACGTGTTCTACTGTTCTTCTTCATTTTTTTCTCATGGATTTTTTTATTATGTTTCTCTTGGATAAATTAGATAATTAAAAAATTTAAAATTATGCATGTTAATTATAAGGATTACACCAAAGACCATTAAATTTTAAATTTAGTATCGATTATATCTATGAACTAAAAATCGATATTAATTTAGCATTGACAATGAGGTTTTGGACACTTGCGAGATGAACGACCGTACATGGGCATATGACCTTCAAAAAAGAGGGGCCAAATGAGTTGAACTAAATATTTATAGTGGAAAACAAAAGATTTTGGTTTAACAAATTATAAGAAAAATAAAAAATGGCTTTAAAGATGGCTCTATAATATATGTTTTACTAAGATAAAAAGATCTTTTAAAAAACCTTACATAGCTTTAAGATTATAAATTAAAGGGTCTCGTCTTAATAAATTGCACAGGGCCCATAATCCTTTAAACCGCCCTTGAGCATTAAGCTTTATTTTAAGCTTCAATTATACTATTGGACCATTAAAATCTCTCCAAGTCATCCCACATAGACCATTAAGACATGTCCACGTCATTGATTTTAATGGTCAAGTAGTATAGTTGAAGCTTAAACTAGAGTTCAATGATAAAATAATATCGAATTTTAGTTTAATGATATAATCGATACCAACCCTAAAGCTTATTGTTTTTTTTTGCTCAACAATTAGATTTTATTAATTTTAAAACTAAAAATGTGTGCTTCATTAAAAATCTCTCAAACTTAAATAAAGAAAAGAGTACACAGCACCTATTTACAACCGTCTACCAAAAGAAGCATTACAAAACAAGACCACAATTCAAAACAACAGTCAAAACACCAAAGCAAGTCAAAAATTCAAAATAACAGTCAAAACCACGCTCTAAACATTTCTTTATTGGAAGCACCCTCTTTAACCAAGTGATCTGCCATTACATTTCTTTCCCTTGGTGCAAACTCGAAGGAAACATGTCTGACCTCGTTGATTAACTTATCTAATTCTTCAATGAGATTCCACCATTTTCACGATCTAGAGGGAGATAGAAGAAACTCAATTAATGGCTACTTGAGAGTCTGTTTTAACAATTAAAACTGCAGTTCCCCTAAGGCCAGCTTCAATGAAGACCTCTAGAGCCATTTTGATCTCATATAATTCTGCCAAATCAGAATTAAAACCAGGTGAAGGGCCAAAGAACATTGCTTTTAGGAACCCATTTTCTTCTTGAATAACACCCCTGTAACCCAACGCTTTAATAGAAGCAGCACCATCTACATTAAACTTCAAATGACCTTACTTAGGAGGCACCCAGACTGGCAGTGGCAGCCCTTTATATTTCACTCCAATACACTATGTTGAGTTGTTCCACAGCAGTTTTCATTCACCACATCATTTTCTTTTAAGTTTTACACCAAAGGAGAGGTCTCATCTTAGAAACAAAAATTAATTCCTTAAAGTTAGTGTTTTTTCTTTGGAATAGTTTTTCATTTATAGCTAACCATAAGCTCCAAATTGTAGCAGTCACACATATGAGCCAAACAGTTTTGATCCTGCCCTCCCATCTTGTTCCGAAACAGAAATCAACCAGCTCCTCTATCCAACTTGGATTTGACCACCACCTACAGAATTGTTTCTAAAAGAACATAGTAAACCTGCATTTGACAAATAAGTGATCTGAATCTTCTATTTCTAATCCGCACCATACACACAAATATTGCTCATCCTCCATTAAAATTCCTCTGCTTCCAAGAAAGGCATTCATAGGGATTCTATTTATTAGCAACATCCAAAGGAAGTTCCTAGCTTTTGGAGGGACCTTTAGCTTCCAGACTTTGTCAAAATTGAATACCGGTTCTTCTACATACGAACTAACAAGTAGTTCAGAAAGTTTCTTGACTGAAAAAACACTTGCAGTCTCATGAACCCGGATTAGGTGATTCGCAATTGCTTGTTTCACCATGAAAGCTTGAAACAATTCTTTTATCTTCGAGAGAGTATCCTTCTCTCGATATAACAAAGGCCTGGTAAACACTACGTCCCAATCTATTGACTTCCAGTCACCAAATTCCACCATATCCTTCACGAAGACCATTTTTCTTTTCACTAACCGATAGAGCCTGTTGAATATAAATTTCAAACGCTTGATCTCACACCAAGTATCTTTCCAAAAAAGAATTGTGTTTCCATTGCCCAGCTGCCAACGAAAGGACTCTGAGTTCATCCATTTCCCAACTTCCTTATTTGACAAGTTTTTCATTATTCCTTTACAAATAGTCGACTTCTTTCTTGATTTTTCATATTTCGATCCCCAACTATCTATAGATTCCTATATTTATGGTTAATAATTTTTTCTCCATAAGGCCTCTGCAACGACTCAAATATCGGATTAGTAAATTGGGTATTGGGCCTTGTAAAAAAGAAAAGAAGAAGATGATAGTTTGAATTAAATGAGGGTATGAGAAGAAGAAAAATTAGATTTTTAACCCCTTTCTCTCTCTTATTTTTCCACCACCCATTTTCTCTCTTTCTCTCTTCAAACTTTAAACTCTAATCTACAGAGATTCGACCGTCCGTTGTCGACACCTCCACCGCCATTGTGTTTATCTCGTCAAGACAAGTTTACCGGTACTAGCGGCATCATTATCGGAGTTACCGTCGGAGGAGGTGAGTGAGAGGAAGTTTTGGGTTGTTGAGTTGAGGGGGTTAGAATGGTCAAAATGAAGAATATAGGCCACCACCGTGCTCAACAACATCAAGACAATCGATCTGGGCGTTCGTTGTTGCCGACCAGCCGCCGTATGCGCCTCCATGTGCCTCCCCTACGCGTGGGCAAGGCACAGCTGTGCTGGGCAGCTGTATCCGGCTTGAGCTGAGCCGCTGGGCCTAAACTGGCCTGCCAGTCGTAAGCCGAGCCAACTGCGCCGCAAACCGTTGATCGCAGCTGCGCTGTCGCCGTCATTGATTACCGTTGACTTTTTTTAGGGATCCTACCTAGGGGTTTCACGATGTTCTGGATCTAATGGCACAGTCTGCTTTGCCCAATTTGAACTCGGTAAGCTATTTTTATGCGTTTGACCTTTTGAATTCATTGAAGTATGTGTTTAAGTGATGCTTATAGTATTAATTGGTATACGAGAATTATTCGGGATCGGATATCGGATCAAGTGGAATATTCGAGAAGCTTGGATGAGGATTTTAGCGACATCAGCTTAAAGTTAGTACACCTCGAACTCCTATTGCTTCATGAGCATCATAAATGTGATTGCTTTGTGTGCTAGTATCTGCAAAATATGTTGTTGATAAATACGCATGTTTGTGTACCGATAGTATGAGATTTGATATCGATGAGATGCATGGTGGTTCTATGAATATGATGAGACTTGTGGAGGCTTTAAAGACTGTTTAGGGTCGTTTAAGGTGCCCATACTATTCGAATAAATGATTATGAAGCAGGTAAATGATATTAATTGGGGGAATTCGTTAGCAAATCAACTATAATGACTTTCATATGCTTTAGGGATCATGGAAAGTGTTATAAATCATAATTCAAGGAAATGTTACGAACCCATGAATAAGGTATCGGTACAAGCTTTAACTGTACCGGTATGTGATTAGGGTTCGTATCGGTACGGGTTAACCCGTACTAATAATTTAGGAAATCTAGAATTTCTAGTAAGTAATATCTGTATCGGTACACATATGGGTATTGGTACCCGAGGTACCGCATTGATACTCGTGTTCGAGTATCGGTACCTACTGAACGGAATAATCTACAATGCTAATAAATATGATAATTGATGCGGGATATAAATGAGATAATATGAGTTAATAAAGATAATTAACGATGATGATTAATGTACACTTCCATAATGTATTAATAAGTTGGTAAACTTTATTGGGTAATTTGAATGTAATAGCAACCGTAGGGATCCTTGGTGGATCGTGTGATGTTGTGTGATGTGTGGTAGACGTGTCCTTGCTATGTGCTGATATGAACACCTAAATGATTGAATCACCTTGATTGATGGGTTTCGGATACCCAGTGTGAGAAAGAGTGTGTTGCAACACCTTGGTTAAATATTCCCGAATATATGAACCCGAGGCTTAGTGGGACATAGACTCATTTGAAGATGCTTGATGAGAAATTCTGAGCATGAATGTATGTATTCCGACACTTAGTGGTATCGGGCCTCACCCAAAGAGTGTATGTATCGTGATGCTTAGTGGAACCGTGATTCACTCAGAGTGTATGATTTTAACGCTTAGTGGGACCAGACATTATTGGGAAACACCGGTACACCCCATGGCGCAACGAAAAAATTATCCGGCGTAATCACCAGTGATCCATGTACAAGAGACGAATTCGGGGTGAATAGGGATGAAATATTACCTTAATAAATCTGGAATCTAGAAATCCGTAGGGAATTTAGAATAACCAAATCGAATATGAGTTGTCACAATAGCATTCCGACCTCTACACAGTCCACCCGAATGAAACGAACAATATTTTCTCTTCTCTAACTATTAGAAAGGTTTTTTCAAAAACATGCATATATTGGCTGCTAGACCTTATGCCTTTATATAGCATTTAAAAACTTAATTCTAATTAAATTCGGATTCTTTAAATATACGATATATTTAACCGAATATAATTAAATATGTAGAATCTGATTCTACTTTAATTAGGTTTCTTTTAGATATATATATATATATTAATAGTATTTGATAATTACAATAACTTAACAAATATTAACATATATATAGAAACGAAATTATCCATAATTACTATAATTATAACAATTTCGATTTCTCACTAATTATGTGTGCAACAAGTTTGTACACATGCTATCTAGTCGGTATTTGTTCGTTTCAATCATAGGGTATGACCCTTGTAGGTTCATATAACGTTAGTAGTAATATCCATAACAATTCTAATATTACAAGCAATGAGTGGCATCTAGCAATACATTATTGCTACCTAAGTTACATGAAATCGTGGTGCGATTTAATCTTTTTACGTGATTAACTTCTTTTATGTATTTCATCCTTTTGTCCTTATATTTAGATCGGACACAAGTCATGGATTAGTCACACTTGTATAGTCCATCTAATGTTTCTTGATATCTTGAGTAGACTATTATAAACGAATAATTATAATATCTCATATCAATTTATTCGAGCATGGCCATGTATTTTCTAGTCTCACTCAATCAAGTGGCCTATGATATTACTCCTATTATGTAGGAATGACAAATCCTATCTTGATCAACTATATTCCGCTACATGGATTGTGACATATCCAATACCAGCCTTTATAGTGTAGTCAGTTACGACACACGTTTGACCGTAACAAAATATGTCACTCATGATGTTGAAATAATGATGATCTCAAGTCTGAGGATCATACATGTAGTTATCACCATGAGCAATGTTGTGTCTGTCACATAATAATCCAAGAAATATGCTCATACTGGGTCAGTCCAGTATGTCGTTCCCTAACACATACTTATGTATTGATTTTGACATCTCCATGTTAATGACAACACTTTGTCATCAATCAACTACATATTAGTCTTAATACATTATCATTGTCCAAGCCCACAATAATTCTTGACTAAAGACATTCAAGAATAACTATATTATTCTAAGGACTTTATTATAATTCAGTTTATTTATAGATACACATAATAAGACTGGAATAATAATGGCTTCTTATTAATAAACAAGATAAAATACGTATGTCTTTTAAAACCATCTCATAATTGGTCTTTGGGCATACTCTAGCAGGAATCACTCCTATACTATGGTATTATGCTTATATTTTATGTGAAGCCTATGTGTTTGCTGTTAATACATAGATAGGCGGCTAGAGGTAGCGTCATATGTATTTGATGTTATATTGTCATGTTATGAGTACGGTTGGGCCTTGTGTGCCACGTATGATGATAACTATGATAAGATCATATGTTTAGGCGACCAGTGGTAGTGCCACGTGTTTATTTATCTCTTCTTATTGCTCGTACTAGCTTGCATGCTTATGTTTATGATTAGCATGAAGTATAGTAGAGTAGATGTGTACCACTGAGCTTTATAAGCTCAGGGCTCAGAATCGTTGTTTTCGTACATAGGTTGATCTTTGGTTCGTGGGTTCCAACATATGGTAATCTCAAGAGTACAATACTTGTGTTTAGTGAGCTATGTATTCATAGAACCTTACGTGGTTGAGTTTGTAATCCTTATTTTTGAAATTGTATTAATCAAGTCAAGTATTTAAATGTTTTAAATTAAAGTGGAACTCATTTGTAACTATTTAAATGATTTATCTATATTTTCAACTATTGACATTTAATGCTTTTAAGAAATAACTTGTTTGAGCTAAACCCAGTTTGAGAATTTTATGGCTTTTGGTTTGGGATTGAGGCTCAAATGTGACATCCGGGTCGAGGGTGTTACAGCCTCTTTTTCATTTGCATACCTCCACCACTACTTTGCAAGGAGAGCTTTGTTCTTTGCTTCCAGGTTTATAACACCCACACCTCCTTTATATTTCAGCAAGAAAATTCTTCCCCAACATACACGAGCTATTTTATTGGAATCTCCATTTTTGCCCCAAAGGAGCTCCCTCCTTAGTCTTTCAATTTTCAACAGCGCAGCCTTTGGGACAGCAAATAGGGACATGTAATAAAGGGGTAAGGCTGACAAAACTAAATTAATTAGGATGACCTTTCCTGCAAAAGATAAGGATCTCCCTTTCCAACATGCCTGTTTCGTTTGACAATGCTCAATAATAAGATCTCAAGTTGAAATTCTCCTCGGATCAGCACCCAAAGGTATACCTAGGTAAGTAAAAGGCAACTCCAAAGTCGAACAACCACAAGCAGTTGCCAATTCTTTCAGTTTATCACCATTAAGTCTGAAAGATTTGCCAACTTAAGAATGAGCGCCAGGAAGAAGGAGTTCATATTTCTTTCAAGCTTGCCACACGCATTGAATCTCTCCAAAATCTTTTCAATGTCCCTATTGAATTAGATTCCATCTTTTCTTGAAGAAAAGCATATTGAACCCATCAGGTCCTGGTGCTTTGGAGTCATTACAACACCACATAGCTGTTGGATTAAAATCCGTAATAGTGGGCACATATGTATAATGTATATTGCTATTTTAAAGTATGACACAAAATTAAGTGACCAATTATGTTAGGCGTGTCATGGGTATTAAAATGTCATGGAAATAAAAGTGTAGATACCATAAGATGTATTTATAATTCGATGAGGGGCAGAGTTATAAATACTTAATAGTTGATTATTAAATCAACTATATAAAGAGGTAGTGGTCCCCAAGAAATAGGTTAACTTGTTTTTCTCTCCTTCCCCGTCAGAGAGTTTTACGTCAAGAGAAAACCTATATTCTTGGAAGATCAATACCAAAGATTTGGGATTTCAACATCAAGATTCAAGGTTTTCAATATATCGTTTAATTCAGGTACGCTTCCGCATTCGGTTTATTTGGTTTATCGTTCTTGATGATTTGACATGATAGATCCTGGGTTTAGATTTCATATCTGTTATGGTTTAATTCTAACAAGTGGCATCAGAGACTCGTCATGTTGAATCATTAAGAACCAATTGATTTATTTTTTAATTTGATTCGTTCTTAAGATTTTATGAATTTAATATTTTTAATTTGGTGTTTGGATTAAAGATCGATGCTAAAAAGTTTAGGTTTAATTTTTGTGGATCTTGCCATATGGTTTGATGGACAGTTTTGTTTTTGTGTTTCGGACTCTACTTGAAGCTTGGCATCATATATTTTCTCTGGTTATTTCACATTAGATCAAATAGAATACATATAAGGATTTAAATAATATGGGATTGTTTCTGGTTTTGATCTCTATTTATTATTGATTTCATAAATAATAATAAAAGGTGAGGGATTTGTGTGTTCTGTTGATGATTGCACCGCCAATCACTTTTTTATTGAGCTATATTGGCTTCTACTTTAAACTACTGGTTATTTTTTTTTCCAAAACTTATGACATTGATTAATGTACATAGTAAAGTTTATTTAGTAGTTAAAGACAAATTAGGTTAAAACTGCTCCAGATTCAAGTTAAATATTTGGTATTGTCATCTTTATTTGTGCCTTACAAGATTTAACACACACATATACATATATATATATATTTGTTTTTTGATCCTGGAAAACATATGGGGTAAAATATTTTGGATCAAGTTTTTCAGTGTTTTATCTATTAAGATGACGATGCATATATTATGATTTAGTACAATTGATTTATACATGTCTATGATTTTGGCATTTGATATGTATTAAGGATTAAGATTCGAATACACGTGAGTTTGAATTAAATGAAGTTTCATGGTGCTACTAATATTGCAATTTGTTGATCATATTCATGTTTGGATTAATTATGATTTATGCTTGTACATACTCGTACGTATCAAAGACTGCTTTTACAATTACAACAAGTCTATGCGACACATGTTTGATGTCCATAGTTTAATTTAGATCTCAAGTTTATTCGGTTATTGACTCCAAAGTAACATTATTATTGTGAAATATAGATTTAGATTGGATTGATTGTACAAGTTATAACATGTGATTAGTTTCATTTGAGTCGCACCGTGTTTTATGTTTGGCATATATATTTGGTTTTTGTTTTGGAAAGCATTCCATTAATCTTATGAAATTCACATCCTATTAAGTCTGATCAGGAATTTTAATTTTGATCATTAGGGTATTATGGATATATTAAAGTTTCATGTGATCATTTTATGAATTGTTCATTTATATGATACTTTTTAATTTAAGTTAAAGATTGGTTGTTTTGAATTCAACTTTTATTTTGGTAAATGCATGTTTAAGAAATTTTTGAGAAAAATTGAGTCAAAGATTTCGGTTTTTCGATTTTTGATAGCTCCATTTGGACAACCTTATTCTGGGTTATTTCGAAACTTAAGTGTTCTCGAAAATTTCAGTTTTTATTATTACATAATTTTAAATTTGGATATCGGTATATTTATATTATATATTTTAAGATAAATTAATTGAAGCATTAAGTCACCAAAGTGACCTCTATTGTAGAAATTATTTTATTTTAATATATAGAAGGTTTTGTGCATGTAAGTCGGATTATGTTAGTATTAATCGCCCAAAGGAAGGTTAATAATTAACATTATTACATGTGCAAATCGTGGTAATAAACATGTGATAATTATTCAGTTTTATATGTGAGCAATAAATCGCCCAAAGGAAGATTTACATTTGACATGTTCTTATTATCAATGTTTGATTCTTGTACCAAGATATCACTTACAAGTTAATATTTTGTCCAAAGATGAAATATTAATGGAGTGTCCTATATCTTGATATGAGGTTTACCTTTATTCAAATTTATTATTATTTTGGTTATCTTTTAATTTGATTCAAAGATAAAATTAAGATAAATATTTTGAAACAATTAAATTCATATTTTGGTTTCGGATGTCTAATATTTTAATGGATTAATTGAAACATAATGTCACCAAAGTGACCGCTTTTGTGTAGATTAGTTTATTTAAAATATTAAGATGATTATGGGTTTTTGTAATTCATGCGTTTATTAATTGGCCCAAAGGAAAGTTAATATTTGGCAGAATTACAACGACAACTGTGGCGATAAATGTGTGACAATTATAAGGTATTTTATGTAAGCAATACGTTAGTCCAAAGATTAATCTATTGTTTGACATAGTTTATTGTCAATGTTTGATTGCTACAACAAGAGTACCGCTTTCTGATTAATATTACTGTCCAAAGACTTGATATTAATGTTGTGCTTGGTATCTTGAGGGGAACTAGCCATTATTTTGAATTTATTTGTTTACTTATGAATATTTATGTGGGCTTGTTTTTATTTTATTTGCTTATTTTGTTCTATATTTAGGTAATTTATCTTTCTTTATTACAATATCTCATTAAATACATTCTACACTCATGTTTAGTGAAACTAGTTTCAAGGAATAGAAAAGACACTTACATAAAGTATTTGGTTGTATGAACATAGACCTTGCACTAAGGAAGAACAACTCGCACCTCTCATGGCGGTAAACACCCATAAAAGGGATTTTGAGAGGTGAGTTCGTTCAAATTGCATGATTTTAATGATCATAAAGTACAACATTCTATAAGTCTTTAGGAGCACAAATCTAAAGAGATTACTCATATTAAGGGTTTTCTTGACGAAATTAAGAAATGATTTACCCAAAACATTAAGGTTAAGATGACATCACTTATGCCTTCTTTGATGTCTATGAAGTATAAGGGTCAAGGAAATGTGAGGAAGTACATTATGAAAAATGTTTAATATTGCTTTAAAATTTAAGGCACATAAGATCAAACTTTCTAACAATTGTTTGTTCTTATGATTTTGGTATCGTTTCCTATACAGTTTAACCAATTCAAAATTAGTTACAACTGTCAAAAGGAGAAATAGACTTTAAATGAGCTTATTTCTAATTGTGTTAAAGAGGAAGAAAAGTTGAAGCATTATAAGTGTAAAAGTACTCATTCGTTTAGTGCTCATTTAGTTAGTGTCTCTAAGAATAAGGGCAATAAAAAAATATTAGAATAAAGTTGCTAAAGGTCCTAATCAAAAGAAACAACAATAAGTTACAAAGTATTGATTCTTTTGTATAAGTTAGGACACATGTGAAGAAATTAAACTTCAAAAGTGAGCAGCTACTTCGGTTATTTTGAGTGATCCATGGGCTGTAAATTTTATGATCCCACAATAAGGATTATTTTAAGGAGATGTTTATAACATTTTTAGGATGTTGAGTTTGGAGGGAGAAATAAGGTTAGATACATTGCTATTGAGGGGAAGTTGAATTATAATTTAATTCATACTATCACTTTGAATGATGTTTAGGTTTTTACACCTATCATTAATCAAGAAGTGAATCAAGTACCTCAGCAAAACAATGTTGAACAACTCTCATTCAAGATAAGGTAATTGTTTAAGAAGAACAAACTCAACAACCTTAAAAAAATAAGTGTCATTAAAGATATCCACGAGAGGAAGGAGAAATACTATTCTAGATTATTACTTTGTATTTATTCAAGAAAATAAGGATAATAATGGAATGATAGAAAATGATTCAATCATTTTTTATCAAATCATAAAAGTTCTGACTCTCAAAAGTGGATTGATGTCATTCAAGAAGAGTATAATTTTATGCAAGACAATAAAGTTTAGGAACTTATCTCATTATGTGAAGGTGCAAACCAATTGGTTGTAAATGGATATTTAAAACCAAGAGGGATGCAAATGATAATGTGGACAAGTATAAGGCATGTCTTGTATCTAAAGGATATACTCTAAAAGAAGACATTGATTTTGTGGAGACTTTCTCTCAAGTTTTATTGAAAGAATCTTTTAAGATAATCATGACACTTATTGCTTATTTTAATCTTGAGCTACATAAGATGGATGTTACGCTTGTGTTTTTCAATGGTGACATTGAAGAAACAAATTATATGGTACAATCATAGATTTGTGTCTAATGATACAAAATCAATGATATGTAAATTAAAGAAATTCATCTATGAGCTTAAGTTGGACTCTCATTAACGAAATTATAAATTTCATATTGTTTATCTCATTTGGTTTTGAGATAAATTTGGTTCACAATTCTATATACTACAGTTTAGTGGGAGTAAACCAAGTGATACTCATATTACTAAAGAAGACAAATTTAGTCTTACTCAATGCCCTAAAAGCAACCTTGAAATTAAAAAAAATACAAAAGATTCCATATGCATAAGCTATTGATAATCCATTCATGTTCAAGTATGTATGCGTTCGAATATTGCATACATTGTTAGAATGTTAGACAGATATTAAGAAAATTTAGTATGAACTATTGGATAGCATCAGTAGGGTTATGGGATATCTTTAGAGAACAAAAATTACATGCTCACATATCGGAGTTCTGGTAAGTTAGAGATCATCAAGTTTACAGACTTCGATTCTATTAGAATATTGATGCAAAAGAATTTTGTCACATGGGCTGCTAGTTATAGATTGAATAGAAAGATCACTTCGGTTATTTTGTGACAATAAATATGCATTCATTTATTCTATAAACAATAGGAACACTTTAAATTTGAAGCACATAAATATTAAGTTCCTAGTTGTTAAAGAAAATTCAGAGTGGTTGTGTGTCTATAGAGCATGCTGGTACAAACTCCATAATTGCGCGCTTATTAAGAAACTGACACCCTAGGTCTTTCATAAGCACACTACTCATGTGGGTGTAATGTTATTTAAGGATATTCAGTTTTAGTGGGAGTTTGTAATTTTTGAAAAATGCTCATTCGTTTTAGACACAATTTGATTACTTACTTTTAAGGATATTTTAAGATTATTTTCTGCGAAAATAAAGTTCTTTTGGTTTATGCACACTCAATTCAATAAAGTTTGATCTCGCTAAGGTTTAGAAGGACCAGTTGGAAATAGACATGTTTGGTTCACATTTCATGTAATTTTCCATGCTACGCATCCATGATTGATCTATGTCATTTGACTATATTTGTATACGTGACCATTGATGGGTCTTGTCGTGATTGATACGGCAAAGGCTGCTTTGATCCTATATGGATATAGTTGATGGACGAGATTGTTACAGAATACCTATTATATAATAGCAAATTTTTGAGCTCATAAGGTTATACATTTGTCGAAAACATATGTTGCCCAAGTGGGAGATTGTTGGATTAAAATCCGTAATAGTGGGCACATATGTATAATGTATATTGCTATTTTAAAGTATGACACAAAATTAAGTGACCAATTATGTTAGGCGTGTCATGGGTATTAAAATGTCATGGAAATAAAAGTGTAGATACCATAAGATGTATTTATAATTCGATGAGGGGCAGAGTTATAAATACTTAATAGTTGATTATTAAATCAACTATATAAAGAGGTAGTGGTCCCCAAGAAATAGGTTAACTTGTTTTTCTCTCCTTCCCCGTCAGAGAGTTTTACGTCAAGAGAAAACCTATATTCTTGGAAGATCAATACCAAAGATTTGGGATTTCAACATCAAGATTCAAGGTTTTCAATATATCGTTTAATTCAGGTACGCTTCCGCATTCGGTTTATTTGGTTTATCGTTCTTGATGATTTGACATGATAGATCCTGGGTTTAGATTTCATATCTGTTATGGTTTAATTCTAACAATAGCTTCTTCAATTTCATCCCTTGAGAAAGGAACCTTCAGCCCCCTTGCATCCTCCTCTAAATTTTTTTGAAAATTTATATAAAAAATTTCACACCAGTCTCTATTTTTGCCGCTGAAATGTTTTTGAAAATGGTCGAAGACCTTCTGCTTTATTATTGTCGGATCATCCTTCCCTTCTACTTCTAAATTAGCACCAAGGATTAGTGTCCTCTTGCTACGAATTTTCACATCCCTATGGAAGAATGAGGTGTTACCATCTCCACTCCCTAGCCAATTCATTCTGGATTTCTGTCTCCAGATATCCTCCTTAGCTTTGAGGGAACCCCAAAGAGTTTGTTTACAATCATACAATTCATTCTGCAATTCTTCATTCAAACTGTTGCTAGCTCCTAACATTTCAATCTCATTAATTCTCTTTGCCATATTTTTAACCTTTTTATCAAGCTTAAAGTTAAAATCGATCTATTAAACAATGAATTTATAATAAATTATACAAATATCAGATAAATATAACATAAATAAATATTCAAACTTGTTCATTTAATAAATATCCATCCCTTAATTTATTAAATAAATAGTGTATTTATTGGTAGTGTATGATTTCAAACATAATAGATGAAATATTTTTTTACAAAGTCAAAAAAAATTATTAAAACCCAAAGTGTAATTAAAAACAACGGCAACACCTGATCAGCATCTTGAAAAATCTAGTACAAATGATAGAATAGGTATCATTTTTAATTCCATCCACATGAGATTTGGAGGTATATATCCCAACTTACCCATTAAACTTTTGTGTAATTTCACTGTTTTTAGGGTACCTTGGAGGAGGAATGTGGAACATGAAATCAGACTAAAAACCTACCACAAAAATGTTAGAAAAAATTTCTATAATATTTTCTGCATACACAACACCTCGAACTCGAGGTCTACTTAAGTGATACCAAGCTACTTACCACTAGGACTAACCATCATTAGTTAGAAAAAATTCATTAATAAAGTTAAAATATAGCAAAGTAATATTTATAATAAATCTCTATAATATTTGATTTAAATTAATCAACTAATAAATTAAAGCAAAACTGTCGAATCTCTTCACCTTTCAGGTTGAGACTCAATCGAACTATCGTCCTAGTCTACTAATAATTAAACTTATAAATTGACTATAATTTCATATAGTTCTACTTTTGTCAATATAGTAAATCTACTTTACTTGAAGTCAATAAATCAAATCTTATTATTATTATTTTTAGTCTTATTTTTTTTTGAATTTCTCTATAACTCGTACAATAAAATTTTAATTCATGACTTCGCCTTTGTAAACTCCTAAATACAAAGTTCAATCTCTAAAATAGCAATTTTTTAAAATTATATTTCTAAAATAGTACTCAAAATTTTATGTTTATCATATAACACCCTTACAATAAACTCGTGATAATTGCGACTCCCCTATACGAAAGTGTATTTTAAATGACCTCCGACACCATCGTGTGAACTATGATCAAGCACGTCCATTTTTTATATTAATCAAACCTAAACTCTAGGTTTAAAACGACAAAAGGATCCATAGAAATTTGCTTTTATTTTATTGTTTAATTTTTCCAAAAGAAAAAGAACTTGCTGACAGTGACTGATTCATCACTATTAATGTTTTTTGGTTGCATTTTAAAAACGTGCCGCCTGCTTCATTTTCACCAGTAAGTTCTAACCCTACACTTTATTGTATTTATGTGGTCAGAGCCACGTAATCAAGGTTCACATGACAAAACTTTTTTTTTTTTGTCATTTGCTTGCCCATTTCGCTAGGGCACATCCATCACAAAAATCGAATTTTCTTTTTATTTTTCAGGTTTGTTTTCGATTAAATTTATATTTAAATCCGTGATTATTATTTTTAATATTATATTTTCAGGATTTATACAGTTAGTATAAACGTTAGTTTAAAGTTTAGGGATTTATGTCGTAAGGTTTAGAATTTAAAATTAGTATTTAAAATTTAGGTTTTATGGTTTAATGTTAAGTTTTTAGGGTTACGATTTGTGTAAAATTAATTTTACACAGCCTCTGTATCAAAATTTTACTCTTACACTGTATTAATTGATATAAACCACAATTATTACTCCCTCCGTCCCGCTATGTGTGTCACATGTTAAATTTTCATGGAGTTTAGAAAAAGAAAATTTATATAAAATGCGTGGTGTAAAATAATTTGAATGGCACGTTTGCTCTTAAAAAGTTAACTTTTATTTTTGTTGGAAGATTAAAAAGGATAGAAAAGTAAATGCTTCTTAAAAAAATTGTTGTATTTTTTAAAGTGGTACTTGACCGAGACAATTTTAAAACATAAATATGACAATTTTATTAGTACATATGAAGTATAATTTTAACTTATAATTGGAGGAGGACAGATCAATAGTGTTGATAAATAAATTACATATCTGAAAATTTTAGTGCATACTCAACATTTGATATACATGATTTACATTAATAAAATATGAAATATAATAGTTTGTTCAAAAAAAATATTAACTTGTAGAGTAATCGCAGTAGTAAAAGATTGATGTATTTTATTCAGGTGACTCGGGTTCGAACACTATGTGTACACGGTGTGTTTGCATATTAAAAAACTAAGAAAATTGAACAAATATTGCCTTGTAATGACACCAACATATTCAAAAAAAATATAAAACATAATAGTAGACTGAATTGTAAAAATACAAAAATTATGATTAAATGTATGAGTATATAGATATACCTAATTCTAGAATTAACCCATCGAAGTTGTATTAAATTTAATTAATATGTGTACGGACACAAACACCAAGAGATGGGTGAATCAAAGAAAGACCCACCTAAAGTTTTAATGAGTGTTTGAATTCTCAAATTTTCACACAAGATTCTACATTAAAACTTGTCTGAAGGACAATTATTAAATAAAATGAAAAATTAGGTAAAACAAAGGCTCTTCATACAAAGTAAAACTTTGAATTTAATCCTTCCCTCTAAATTTCTGTTTATACACTCTTAAAGCCTTATCAAGAAATTAGCCCTTGATTTATACCCCAATCCTCATTTTAAACCTTTTTTAAGTGACCATTGAAGTTTCATCCTATCACTGTTTTTGGTCGTTTTTTTTAAGACGATAAAAAATATGACCGCCAAATCAACTAATTCATAAAAATAGTATTAAACTATAATTTAAATTGTCAACAACGGTTAAGTGCAATAGTAAGTCGCATCACACTTCTAGTGATAAGAAAAAAATTATATTTAAACTTTAACAACAACATTACTTAAAGGGCAACAATAATCTCAATAAGATTGACCATGAAACATAAAACATATATAGAAAACAACCGATTCCAAAAAAAAACCTCAAATTTTTGAAATGAAATAATGAAAATATAAAGAATCCCACGTTTTTAATTCAATCCAGTCCAAAGTGAATAAAGCCTCTTTATGATTATATAAATTAGCAATATTTGTTTTCTCTAAGGTTTAATTTTGCTTCTAATCCCTGTATTATTCTTACATTTGAAATTTATTCTCTTTACTTTTAATATATGAATTAGTTCTATTTTAAGTTCATAATTGAAATCTAATTGATAATAACATCATAGTAATGTCTTGCATTGCATCATATGATATCCCCCAAGGTCTAATCCCTATATGTAATCGACTATCGAACATGTTTTATTGTTTTAATAAAATAAATATTTTTATTAGAATAACCCAATTTTAGGTGTTTTAATCTCACCTCGAAATGATTAGTGGCGGCTCCGTTTTCTTTTTCTTTAAATCCGGCCGGACATAAGACCGTTCCGACACAGAGAAACCACAATCAGTGAAAAGCACTAGCAGTGCAGCAAGACGTGAGAATTGAGAAAGGGTACCAATTGAGTTTTTTCTATGTGAAGAAAAGTGCCTAAACTTACACTTGATCTAAGTCTCCTGCAAGTGAATCCGATGCTTCACCTGATGCTGCATTTGTGTAGCTCAAGGGGCTCGTAAAATCTCGAAAAGATATGCAACTTATCGCCGATTTATGGCCTCTTACGATTCTTATTTTGACATGGTCGAGCAGTCTCAGTCTATATTTGCTATCGTCTTCTTCTCTAATCCTAGCTATGGAGTGCCCCGTCGAGTTCGACCTGAAAATATGATGTTTTTCCTTTGTATTCGAAGAGCTGCTTTGTGCTTCGGATTCGACTTCGTTTCCATCCTCGATGATGTCTTCTTTAATGTCGATACAAACGGCATTGCGAAGTGGACTGCTTTGGTTCCGATTGTACACTCCGATTTCGTGCATGGAGTTGCTGTGAAGAAGCACCGGGGATTTCTCAAACGATTTCCTCGGCACGTCGAGCTCCCGGCGACAAACCGGGCATGTCTTATTTGATTCGAGCCAGAGATCGACGCATTCTTTATGGAAAACATGACAACAAATCGTCAAAAGCCGGAGGAGATCGTCGTCTTCGAACTCTCCCAAGCAAATGGCGCACTCGAGGCCGTACTTTTCGATACGGAATTCCTTCACCGTATAGTAATAGAGCGTCGGGAAGGCTTGGACTAGCTCCGGATCAAGGCCATTGCTTTTATTTGTATCATCGGTCGGGACAGTGTCCGAGGCATCTGTCGTGGTAATCTCGACCGAGGGCCTATTAGTTGTGAGATTCTCAATGATACACTTACAAAAATGGATTGTGAAGAAACCGAACAAGAAGGAGAGGAGGAAGATTATGGTTATGATCACAGGTACCGGAGGATTGTAGGCCGGTGACGGCGCTGAGGGTGGCTGGTCAAGATATGTTGTTGACATTGAATAAAACCGATTGCATTTAACATTGGCTCGGACCGAATTTTTAAAACACGAATACGAACACGAACACGAACAAGTGAATAAAAGCAAAATGGTAAAGTATTATATGTAGGAGTTGTTTGGGTATTGAGCGAGTCATTGTGAGAAGGATTTGGATCTATTTTGCCCTTAATTTCCTCGGTTGACTATGACATGAATGGAACTATAAATATGGTGAGTCTTGGCCATGGACTGTCTGCTTAGTATTATGTGTTTATTACATTTGCCAAAGTCTGCTAAAATTTTGTGGCACTTGTATGATACTGGACAGATGATTTAGCAACAATCTTTGTGTCCTAAGATACTATTTTTTAATCGAGTAAATTTAGAGTTTGAATTTAAACATATGTAACATTTTTTCTTTTTTGTAAAAGTAGTAATAAAGTGATCTACATCGATGGTTATTGAACTTTTAAGACGCTTCCACCTTAGTTATTAAACATTTAAAAATTATAATATAATCATTAAATTTTTAATTAGCTTTCACTACCGGTAAGAAACGTTGACATAACACGTTAAATTTTTCTTCTAAAAAATTACTCTAATTTTTAAATTTATAATTATCGTCAAGACTAAAATTTTGATGAAGGGAATAATCAGTGGTCAATCCAAACAGTGGAAAGCATCTGTTTAGCCAGAAGATCAATATAGTTTGATTTCAAGTTGTTCCGGCGGAAACAATGACAAATCGAAAAGTTCTAATTTTAAGTTTCTATTGAGATTTTTAATTATGAGTTATCACTTTTAATCGTTGGATCAACTTGAAACCAAACAATGTTAATCTTCTGACAAAATAAATCTTTTATGTCGTTGAGATTAATCGACGATTACTTCTTTCATCAAAATTTTGGTCTTGACAATGATAATAAATTTGATAAATTAAAATTTTTTGGGGAAAAAGATTTTTAACCTATCAATCATCATTTCTTAACAACAAGCAACAATAATAACTATAATAAAAACGAATTTAAAGTTTAGTGAATGCAATGAATATTTTTCAATTTTAATGACCAAAATAAGCATATTTTAAAAATTCAGTGAGTACCAATATAATTTACTCTAGTAATAATAATAATTTTTTATTAGTCCTGGTATCATATTCTGGATTGCATTTTAATCTGTCTACCGAAAAAGTTGGATAAAATAATTATTATACATTCTATTTAACTTTTGGTTTAAGTGTGTGAAAAGTCTCTAAATTTTTGAGAAAAAATTAATTAAATCACTGCTTCTTTTATCTATTAAGCCCTTAAACCAAGAAATTCAATCAATTGAGCTTTTTGACTAATTTTAATTATTAAATTTTAACGGCTTTTTAGATCTGTTGGTGTAGTACGTCATAGTATTTTTATTTAAAAATTTTAAAAAATATATTTTATTAAAAAATTCTTTAAAAGTTCTAAAACTTCTAAAAGATTTGTAAAATTTATAAAAAAAATATTTTTAAAAAAATTGTAAATGCATCATGATAAAACTATAGTGGATCATGTGTCAGTAATATCTAAAAAATTGTCAAGATTTAATGGTCAAAATTGGTCAAAGGGCTTAAATGATCAAATTTTGTGGTTCAATGCTTAATTGGGTGAAAAAAATTAAGAGCTTAATTGATTTTTTTCCAAAAGTTTAAGGGCTTCTTACACCCTTAAGCCTTAACTATTTTTAGTAGAGGGACTAAAATATAATCTACGATATAATACATGGACTGATGTGCTAGATTTAGCTTCATTGATATAATAAGTTTTTAAAAAAAGGTATTGCAGATTGTGAAGAGTGGTATTACAGAATAAAATTGAGAAATTGAAACAGATAAACAACTTTCCCTCAACTTTTCTCTCATGTCCAATTTCCTATACAGACTTAACCTGGGAATGGTTAAAGCAAATAATACAATACATGGTAAAGAATTTGGATGACAAACACAGTGACACCTCCTCCGACCATGATATCCGGTGTGAATTCCGTTAATCCGAGAAACAGCAGCAGCGGGACATCGTGGCAATTTTTTGAACTCCCCATGTACAAGCAAGTTCAGCTAGTAAAAGGATATGGTTTGGTCTTGCTCATTAGCGTAGGTGTGACGCAGACGATGCCTATAAGGAAAAGAGTGGCGATCGAGTTGAAGTCGTACAGATCCCCTCCCGATTGTAACTCTCTGAGAGCTATTCCTGCCTGCAGAAGAAACATGCAACTGTAGTATCGGAATAGGCTTAGCTTAACATGGGACTTTTATATGGAAGTCCAAAGAAAAATACCCTAACTGTTATGTAGGCAGCAGGGATGAGTCCGATGAAAGTCGCTGTGAAGAAAATACGGTAAGGCACGTCGACAATAGGCGAAGCAACGTTAATAAATGTGTTCGGCAAAGTTGGAGTGAGCCTCAAGAAAAGCATGTAGTTCAACAGGCTTGCCTTCTCTGAGCTACCTGCAAGCACAAAGTTAAAAAAACTCATTCCACTTTGTATTGCTCAATGTTAATAGGGAATTGAAGCTCACCTGGGCTTGGAAGAAGCTCAGCTTGTCGGGCCAAAGGGAAACGACGAGCGGGCGGCCGACTAATTTCGACAGGAAATAGCAGGAAGAAGCACCGGCGGTG
Organism: Hibiscus mutabilis; assembly: GCA_019671005.1. Lineage (NCBI taxonomy): Eukaryota > Viridiplantae > Streptophyta > Magnoliopsida > Malvales > Malvaceae > Hibiscus > Hibiscus mutabilis. The sequence goes on from CM033716.1 coordinate 78,957,942, forward strand.
GTGGTGAACACAACGAGAGCTACACCTTTTAAGACTCCGAAAAGTGCCCTGGCAACGACATGAAAACGGTCCCCGGAATCATGAAAGTTTGCATAAAAATGTAGACCACACAATACCCCACCAAGACTTGTATGGTGTAGTCACTCGTGTAGGTTTCGAGGTGATCTCTACAATGATACATTGTACATAAACAATCAATGTATATCAAAGCAAATCAAACGAACACCGCAGAAAAACGAATTAGTACAGAGATTATGATCTTCATCGGATCTCTCTATCTCACATGATTGGCATCAAATTTAGCATTAGTCGATAAATATTCCCAAACATTTCTATGGCCTTCCTAGTTTAATAAGGACTTGAAGTTCAATTCTGAACCATTTTTGCCTGTGTATCATTGATCTTGATAAGCTGAATTACATTGCAATATAGTCTAGAATAGGGGTGAATTTAGCAGTTTGTGAGCAACTCGAGTTTATTCGACTTGACTTTGACAGTCAAGACTTTAACGAGTCGAGTCGAGTAAGTCCCAACTCAACTCTAAGTTTGCGAGCAGCTGTTAATTTTTTTTAAATATGTTAGTTTGTTATATCTGTGGATTGTTACTTTAGAGTTCAGATTTTGAAATTGTTTTCAACACTATTTTGGTCATTTTTTTGTTAAATTATGTTTATATTAAGTTCTATATAGTATTACTAGATTTTGGCTAGGTTAAAAAAACAATGTAAAAACTTGAAATCTATTAATTAACTGAATAATTAAGAATACTCGTATTATTCCATTTGTGATTCAAATCTGGACATTTACTTTGGAATATAGAAGTTGTCTATAAAAATTCTAGTGAAGTTAACAAGCATGAGTTAAACAACATTTTATTGAGCTTTTCGAATATCCAGTCAAATCAAACATTACTCAACTCTTGACCGCCTCGCCCTCTCTAGTCCAGAATCACACATTTTCAATTCCCACCAAATAAATCCATTCATTTATTGCCTAAATTCATTATAAGAAAAGCAAAACTAAAAAGGGTATAATTGCTTGAAACCAGACGAATCCCACAACTTGTTGAATTACAGAGAAAATAAAAACATTCAGGAATTAGAGAACGCATTACCCACCAAATCAAAAACAAGAAAAAGAAAAACGAACCTGAGGATATGAAGATCTTCAAGGGTTCTGGGTAATTTGAGGAAGCTGTAATCAGAAGCGGGCATGGTTAAATAAACACCCAAAAGTCCCAAAACAAACGCCATCACCACCGTGGAAGCAACCATCAGCTCCCGGAAACTCAAAGGAAATCTGGGTTTGGATCCCTCAATCTCTTCTTTTCCTTCCATAATTCCCTCTCTCAATTTCTTCTTCATTATCTCAATCGCTGGAGCTGTGTTTTCATAGAAGAAAGGAAAACAAAATATACAAATTTGTGGTAAAATGAAGAGGCAGCGTCGACTCCACGGTCGTTAGCTCTGCTGAAACGTTGGATTTTGTTGTCAACTTGTAGTCGTTTAGTATCTTTGTTGTCTATGGATTTATTTATTTTTAGGGGAAATTACAATGATAGTCATTGAACTTTAGGTATCTTTTACTTTGGTTACCAAAATTTTTAAAACTGACATTACATTCACTATTTTTTTCATTACTGTCGTTGAAAACTGCCATTGAAATTTCTTCCAAAAAATTCTAATTTTAAAATTGGACAATCATTATAAAAGGTTAATTTTTTTATGATTACGGTGGTTGATCAATCTCAACAGTAGAAAGGTTCCATTTGATCATAAGATTAACAAAATTTGGTTTTAAGTTGATTTAACGGTGGAGACCTAAAAAGTCTTAGCATTTAGTTTTCATTGGAATTTCACCTCCTTTCGTAATATTTTTGTTATCTTTTAGTGGTTTTTCTTATCGAAAAGATCATCAAACTATACACTTTTTTATCTTTCTTTTTATCGGTTCAAACTCATCGAAAAACCTCATAATTTCATTGAATATCAATTAAATTTCAATCAAAATTAAAAGATGTTTCGATTTGTCACTTTCAACCATTGTATCAGCTTGAAACCAAACCATGTTAGTTTCCTGACCAAATAAAGCCTTGTCACCATTAAAATTGACCGGCTACCCACTTCGTTCATCAGAAAATCGACCTTTGTAACAACTATTTATTTTTAAATCCAGGGTTTCTTTGGGAGGACAAATGCTTTATCAACAATTTTCAACGACAAGACTATAATGAAAATGTAGGCCTATAAACGAACCGAACATAAATGAATTAAATTTTTAGTTATTGTGATACAAGCTTTAAAAATTTGATAACTAAAGTGAAAGTACTCTAAAAGTTTATTGACTACCGACGTATTTACCCTATATATAATTAAAAAGATGAATGTTTACCACGTCATCCATCTCATCCAAAATTATAGGTAAAAGTATATTTGAAAACTAAAGTGATGTCAGTGAGACGTCAAGAAAAGAAAAGAAAAAAATAATTAAAAAACACGTGTGGATAGAGATGATCAATCAAAACACACAGAGAATAACTAAATTATAAATAGGCTTAAATAAATATAGGTGTCCAAATATATTTTTTTAATTTTAAATTTTTAAAGTTTTTTTTTAAATAAGTATCTAAAGTTTTAAAAGTTATAATTTTAGGTGTCTGGCCATTAATAGATGTTAACAAATTAACCAATCAATGCTTGACACGTGGCACTAATTTTATTTTTTTAATTTTTTAAAGAAAGACCAACCTCGTCGTGGTAATTAGAGGACATCTCTGATCGTTCACCTCTAATGCGTTTTCATAAAACCATGAAATTTAAAAATTTTACAAAATAATCTTTAAATCCCTAAAATTACCTAATCCTAAAACCCTAAATCACTGCTATTTCCGTCGCCGATCGTCATCCCTTAGGAAACCCTTTGGTCGCCAGACCAAAGCGGTAATTTTCCCCAATACATCGTCGTCGGAAACGTCGAATGGCGTGCCAGCCGAATGTTAATTTCGCGTTCGACGTTCGGCTGCACATTGTTCGTCGTTTTTTAACGACGCCTTGTTAGGAGAAATGACTGCCTTGGCCAACCGAACGTTGATTTTGCGTTCGACGTTTGGATGCACATCGTTCAACGTTTTCGGCGACGCCTTGTTAGAGAAAATGACCGTCTTGGCTCGGCGACCAAAGGGGTGTGCTTAGGGGCAGCGATTAGCGGCGGAAGCGGCGACGATTTGGGGGTTTAGGTTTGTGTAATTTTAGGAATTTGGGGACCGTTTTGTAAAAAATATAAAATTTTGGAATTTTATGAAAAACTAAAAGTTTTTTGTTTTTAATTTTTAATTTTGAAAAAATAAATTAAATATGCCACATGTCAAGTATTGATTGGTTAACAATTTTTTAACCCTTTTAACAGTTAGACACCTAAAATTACAACTGTGGAAACTTCAGGCACCTAAAATTATAACGGTTGAAACCGTGGACACCTATTTTTACAAAAAAAATACTTTAAACACCTAAAATTCAAAAAAATTACTTTAAACATATATTTTTCATTTAAGCTTAAAAATAATTCAATAAGCTCAATTTTTTGGGGATAAAGATAGTATTTATGCATCCTGCAACACGCATGCATTTATGCCATGTTGAAACATTTTTTCTTAACAAAATACTAATAAGTAACATGGTAAATTACATAAATGGTCTCTCGACTATGCTCTAATTTTTTTGTCTCGCCCGACTATCAAAAGTTACAAAATGATCCCCAGACTTAAAATCTGTAACAATTGATCCGATGTCGTTAAAAGTTTAACGGTTGATAACGTGACATTTAATATAAATTGGTATAATTACATAGTTACACCTCAAGTTCTACACTTATTTTAATTTGATCATAATTCTAAAAAATTAACTCTCATTATTTTAATATTCTATCAATTTAGTCCAACTTCTTTTTCTATTTCTTTTCTCCTTTAATTCTTCAATTCATTTTCACCAAAAATTCAAAAGAAGAAACGAAAATCGCGGGAACATTACTACAAAGAATCAGGAGCGTGTTTGAAGATTATTGTAGCGACCTTTTTTTAAGATAATCGTGTGGATCGTACATGAATTCGACGCTACGAATTATCCCCTAAATCATTATTGAAAATCTTTTAAAAGAATGGGGACTTCTTTCGGAAAATCTTAATTTTTTGAAAAACAATGAAAACTTGGAGTCGTCACATGCCACTTGGATAAGGTAAGTCGGACGCCATAAGAAACCAGAGATTCGTTGAGAAAGGGTCCGGGAGTTAGTTACGCATGGGGAAAGATTAGCACCCCCATCACGCCCGGAAATCAATATCAAAATATTTGTTGCTTTTAAAAGGATGAAAATCCTTGAAATTTATATTGAATTCAATTCGGAGTTCTTAAATGAAAATTAACCTTAACCGCACGACCTTTATCAAATTTGTGAATTCAAATTAATTGGACATTTAATTAATAAGGTTGACAATACATCAGACCATAGATTAAACCGATATTGAATAAGCCTGATTGCTGTGATAATTTATGGTTTGACTTACGTACGTCACCTTTATCCATGATGCAAGCATTTAAGTATGATGTGATGATTTTTTCAATTCTTAATCCATTTACCTCATGATGGTAAGGATTAATCCGAATATTTGGTCAACATCCTTTAAGCTCGGACTATTACGACACAAATATTGGAATTAATAAGTACCTTCTTTTTATGATTTAAATTAATTAAGAATGCAATTAAAATTAAAGGTTATATGAATGACAATTAAAATGGATGTCATAGAAAAGGTTTAAAATTATACGCACAAGCCCACCCGAAGTCCTAACCTAAATAGGCTTAAGTTATGGAGAGCCCAATTAGTGATCTGCTTATTAACTAAATGATCCTAATATTTAACCTTAAATTAATTAGCCCTAAAGACTAGAAACCCTAACAAGTTATGCTAATTAATATAAAATTTAATGTCAATCTAAACATGAGATTAATTTTATCCTAAAAGTAATTAAGAAATGTTCAATCAATTCAATGAATTTAACATTTACTCCAATAAACCAAAGGTAAATTTAAATTCACTAAATTAATTCGAACCCTAGTATAACTAAGGCTCTAAAGAATCTAATCCTAAAATTAATTTAATTAATTTAATGATCGTGCCCATACGAGGCGAGCACACGATCTAAATTAATCAAATTAATTTGCCTAATCTAATCTAAAGCTTTAATTCTCTAAGCCCACCAAAAAGCTCAAGGCCCACTAAGCTAAAACTAAACCTAGGCCCAAAATACAAAAGGCCCTAAACTAAACTAATTAGACAAAATGAGCTTAAAGCAAAACAAGGCCTAAACTACTAAACTTAACAAACCCATATAACAAAAACACATATATCTTAAGAATATATTATATAGTTTTGAAAACCAAATTAAATATATTACAAGTGAATATATATCATACAAACATTATAAAAAAAACTTTTAGCACATAAATAGTAAAAAGCTATACATGTATACCAATCTTTATAAAATCATATATATTATAATTAAAAGAGGGTTATATATTTTAAAGAAAACTATACATTAAATATATATTATAAAACCATAGGTTATATATCTATCATAGAGACCACTTATTATGTAATATGTAAAACATATAGTGTATACTTTAAAACCATATATTACAATATATATACATTTAAGACTATGTTATATATATATATATATATATATTACTAAAAAACTATGTATTATGTACATAAAAAAATATATATGATATAAGTTATATAAGAAGAATTTATATTATATATATATATATATATATGTTAAAAACATATATTATGTAAAAGCCATACATTGTGCAATAAAAACTATATTATAAAACATGTACTATATATATTTAACAAATATTATATTACAAAAGTGATGTGTTATATTACATAAACTATGTATTATAAAAATATGTATCACATACTTTTAAAAAAACTACATTACATAAATAATATAAAAATCATATAATATAACAAAACTATGTATTATAAAACGTATGTTATGTATAAATCATAAAACTATATATATTACACATAAAGATTATATATCAAAAAACCATACTACATATAAAACCATATGTTATATAAAACTATATTATATATATACATTATATAAAAACTCTATACCATATAATATACCCATCAAACCACATATTAGGCACATAACAACCACGAATTACCAAGGCAACAAACGAAGCATAATCTAACAAGCAACATTAACATACGAATTAAATCAAAATTTAAGAGAAATAAATATGCAAGATTTAAATTATAAATGCATGAAAAAATAAAGACAATTTTTTTATTTAAAACTGGAAAAGGGACAAAATTGAACAAAACAGAAACTCGGGGATCGAAATTAAAGACATTTAAACTGGTTAAAGAGGGACGAAATTAAAAACGATCAAAACTTTCAGGGACCTAGAGTGTAATTAAAATAGGCAGAATGGCTTGACCTATAATTAAAATGAGGCGGAGGCACTAAAGTCATAATTGGACCATGTAGAAGGACCGCGGGCGTAAATATTTTAAGGTGAAAGGATTTATGTGGCAAATATCCCATTTTTAAAATGTTATAACCCTATAAAACCTCATTTAGCCGAAAATCAGCCCATTTTTTGCCATTTTGTTTTATAACCCCTTAAACCCTCTGGAATTCTGGGGATTATACCCAGATTCCGTTTGATGACCATAGCGTCAGCCGTCGTCGAACCTTTAAACCCACCAAAATCTCACTTTTTTTCACGCTAAGCCTCGATCTACACTTGGTTTTTTTCAAAATCAACCCATTTTCCCGTTAAAACCCCAAAACTAAGGCTAGAAATAGGGTTTCCGCCACCATATACTTGCACCGGTTCACCACGTTTGGCCTCGAGGAGGTCGGGGCTTATTAACGGCGGAGCAACGGCCTAACGAAAATCGAAACAATGCGAAAAAGAGGTGAATCGGCGAGGGTAAATCCTAAACTCCGTTATATATATATATATATGCATGCTATGCTTCGAATTGAAAAAAAATGAGAATAGAAACCTTGAAAGGCCTTTTTTGTTTGTATTGATTCCAAATATTTTCCCCCGTCCAAAAACTTAGGGTGCAAATGGTTGTGGTTACATTGCTTATATATTTCTTTGATTACTCATTACCTCTATCTATGCTATTGTTTACATTATTAAGCAAAACTTAAAAGAAATCACTGTGGATGATTGTAGCACTGATACTCTATGTTTTTTTTATGTTTTTTGACTGATCAGTTGTTAGGAGAGTTGGTGGTCGACGTACGGTGGTAGTGGCATTTTCGGTGATAAGGAGGACCGTCGATCCATATCCATATCAATGGCCCAGATTTGTCTGGATATGAACGGCCCTGATGGCATCTGAAAGATGACGTAACAGCATCGGATGGAGCCATGTGGCACGCGAGAGATGAAGAGCCTCGGGCGTGGGAAGCCAGGGAGCTTGCGCGTGCATCACGCGCGCGATCCGAAGAGTCTCCTCTATTTAATCTGGACCATTGGATCAAATATGATCCAACGGCTCAGATGGGGCTACGCACAGAAGAATATGATATTAGATTAGGGTTTTTTGATTTCAGGCCTATCGGGCCATGTAATAATATGTAATAACATTTTTTTGGGCTTTTTATTGCAATGGACTTGGACATTAAATATAAATGAGTTTCAATTATTTTAACCATAATCTGTTTTTTGTTTTTGTTTTTTAATTTTGGATAACAATAATAATGCTACTTTAATATACATACATGTACACATATTACACATACGCAAACGTTAATATATACTAATTACTACATACACATGCAATACCTACTTACATTCACATTTAAACATTTATGATATTAAAACAATAGTAAATACACACATACATGTTAATAACACATACATACAATATACATACAATCATGTATTACATATAATATATAAACATACACATATACGTTATATATTCATAGACAACAAACATATAAACACATATACATAATAATCACACACATAACATACATAGGTTTAGTAAATATTGAGCACTAATGGCAATTGTGATAATAACTATGCTATCATAATAATACTATACAACCTAGATAAAATGAGTGATTACAGATGCCCCTCTTTGCTTATCCTTGTGGATCAAGGATAAAGCAAAAACCATAAGCACTTATTTTATTCGGCTTTCCCTTAGACAATTTGCTCCTCCGAAGTGGCAATGACCAAATCATAATAACTTGTTTTCCTGAAATGGTGAAAACAAACTGTGGAGCGCTGGCATGTCCTTCTGAAACAGCAGCCGAAAAGCCAACTAACTTTCAAATAATTCATTCATCTAAAATGGCAGTGAATGAATCCAAATAACATGTTTTCCCGGAGCGGTGAAAACAATTGGGTGACACTGGTACGTCCCTCCTAAATGGAAATGGGCGGACCAAAGTAGCAAACGATCCATTCCTCCGAAGCGACAACTAATGAATCAAAATAGCTTGTTTTCCCGAAACGAAAAAAAACAATCCGGGTAACATTGGCATGTCCTTCTGAAATGGCAGCAGACGAGCCAACTAACCTTCAAATGACTCATTCCTCCAAAACGACAGTGAATGAATCCAAATATCCTCGAATGGTAGATGAATTCGTTTCCTGAAGTGGCAGAAACAAATCACGTAGACACTTTCCTCCGAAACGGTAGTGAACAAATAGCATTTTTTTAGATGAAGGTTCCATTCTTCTTGGGCCTGAGTGGACATGCCATTTTTCCTCCCTTTTTTGAAAGGTTCTATTGTCCTATCTCTTTTGTCGTGAAGTGGCGAGTTTGAAATCCTTTGCTTGAGAATTTCTTTCGAGTTTCTGCTTTGTCGTTTACTTCCCTTTTTAAGAGGTACCCCATTTATCTTTCAAATACCTGTGAAAAGAGATGAAATGCTATAATGGTATGAGTTAGCATGTTCCTAACCTAGGGATATCTAACTAAGTATGATGCATGAATGATAATAATTCACTCAGACACTTATTCTTCTTGGTCCATTGATTTTGATCTTCTCTTACTTTCCTCTTCTCTTCTTTGTAACGGAGGTGCCCTATCTGTCACTCGAGTTCACCCTTTAAGCCCCCTTTTGAACTCTTGATCATTTTGTTCTAAAGCACCTTTTCAGGTTTTCACTTTAGAGAATTTTTTTTCTTTTCTCTCTTTTTCTTTCTTCTTTTTCTTTTCTTCTTTTTTTTCTTTATTATTTTTTTGTTTTTTATTTTTTGTTGGGTGTCCTTGTAGGTTTTCACCTTCATTCCCTCAGACTTTAACATGGACAACGTTCGATGCCCTTCCTTGATAAATCATATCAAATTTGCCTCTGATGTTCTCTTGTTGGAATTTTGGCAGACTCCTTTCCCACTTGGGAATAAACCTGCACTTAATAGGTTAAATCATAGTAATGCCAAGAAATCCTTTGATTTTCCATAATCTATGTCAATTCATCTATAAGACGAACAACAGAAATGAGTAATATTTTATTAATACTTAGAGAAATATTAGCATAATTTTGAAAGTCATGGCAAACATGAGAAAATGATATAAGTAATATCTACTGTATGAATAATGAGAACCCATCAACCACAATAGATATTTCATTTGCCATCTTTGATTACAATTCTTTACGACCTAAGGACTGAAGCACCGTCATTTAACTAAAACAAAGTCCGCCAGTCGAATGCCAAATTTCAAGTACACATCTAAAACGTCTTGTTCGGATTTTCAATTCAGATCCTCCATTGGTTTTAAGACGCCCATTTTTGGGTTTTTGCCCTAAACCCTCATTTTTTCTTTTTCTTTTTTTTATTTTCTTCTTCCTTTTTTTAGGCATAATACTTTTTGACAGAGTCTGAGTTTATAGGGTTGCTCAACTCTTTCCCATCCATCTATGCTAAAATTAACGCTCCTCCAAAAGTTTTAACATAACGCCCTTCCCAATTAGGCATCCACTTTCCCCGGAAGTCTCATTAGTTTAGTAAGATCTTTTTAAGCATCAGATCCCCCTCTTGAAATTCCCTTAGGCGAACTTTTTTGTTATAGGCTCCCATCATCATTCTCTGATACATTTGACTGTGACAGATAGCCTTCAACCTTTTTTCTTCAATGAGGTTTAATTGATCAATCCGGGCTTGCATCAATTCGGCTTCATCCAACTTTACTTCGTTTAAAATTCGAAGTGATGGGATCTCTACCTCTACGAGTAATATCACTTTCGTACCATATACCAAAGAGTACGGCGTTGCCTCAGTAGAAGTTCTCACAGAGGTCGATAAGTAAATAGAGCAAATGGTGGCTTTTCATGCCAATCCTTGTAATTTTCTATGGTTTTTGCTATGATCTTCTTTATATTCTTGTTCGCTGCTTCTACTGCTCTATTCATCTTGGGGCGATAAATAGTAGAATTATGGTGTACAATTTTAAACTGCTTACACACCTCGGTCATCATTTTGTTATTCAAGTTGGAAGCATTATCAGTGACGATTCTTTCGGGCAGGCCATAGCGATATATAATTTCTTTATTGAGGAACTTGCAAATTGTCGCTCTTGTGATGTTTGCGTACAAGGCGGCTTCTACCCATTTGGTGAAGTAATCGATAGCTACTAATATGAAGCGATGCCCATTAGAAGCTTTCGGGTGTATCTGACCAATGATGTCTATTCCCAAAGCAGCAAAAGGTCATGGTGAGTTCATGACGTGAAGTGGTACTGGCGGGGAATGTATCTTATCGGCGTAGATTTGGCATTTATGGTATTTCTTTGCATAATTGATGCAATCTCCCTCCATTGTTGACCAGAAGTAGCCATATCTCATGATTTTTATAGCCATCGAGAATCTGCTAGCGTGGGTTCCGCATAAACCTCCATGGACCTCTGCTAAAATAGTTTTAGCCTCCCGGGCATTGACACACCTCAACAGTATCTGATATTTGCTTTTTTATACAAAACCACTCCATCGAGGAAGTACCCCGATGCCAACCTTCTGATAGTTTTTTTGTCATTATCGTTGTCGTCTTTTGGGTAAGTTTGGTACTTGATATACTGGAGGATGTCATAATACCATGGATTGACATCCTCTTCCTCTTCCAAAATATAACAGTGGGCCGACACATTAAAAGTTTGCATCTCGATAGGCCTCATTTCGGTCGTCCTGTTTATTTCGAACACAGCGGTCAAAGTGGCTAGGGCGTCGGCCATCTGATTATCTTCTCTTGGCAAGTAGGCAAAGATGATTTCTTCAAACTCCTTGGCTAACTCTTGGTTCAAATCATAGATCTTGATTAGGTTTGGATCTCTCGTCTCTCATTCTTTCCGAAGCTGATAGATTACCAAGGAAGAGTCTCCAAAAACCCAAAGCACTTTGATCTTTTTTTCAATGGCCGCTTGGAGTCCCAAGATGCAGGCTTCATACTCGGCTATATTGTTGCTGTAAAAGAATTCCAACCTACATGTGGAAGGGTAGTAAACATTTTCAGGGAAAATTAATATTGCCCCTATTCCATGGCCTAGGGCATTCGACGCCCCGTCAAAATAGAGCCTCTATCCCTCTTTCTCGGCAACAGGTCTTCCTTCAGATAGACCCCAGATCAAATCCTCGTCTGGAAAATGGAAATCTAACGGTTCATAGTCATTCGAGGCGTGACTTGCCAAAAGATCTGCCACGACACTTCCTTTTACCGATTTCTGGTTCACATAAACAATGTAGAACTCTGACAAGAGCATTTGCCAATGGGCCATCTTCTCGGTCAATGCTTGTTATTCTATTAGAAATTTCAGCAGATCCATTCGAGAAATTAAACAGGTAGTATGGTACAACATGTATTACCGTAGCCGCTTAGTAGCCCATACTAAGGCACAACATAATTTTTAAATTGGTGGGTACCGCGTTTCACAATCGGTGAACTTCTTACTCAAATAGTAGATTGCCATTTCCTTCTTGCCCGAGTCATCGTGTTGTCCAAGTACACACCCATAGAATTTTCAAAGACTGACAGGTACATGATCAACGGTCTATTCGGCACTGGTGCTACTAGAATTGAGGGATCGGTCAGATGTTTCTTAATCTTTTCTAGCGTCTCTTGACAATCTTCGTCCCAAACCCCCAGGTTATTCTTTCGGAGTAGTCTGAAGACAGGGTCACACTTATTAGTCAATTGAGATATGAACCGGGAGATGTAGGTTAACCTCCCCAAAAATTCTTGGACCTCTTTTTGTGTTTGCGGCGGTGGAAGATCTTGAATCGCTTTTACCTTGTCGAGGTCTATCTCGATGCCCTTCTGACTTATCACAAAGCCCAAAAGCTTCCCTGATGTAACTGTGAAGGTGCATTTAGCCGGGTTGAACTTCAACTGATATTTTCTTAGCCTTTGGAAGAGTTTTTACAAGTTTTGGATGTGCTCATCCTCGGTCTTAGATTTGGCTATCATGTCATCCACGTATACCTCGATTTCCTTATGCATCATATCATGAAACAAGGTTACCATGGCCCTTTGGTAAGTTGTCCCGACGTTTTTTAATCCGAATGGCATTACTTTATAACAAAACGTGCCCCACATGGTCACAAAAGTGGTTTTCTCATGTCCTTGGGGTGAATTTTGATCTGGTTGTACCCCGAAAAGCCATCCATGAATAAGAACCAAGCATGCCCCGCAGTATTGTCCACTAAAGTATCAATATAGGGCAAAGAGAAATTGTCCTTGGGGCTCGCCCTATTGAGATCCCTATAATCTACACACATACGCACCTTTCCATCCTTTTTCAGTATCGGCACGATATTGCCTACCCATTCTGGGTACTTAGAGACTTCGAAAAATTTGGCCTCGAGCTGTTTCTTCACCTCTTCCCTAATTTTTAGTAACATGTCAGTTCTCATTCTTCGAAGCTTTTGCTAGACGGGCTTGCATTCTAACCTAATAGGAAGCTTGTGCGTTACAATATCCATGTTTAAGCCGGACATATCTTGGTATGACCATACGAACACGTCTGATCTAAATTCCACAAGCAGTTCCACTAACCTCTACCTGACTTTTTGTGATAGGGTACCTCCGATCTTTACTTCTTTCCTTTCTTCATTGGTCCCCAAATTTAGGATCTCTATCTTCTTTTGGTACGGAAGAACATGCTTTTCCTCATCGTCCATCATTCTTAGCAGTTCATCAGGAATCTCATAATTTTCTTCCCCTATCTCTGCCAAGTACACGAGTCATTCAAAATCTACTTTAGGATTAGGTTCCACATCGTTCATACATTTTATATTAAGAGGCTTGCATAATTTTGAAAGTGTGTATTGGAAAAAGAAAAGTATAGTTTATGACGTGAACAAATAATTAATTAATTAATAAATGAATAGGTAAATAAATAAATAATGAATGAAATGGAATAGAATGAATGCCATGTTTGCCATTTGAGAAAGAAAATGTAGACATAGTATATTTCATTTAAAGCAGATGGATATGACATAGTTGCCATTTTTACAAAAAGATGTATGTTACTTTTGGGCCACAGTAACGGAATGGTTCTAAGCATTACTTTGATTTGTTCCTATAGAATGATGGCACGACCCTGAAGGTCCAGTTGTTGAGCTCCTCTCTTGGGAGGCACATGCGAATTCTGGCTATAAACTGACTAGCCTTGCTTCTGTCGCCAATCGTGTTCACATTCATTTCTTTTAAAGCCTCACTGATCAATTCTTCTTGGAGGCGCCTTTCACCCTCCTAGTTTGCCTCTTGGATATCCTTCTCCGAATTTCGAATCTTCCCAGATATGAAGATACCTTTGAAGTTTGAGTAGGTTATGGGAGCCCAATGAATGTCTTTCCCTTTCAACCTGGCCTTCCTTTGTTCCTGTCTCTTTTCCACTCTTGTATTTTTTGCAAAATATTGGGATTATACCCAAGTCCGAAATGGTCCACTTTTTGAATCACACTAACGGGACGAAGACGCCCTTGTAAATTCCTTCCCAAACCTTTAATATTCCTTGCTCCTCTTCCAAAGGTTTCGAATACCATCATCTTAGTGCAATTTTACAGTTTAGGGCATGAGACTTTGCTACCTTCAGCAACAAAAGTATCATTGACAAGTTCCAAGGCTCTAAAGGCACACTTCATTGCTTCTCAATCAGTAGGGGTTTATCTGGAGTCACTAAAGCGATGATTTCTTCTTTGGCATTCATCGTTACTAACTTTCCCTCGGTGACAAACTTTAACTTTTGATGGAGTGAGGACGGAACGACACCGGCCGAGTGTATCCACGACCTTCCTAACAGGTAGATGTAATATGGATGGATATCCATGACCACAAAATCGACCACATGTTCAATGAGACCAATGAGCAAGGGTACTTTTATTTTCCTGACCACATCTCTTTGAGTCCCGTTGAAGGCTCACACCGTATTATGACATGGTTTCATATGCGAGCTATCTATTGGTAGTCATTGTAGCGTGCCTAATGGCATAACATTCAACGCAGAGCCATTGTCAATTAAAACGCTCGACAGCCATTATCAATTAAAGTGCCTTCCCTGGAATTTCATCATCGCTGAAAGTAATGTGATTGACGTCGGTGATGTGGCTGATAATCTGATCCAATCTCCCAACATAGATATGTTTTGTAGTGAAGGTCTCATTCAAAACCTTCAATAATGCATTGCAGTACTTTTTTTAGTTTAGTAAGAGATCAAGTACTGAAATAAGAGCTGACTATTTCCGAAGTTGATCGACAACATTATACTCATTGTGCTTCAAAAATTCTTGTGCTTAAGTTTTTGTGACCGGCTCCTTGATTTTTAAGGGTGGGCCTTCTCCGAACAACTTCTCGGGTTATGCTCCAACTTCCTTGCCTTTCTCATTTGGACCCTTTAGGTTCTCCGGGGCATAGCATTGACCACTCCTCGTGAGATGCCCCACATCGCTTACTTCTCTGCTATTCGATTGAGCAGGTTTTGTCTTCATTATTCTCTTTTCCTCTTATGAACTAAAGGAGCCTAGAATTGTAAGGCTCGCGACATAATTCCACGGGACCATCTTTGTATCCTTGAAAGGAAAAGACTTTGGATAGCAATTATAATTTTGGGAGCCGCTTTTGGTATGCTTGCCTCACTCTACTTGAGATCAAGGACAAGTGGTCTCTTCGCACTGTATATGGTTTCTTGACTCTCCGATGCACAAACTTCAAATTCTTTTCCTCTTTTCTTCTTTTCAAAAAACTCAACCTCCTTGTTATCCATCATAGCTTGTAGTAAATAACGGAATTCCTCACAATGCTGAATATCATGATCTCCCAATTGGTGGTACTCACAATATAGGACACATCCTTTTTTGACAAACATCATTCCCCGATTGATGAGGTGCGCCAGACATAACTGTTGAAAGACCCAT
The DNA here is from genome assembly GCA_019671005.1 of Hibiscus mutabilis. Classification (NCBI taxonomy): domain Eukaryota; kingdom Viridiplantae; phylum Streptophyta; class Magnoliopsida; order Malvales; family Malvaceae; genus Hibiscus; species Hibiscus mutabilis. The sequence goes on from CM033716.1 coordinate 78,973,400, forward strand.
CTCAAGGGAGACTAAACTTCAGACACGTTCTTCTTGGCTTTCTCGGTGTACTCGTTTTCGATAGCATATACGCCCCGTCCACCGTAATTCAGCAACGGATTGTTGGCAGTACTAGGCTCCCCCAACTATAGTACCCTAGTTCGAATCAGATTCTGAACGAACTTCTTAAATGCTATACAGTTCTCGATTGAATGTCATGAGACATCGGCGTAGTACTCACAGTGTTCCTTAGGGTTATAACAAGCTGGGTAATGTGGGTTGTAAGGAGTAACGTGGTATGGTAGGACTAGATCGGCCTTGTACAACTACGAGTAGAGTTCTTTATAGGTAATTGGCAAAGGCGTGAAAGACCTATCATCTCTTTCCTTCTTAGGTCATTTCTCTTCCTTTTTGTTGAAACTTCGAGCATTTCCCGCCGTGGCTTGGGGTTGAGAGATGGTGAAGTTCTTGGTTTTCTCAAAAGTGTTGGTGTTGTTCACTTCATGATCCTTCTTCTTATACTACTTACGTGAATGACCCCCTCTATCGATCCTTCCGCTCTTGATGGTCGCTTCAAAGCGTTCCCCAATCATGACCATTTTTGTAAAGTTGCTAATAGGGTTGCTAATCAATCGATCATAAAACTCTCTTTTAGCGTATCTACAAACATTAGGGAAATCTAATGCTCGTGAAATGGTGGTTGAACTTGTGCTGCCACATCACGCTATCTTTAAGCGTATTCGCAAAGAGTCTCGTTGCGCTTTTGTTCCATGCCTTGTAACAACATTCGGTTAGGAACCATGTCGGTTACATGCTTATACTGATCAGTAAAAGCTTTTGCCAGGTCTCTCCACGACTTAATTTGAGCCCTGTTCAGTTGGTTGTACCACCTCAAAGCAGATCCTACTAAGCTGTCTTGAAAACAGTGAATCAAGAGCTTATCGTTGTTGGTAAATCTAGTCATCTTCTGGCAGAACATCACTATATAAGCAGACAGGCAGGTGATTCCATCAAACTTCTAAAAATCAGGGGTCTTGAACTTATATGGGATCTCCACATCGGGAACCAAACTGAGCTTTAAAGCACTTAACCCATAGGAGTCATCCTCGTCTTCCTTCACTCAGAACTTTTCTTCTAGGTCTTTCTGAGTATCATCTAGTTTCTTAGTGAACTCCTCTTTAATTTGGTTTAATTTTTCCAACTCGTCAAAGTTTGGGATATCGTCCCCGATAATCTCAGGATTCCCAAAGGTCACCCCTGATTGAGTTTGAGCTGCTGCACCGGTATGAGAAGCAGATGCACCTTGTGTAGGATTCGATGAAGGATCAACGAGCAGAGGATTCTTGACGGTTTGGGCATAAAGGTGATCCCCCGATTTTTGGGTAAGACTCTCGACGGTGCCCTTGTCTCTCGACTCTTGACCTAGCTGGGCTTGCAACAGTTGAGATATTTCCTTCATCATGCTATGCTGAGACTTGAGGATAGTGTCCCTTAATTCCTATTGGGTCCGTTCCATTTGACCGCGTAGATCGGCTTCAAGCTTCGTAAAACCTTCCTCCATTTGTTTAGTTCACAAACGAGTGTGATATGGGTGCGAAATGATGGTAATTTTAAAGAACCAAAATGTAATCTTTTTTTGTTTCTCTGAAACAGAAAGCTTTTTAGTCAATTATTTGTAACAAAACAAATAATGCAAGTAAACGAATTATGCATGAATGAAATGAGCAACACTGATTTTGGCAAATATCATCGTTAAACGACTTTCATTAACAGAAACATAGTCTTGGTACAATAACCAAAGAAAGCCAACTAAACATATGACTTCAGGGCAGTATCGAGGTCAATGACCTCTCTCCAAATCCAAACAATCATCTCTCCTTCTTTAGAATCATCATCAACACAATCATGAAGTTCAGTAGCGTCTTCTGCCAAGAGCTGTATCTTCTGGGCAACTACTTGCATCTGAGCCATCCATTGCGCTAACTCATGTTCTTGTCTCCAAATAATGTAGGCAACGAAATGTAGTTGCTCTAAACTCATCATCGGGCGTACTTGAATTGCTGCCCTAAAGCTTGCCACATGATGCTTGAGTTGTTGAACCTCAGTCTCCAGCTCTTCAATGCGAGCCCCTAAAGCTTGGTTCTTCGAAATACTTACTTTTAACTTGCTAGTCGAACCCTTGTTCTTGAAAAGAAACTTCTCCAAACATTTATCCTGATTCTTCAAGGCTTCACTTTGGCGTCATTCTTTCTCGAGCTACCTAGAGTGAGAAGTGTGCACGTTCTTCATTTCTTGTGTTAAAGTGAGCACCTGATCCCTATTCTCACAATACATCCTTTTATAATTCTCGGCTCTCGATCTTCCTCCCTGAGTTGGAGCTCTAAACCTTCGCATAATCCACATTCCACAACTCTTTTGCTTTTGTTTATCCTATTGAGTTTCTGAATCTCTTTCTTTTCTAACTTTAGCTCAAGTTCCAAATCCTCAATTTTCCTTTGTAGACCTTTAACCATTCCTTAAAACTGTATCTTCTCCAACTCAAAATCGAATTTTTCTTGGCGGGCTTTCTCTTCGAGCTTGAGATACCTATTTTGCTCATCTTTAAGTTATTTTCTCATCCACTCGGCCTCAGTAGGAAGCGTGGCCAACCTCTCTTCCATTGACCTCTTTCTATCAGGATTCAATTGGAGAACATTATCATTGACATAGCTGAATCTCTATGCCTCGTACTCGGGAGTGGTCATGTGGGTAGCATTCATGACTTTGACCCATCTCGCGTTGTTCCAAGCTAAAGAAACATCGTACACCACTGCCTTGTAGCCTTTTTTCTTCTCATAATTCATATTGAACTCATTCAAACCCTTGGTAGCCGGCACAAATTGCTTCGAGCCATAATGTCTCAAAACCAAAAAAAGTGCATAAGTAGTGTGCCCCCAAAGTCCAAGTAATGGCACCCAATAGTGTATCCCTCACCTATAAAGGATACTCCTTGCAGAAAGCCACGGAGCCCTCCAAACTATATCTTCCTCTTTTAGGTTGCAAAGAACATCTACCCAAACTTCCTCAAATCTTCGGGTGGGCCAATATTCCTTTCGCAGAAATTCTTCTAATGGTGAGAAATTGCCATTATATAGAGGTTTTGAGAAATTAGCATCCGACCATAGGTGACTGTAGAACCATACCGTCAAAATCTGTAGGCATCCGTAAAAGTGACCCCCGCCATGCTCCCGGCAAAACCTCAGAGATCAGAAAGTTTCGGCTAAAATCACAGGCACTAGATTGGTCCCGCCACTCAAACAGTCAAACAGGCCCAACACTGGCGGATCGATTAGCCCCCTCGCCCTGGGAAAAAGCACTAGCCCATAAATTAACAATGCGAAGAGATCCCGCTAAACTCGGCCTACCATATGTACGGAAGCTAGGGCTAGAATTCCTTTCCACTTAAGATATTACTTACTGTTCCAAGTAGTGACCTGAAGTTCGACCCAGGACTCCAACATGTCCGAGAATCTCTTGAGCTTGCCTCAAAAACTTTGTTCTTACTAGGCTTCGAGTATACCCGAGTGTCGTTAATATTTTCACAGTTTAAAAGGTCTTGATATTCCTCAATCGTAAGGGTTAAATCGAAGTTACCGATTGTGAAACAACTATAGGCAGGATTCCAGAACCTTACCAAGGCTTGCAATAGTGCCTGATCTACCAGAACATCTAACAAACAAGCAATGTCACCATATTCTCTATTGAAAGTGCACATTGTTTCCAAATCCCAACTATTCCACACTGTCTTCAGCCCAGAAGTGTCGTTGTATTCTGTATTCATAAATGTCTCTGTTGCCAATATTGATCTGAACCCGGTAGGGATACTGTCTCCCTCATGTAACTGCTCCCCTTCAGACAATATTTGTACGTCGGAGTTCTTTTCATCATTGTTGTGAACTAGGTTTCCCATCAACCCAGCCTTTAACTTTAGACTATTTCCAACTCAATATGTTCTTTATGATATGACCAAAATATGCAAAACAAAAGAGTAACAAGGGAAATAAAGAAAAGAGATGAGTTAGTCATGAGAAAAAAACACGAAAGCGAGAAAATATAAACATAAACAATTTACACAAAGAAATAAACTTAACCACATGAATTCTAGTTCGCCAAGGTTATCCGCATGGCTCTAATAGGGGTGGGCTTCTTAAATTCTCACACATGGGTTCGGTTCTAATTAAGGGTACCCGAACCTATCTTATTGCCTACTAAGGCAATAGGAACCCAATTTTGGCCCATTATAAGCTTGCGAATTGGCTTCGGTTTGAGGGAATGCACGACCTGATGATGTGGAGGGATGCTCACGTGTCAAAAGGCATGGATTCCGAAAGTGAATTACCGAATCATGGAGGGCTATTCACATGGGTATGTGGTGTTTCACTCCCACTTAAGGGAAGGAGCTCGAGTATAGAGCTTGATGACATGATGCAACACATGTCGGTGACTCATTAGAAATTAAATGAAGAATTAATTCAAGGATCACCAATTATCAAAGCCCGTGCAACCTCAATCACATTTTCAAGGAAGAATCATTCTGGTCAAAATTAATTAAAATCTCAATAATTTTCATCATTTAAAAGCAACAATTTTTCTTTGGCTTAACTCTCTTTTGTTTTGTAAAAACGTTCCACCAAGCTGTAGTGACCTTTTTTTAAAGACACTCGTGTGGATTTACATGAATTCGGCGCTACGAATTATCTCTTAAATCATTACTGAAAATCTTTTAAAAGAATGGGGACTTCTTTCGGAAAACCTTAATTTTTTGAAAAACAATGAAAACTTGGAATCGCCACCGGCCACTTGGATAAGGTAGGCCGGACACCATAAGAAACCAGAGATTCGTTGTGAAAGGGTCCGAGAGTTGGTTACGCGTGGGGAATGATTAGCACCCTCATCACGCCCGAAAATCAGTACCAAAATATTTGTTGCTTTTAAAAGGATTAAAATATTTAAAATTTATATTGAATTCAATTCGAAGTTCTTAAATGAAAATTAACCTTAACTGCATGGGCTTTATCAAATTGTTGGATTCAAATTAATTGGACATTTAATTAATAAGGTTGACGATACATCGAACCATAGATTAAACCGACATCGAATAAGCCCGATCGTCGTGTTAATTTATGGTTCGACTTCCGTACGTCACCTTTATACATGATGCAAGCATTTAAGTACGATGTGATGATTTTGTCAATTCTTAATCCATTTACCTCATGATGGTAAGGATTAATTCGAATATTTGGTCAACATCCTTTAAGCTCGGACTATTACGACACAAATATTGGAATTAATAAGTACGTCCTTTTATGATTTAAATTAATAAAAAATGCAATTAAAGTTATAGGTTATATGAATGACAATTAAAATGAATGTCATAGAAAAGGTTTAAAATTATACGCGCAAGCCCACCTGAAGTCCTAACCTAAATAGGCTTTAAGTTATGGAGAGCCCAATTAGTGATAAACTTATTAACTAAATGATCCTAATATTTAACCCTAAATTAATTAGCCTTAAAAGACTAGAAACCCTAACAAGTTATGATAATTAATCTAAAATTTAATGTCAATCTAAACATGAAATTAATTTTATCCTAAAAGTAATTAAGAAATGTTCAATCAATTTAATGAATTTAACATTTACTCCAATAAGCCAAAGGTAAATTTAAATTCACTAAATTAATTCGAACCCTAATATAACTAAGGCTCTAAAGAATCTAATCCTAAAATTAATTTAATTAATTTAGGGATCGTGCCCCTACGAGGCGAGCACACGATCTAAATTAATCAAATTAGTTTGCTTAATCTAATATAAAGCTTTAATTCCCTAAGCCCACCAGAAAGCTCAAGGCCCACTAAGCTAAAACTAAACCTAGGCCCAAAACACAAAAGGCCCTAAACTAAACTAATTAGACAAAATGAGCTTAAAGCAAAACAAGGCCCCAAACTACTAAACTTAACAAACCTATAAAACAAAAACACATATATCTTAAGAATATATTATATAGTTTTTAAAACCAAATTAAATATATTACAAGTGAATATATATCATACAAACATTATAAAAAAAAACTTTTAGCACATAATAGTAAAAAGCTATACATGTATATTATATATCAAAAACTTATATACTATAATCTTTATAAAATCATATATATTATAATTAAAAGAGGGTTATATATTTTAAAGAAAACTATACATTAAATATATATTATAAAATCATAGGTTATATATTTATCATAGAGACCACATATTATGTAATATGTAAAGCATATAGTGTATACTTTTAAAACCATATATTATGTAATATGTAAAACATATAGTGTATACTTTTAAAACCATATATTATGTAATATGTAAAACATATAGTTTATACTTTAAAACCATATATTACAATATATATATACATTTAAGACTATGTTATATATATATATATATATATATTACTAAAAAACTATGTATTATGTGCATAAAAATATATATATTATATAAGTTATATAAGAAGAATTTATATTATATATATGTTAAAAACATATATTATGTAAAAGCCATACATTGTGCAATAAAAACTATATTATAAAACATGTACTATATATATTTAACAAATATTATATTACAAAAGTGATGTGTTATATTACATAAACTATGTATTATAAAAATATGTATCACATACTTTTAAAAAAACTACATTACATAAATAATATAAAAATCATATAATATAACAAAACTATGTATTATAAAACATATGTTATGTATAAATCATAAAACTATATATATTACACATAAAGTTTATATATAAAAAAAATCATACTACATATAAAACCATATGTTATATAAAACTATATTATATATATACATTATATAAAAACTATATACCATATAATATGCCCATCAAACCACATATTAGGCACATAACAACCACGAATTACCAAGGCAACAAATGAAGCATAATCTAACAAGAAACATTAACATACGAATTAAATCGAAATTTAAGAGAAATAAATATACAAGATTTAAATTATAAATGCATGAGAAAAATAAATAAATAAAGACATTTTTTATTTAAAACTGGAAAAGGGACGAAATTGAACAAAACAGAAACTCGGGGATTCAAATTAAAGGCATTTAAACTGGTTAAAGAGGGACGAAATTAAAAACGATCAAAAATTTCAAGGACCCAAAGTGTAATTAAAATAAGCAAAATGCCTTTACCTATAATTAAAATGAGGCGGAGGGACTAAAGTCGTAATTGGACCATGTAGAAGGAATGCGAGTGTAAATATTTTAGGGCGAAAGGATTTTTGTGGCAAATATACCATTTTTAAATTGTTATAACCCTATAAACCCCCATTTAGCCAGAAATTAGCCCATTTTTTGCCATTTTGTTTTATAACCCCTCAAACCCTCTGGAATTCTGGGGATTATACCCAGATTCTAGCCGATGACCACTGCGTCGACCGCCGTCGAACCTTTAAACCCACCAAAATCTCCATTTTCACGTTAAGCCGCGATCTACACTTGGTTTTTTCAAAATCAACCTCTTTTCTCGTTAAAACCCAAAAACTGAGGCTAGAAATAGGGTTTCTGCCACCATATACTCGTACCGCTTCACCACATGAAAGGGAGGCGAATTGGCGAGGGTAAACCCTAAACTCCATTATATATATAGATGATATGCTTCGAATTGAAAAAAGAGAGGATAATAGATGCCTTGAAAGGCCCTTTTTTGTTTGTATTGATTCCGAATATTTTCCCCGTCCGAAAACTTAAGGTACAAATGGTTGTGGTTATATTACTTATATATTTCTCAGATTACTCATTACCTCTATCTATGCTATTGTTTACATTCTTAAGCAGAACTTAAAAGAAATCACTGTGGATGATTGTAGCACTGGTGCTCTCTGTTTTTTTATGTTTTCTAACTGATCGGTTGTTGGGAGAGTTGGTGGTCGACGTACGGTGGCAGCATCGTTTTCGGCGATAAAGATGACCATTGATCTAGATCCAGATCAATGGTCCAGATTTGCATGGAGATGAACGACCCTGATGGCATTTGCGAGGTGACGTGGCAGCATCGGATGGAGCCACGTGGAGCGTGGGAGATGAAGAGCCTCGCGCGTGCATCACACGCGCGATCCGAAAAGTCTCATCCATTTAATCTGGACCGTTGGATCAAATATGATCGAACGACACAGATGGGGTTGCGCGCAGAAAAAGATCATATTAGATTAGGGTTTTTTAATTTAGGGCCTATCGGGCCATGTAATAATATGTAATAACAATTTTTTGGGGCTTTTTACTGTAATGGACTTGGACATTAAATATAAATGGGTTTCAATTATTTTAACCATAATCTATTTTTTGTTTTTGTTTTTTTAATTTTGGATAACAATAATAATGCTACTTTAATATACATACATGTACACATATTACACATACGCAAACGTTAATACATACTAATTACTACATACACATGCAATACCTACTTACATTCACATTTAAACATTGATGATATTAAAACAATAGTAAATACACACATACATGTTAATAACACATACATATAATTTACATACAATCATGCATTACATATAATATATAAACATACACATATACATTATATATTCATAGACAACAAACATATAAACACATATACATAATAATCACACACATAACATACATAGGTTTAGTAAATATTGAGCACTAATGGCAATAGTGATAATAACTATGCTATCATAATAATACTATACAACCCGGATAAAATGAGTGATTACAATTATTGAGGAACTAAATTAATAGAATATTAAAATGATGTGGGTTGATTTTTTAGAATTAGGGTCAGATTAAAATAAGTGTAGAATTTGAGGGCTAACTATGCAATTATACTAATTTATATTAAATGTTATGTCATCGGCCGTTAATTTTTTTACGACATCGGATCAATTTGTTACTTTTTTAAGTCGAGGGACCAGTTCGTAACTTCTAATAGTCGGAGGACACAAAAAAGAATTAGAGTATAGTCGGGAAACTATTTATGTAGTTTATCCTAAGTAATAAGCACTCAACCAATGAACCATGTTCACCACATTAACTAAAATTTATGGATAGTTTCAGGAGATGTACGTAGAATTTTATGTGATGGAGTGCGAACTATTAATACATTATATTATAAATGTAGGGGTATGGAATTATAAAATTTCAGGTGTACAAAATTAGATTGTTAATAAAAAAACAAAAGAAATTAGAGAACTAAACTAAAATTTTCAAAAATTTTAAATTTCAAAAATTTTAAGTGAATTTAAAATTTTTAGGGGGCGATTACCCCCTCAACACCCCTCTGTCCATCAATAGTTTCAACTTTTAAGATTCGGTATGGTAGAGGTTGACTAATTCAGATCGAAAAATTTTAAAGACATACTATTGGGACGAAGCCAACCCAATTTATTCCAGATATAAATGTTATGGTTTGAATTTGGATGTTGTTTAAGGGGAATAACGGCTCATCCTACATTAAATAAATATATTTCTCTTTTTAAGGTCTATAAATTGGACTCGTGACCTTCTAAAAATATTCTCAGGACCTCCAAAAATAAATCAATTTTTAGTAAGTTACAAGTTCAATTCATAAACTTAAAAAATATATTAAATTTCTTAGAAGGCCATGAGTTCAATGCTCAAGATTTTGAAAAACATATTAGTTTTTTAACCGACAAAATTAACACAAAACGATCAAAATTAAATGATATTGAGATCATTTAATTGACCGAATAACTAATAATTTTCATTTGCTTTTTACCTTGTACGCTTGCCTTGGGAATTTAAATACCGTTTTATTGTACCTAAAAACGAAATGATATTAGTAGTTCGAGAACAGATGTAGAATATTTTAAAGTTTAAGAATTAATTTTAAATAAAATCGTTGTTTATAGTTAATACATAATATACTAAAGTTTAAAAATAAATTAAAATAAATGACATAATTCTAAAAACAATCTATGCAATTAACTCGTGTATTAAATTATAAATTAATGTACATCTACTGCATGCACAACTCAAAGTAATGTATAAAAAAGACAATGTACAAGTATTACTTTAACATGTCAAATCTATGTGATCAACGATTCAATGTAATAAGTATAACTATAGCTTTCAGCTGCGTTTTTTTGTACTCTCCTGATGAGTTTTAGTTATTCTGTATGATGATTATTATTTTTAGTCAGGACAGATGTAGAATTTTATGTTAAAAGGGCGAACTTATAGGATTTTAAGAAGAGCAAACTTATAAAATTTTAGGAGGGGTGAAGATAGATTTTCAATAAGAAATACATAGAAAATTTTTGATCTTTTTCTAAATCATATAAGAATTTTAAAATTTTAGGGGACAACTGTCTCCTCCAGCCCCCTCTAGGTCTATCACTGTCTCTAGTGTTATTAATTTTTTGATCATAATGTTGTCGAGTTTATCTCGAGTTTTTTCCTATAATATTATCATATGTACTCTTTTATCTTAATTAAATTTAATTTTTAACGAGGGGTTTAATAATATTTCTTTCTCGTTTTATCAAAAAAATAACCGTACAAATAAAAACATGGCAAAACTATAAAATAAGTGCCTAAACTATGTCTCTTTTTTGTAATAGGTGCCTAAAGTATTTTTTGGTTAAAATAGGTGCCTAAACTATTTTTTGGCTGAAATAGGTGCCTAAACTATTTTTTGGCTGAAATAGGTGCCTAAACTTTTCATTTTTGGCTTGTTTTAAAGTCAATTTTGGCACTTACTTGGGCATCTATTTCAATCAAAAATAAAAGTTTAAGCACATATTTCAGCCAAAAATAGTTTAGATACCTATTTCAGCCAAAAATAAAACTTTAAACACTTTTTTAATTAAAAAATACTTTAAGCACCTATAACAAAAAAAAAATATAGTTTAAGTACTTATTTTATAGTTAAACCTAAAAACATTACATATTTTAAAGTTTCAAAAGTAGGCTATATTCATCCTAATCAAAATCTAAAAGTAGTAAAACAATTCCACACATTTCAAATTCCATATTCCTTTTTTTCCCAAAAAAGGAGAAACTAAAAAGAAAAGGAACTCCATTCCACGTCATTTCAATCAGACGTTGACCCCATCATCACTGAGCTGTCACTTTTATCTATACAAACAACCGTCCACGCATTCTCTTAATTGTGCGGCGCGAATTGGCATATCTTCACGAGAACAAGCCACGTGTCCTAATAGTATAGTCACCCCGGGTTATTGTATCATCTTTCTAAACCTAGTCGTCATTGTTATAAATGCATCTTCCTCAAGCTTATGGCATTTCGTTATAACGTATTTTCGATTTTTCCAAGGCTTCTAGCGAAAATTTTCCAGAAATTCAATCAAATTTATATAAATAAAAGAAAACCCACTCGAAAAAATTCTAAAAAATCGAGTCTTTTGATGAACCATTAGTGGGAAATTCGTTTTTGTTTGGTTCTCGGGAAAAAATTATAGAATGAAAAGAAACGAGCATTTCGTTTTATGAAATCGAGCTTTGAAGCGGCGAAGAAAACAAGCGGGAAGAAAGAGTTTTTTTAATATATAAATAAGAATCGAATTGGGGAAAAAGATCAGAGAGATGGCGGGGGAGAAGAGGAGATTCAAGATTGGCTACGCGCTATTGCCGAAGAAAGAGAACAGTTTCATTCAGGATTCTCTGGTGAATCTGGCGAAATCGCGAGGTGTGGATCTGGTTAAGATCGACAGGGAGCGTTCTTTGGTCGATCAAGGGCCGTTCGATTGCGTGCTTCACAAGTTGTACGGCGAGGATTGGAAGAGCCAGCTCGAAGGTTTCCGTTCTCAAAACCCTAATGTCGTGATCGTCGATTCTCCCGACGCGATTGGACGGCTACACAACAGGATTTCAATGTTGCAGGTGGTGTCGGAACTGAAGATCGAGAATCAGACCGAAACATTTGGGATCCCTAAACAGATTGTGATTTACGATCAAGAAACCCTATTCGATAATCAAGCTTGGGAGTTGCTTAAGTTTCCGGTGATCGCTAAGCCACTGGTAGCCGATGGGAGCGCCAAATCGCACAAAATGACTCTGGTTTTTAATCGCGACGGGTTGAACAAGCTTAAGCCCCCAATTGTATTGCAGGAGTTCGTTAACCATGGAGGGGTTATTTTCAAGGTTTACGTGGTTGGGGACTACGTGCAATGTGTTAAAAGGAAATCATTGCCGGATGTTTCCGAAGAAAAATTGAAGACTTTAGAAGGATCTCTACGGTTTTCTCAAGTTTCCAATTTGCCTACTCACGAGAAAAACGACGATCAGTATTATAAGATGATGCATTTGGAGGATACTGAATTGCCGCCACAGAGTTTCTTAACAGATGTTGCTAAGGGTTTGAGAAAGGCTATGAAATTGAATCTGTTTAACTTTGATGTGATAAGGGATACCCGGTTCGGAAATCGTTATCTTATCATCGACATTAACTATTTTCCGGGTTATGCGAAAATGCCGGGTTATGAAACGGTTTTGACTGATTTCTTTTGTGATATTCTGAATATGAAAGGAAGGGAGAAGGGTTTGGTTGAGGAGTGTAGCCAGAAGAAAATCGCAGGGACTGATGCAAGGCAGTTGCTTAATTGTGAGGAAGAAGGAAAACTGTGAACAATTCTTGCTGTAGCGATGGGGAAGAGATGGAGAACTCTATTCAAGTTTGACCATTAAATTGTAGGGAATTTGATGGGAAAAGGTGTAGCTTGATATGTTTCCGGAGTTGGTTGTCTTGGAAGGTTGTTGCAATCATACAAGGATTGGTACCCTGGTGCTGGCTCATGGAGGCAAAGCAAGTTGCACATTTTCAATTGCTAGACATTGGTTCATACAGGGGGTCAAATAAGTAGGTACTTTGAGATTATTTGTAGCCTCTTGACAACAATTTACATGGTGTTTGGTATTAATCATGTATATTCTGTCCGCTGTTGCTTTGGAGATTGGTACTTCTCAAAATACTTTGAAGATTTAGGAACTTTAAGTTGTACTTTGAGGCTTTTAAGTGTTTCTTTTGCTTAGTAATTGTTATAGTTTTCACCTTGACAAGTTCAATCACTTGATTTTTCCATATTTTCAATGATAGTTTCATTTTAATTTCCTTGTTTTTGCCAATGATAGTCTTATTTCATTTCATCTTGCTTTTTTTTGTGCATTGATTAAATCGGTTTGCTGCTTTAAACGCTTCATCGGATTTAGGTTTGAAGACTTGATTGGTATGGCCCTTTTGAGTTTAGGTACCTAGATTGCTAACTTGATGTATAAAATGGGTAAATATCAGAGAGAACGAATACGTTTTGGCGAACTCTGAAATTTACCTTAAGGAAATAGTTCATATTCTCCTCTAGATTTTGCAGGTAATCGGTAGTTCATATTCTTTTCTAGGCTTTGTGATTGATTGGTGTATTAATGTTGCTGCTGAATATCAGGTATGGTAAGTTGGTAACATGACCTGCTTTAAACCATGTTTCCCTCCTTTTTTCCCTTAAAGATTTACTTTGCATGCTAAGTTGCAAAAGAAAGCTATGGCTACAACCGCTTTAAATGGTAGAAAAGTGTAGGTTTTTCTTTTCTAATTTTCTTGTTATGGAATTCTTTTTGAAGTCGAATGCCAGATGCTGTGTTGATATCCACATGTTGTATCGACTGCAGATTGCTTTAGGTGATTGATTGAGAATTAGGTGGAAAGTTTTTGATTCACTTTAGCTTTATACTTGCAATAATTTCTGCTACTAGCATCGAATAAGGGTTCATGATATCTTTGTTGCACAGACTTGTATTTTCGAGAAGGATGCTAGGACCGTGGAATCTTTTGAAACGTAAATCTTATGCAAAGCCATGCTGGATTTACTTAACCGTTTTGCATTTGTCCTGTTCTTTCATCCTGCTTTGCCGGCGTTTTCCATGTTTGATAATTATTTCCAACTACTTTCTACTGTTGCCATATCCAACAAATTTGCATGGTATTAGATTCCAAACCTTCTCCGCTTGTTCCGAGTTCTAATGCCATTTTTAGCAGTTTATGCTTCAACTGTTACTTGTTATGGTCGAAGCTGTACCATTATACTTCAGAAGAGTTGGTTTCTGCAGCAAGTACTGGGTAGGAATATATGAACCTCGTTGTCGCGTGGCCTGGCATTGTCTTTAAACATGTTGGAAGCTTGACCTTAAATAGAAATGCTCTGTTTTTGCGCATGTATATATTGCCTCACCGCCCACCCACCCCCTAATCCTATTTTTGTGGCTTATATGGCTGTTGTATGAGACAAATTGAGCCCGTTCCTGTTTTGCATATTTGTTAGAATTTTGCCCTTTCATATGTGTACATGTAAATTTTGTTCTAAAATATCAGTCTTGTGTAGATGGTAGAAAATTTTGAGGGTTGGTGTGTGGTATCCGTTGTCTATTCAAGTAGCATTTCGTCAAAATTCAAATTAAGCTTTTTAAAAAGTTATGTGTTTCATTAAATCTACAAATTACGACACCGATTGTTTTTATCATACCCGGGGTGAGTTTGAGTTCAATTTCAGACGTCTGTGTTCGTGCCTCTTTACTGTAGTTTTTTTATTAGATTAAAATAGCGCATCTGACTCCAGGTCAGAAGGTTGCATGTTCGATTCACGTTGGGTTCGACTCCCATGATCAGGTCTCCATTTTTTCTCTATGGCAACCCAACCCAGAAGTTCAGAACAAACTGCGCAAGGAAGATGAACGACGGAGAGAACCGACATATTATATACTGTTTGTATCTTTGATGGTGATCAAGGATATACTAGATTAAGAGCTGAGTTTAGCTCCGAGTTAATTCATCGATCCATGCAAATTGAAGGCAAAAGGCCATGGCAAAGGCAGCAGCCCCATCCGAAGAGAGTAAATAAATCAAATCATCCAAGTACAACCGCAATTGGCTTGGACTCCAAGCTATTATAATGGTTCTACTTTTAAATAGAAAATTTATAGTTTATCCTACACTTGAGAGGATTCCACTTGATGCCATTGGCAATAGACATCATCAAGCGTGTATTTATAGTTTTACGCTATACGATACAATCACAAAATGGTTCGATTTCTACTTCAGTTTATCCTACACTTGAGATGTTCGAATTATTAACAGCAAAAATTTCCTCTTCCCTTCAAGAAAGCCAACAAGTCAACAACCATATGTATATCCCCTTCATAGATACCATATGCATAATGCTCCTGGCTACTCCTCCACAAGAGGGCTTCCCTTTCTAGCAAGCACAAAAAGACCACCATCCCCTCTTGATATCCGAAGATCTTCATCGAGATACGTAATCAGAAGCCAAGAACTTGATCGGTCGCCGGGAATGGGAATCTTGAGAGGTGGCTGACCAGAAATTGTTCTTGAAATGTTTGCGATCAATTCCTGCAGTGGGTTAAGAGATTGCTGCACTGGCAACAAACTAATTCTCTGACCAAAAATATCTACATCCGCAGGAAGATCGACGGTTGGTTTTACTTCCGGAGGTTGCAGTATGCCTTCCTTAAATTCAACCTGTACGTTTCGTGTAAGAATATAAGTACCTCTGGAGCAAATGTTTCCCACAGTAAGATATCCAAACTCCAAGTTTTAAGTGTAATATACAGCAAGCCAGCCATACTCCAAAATAATATGACAACGATCATCATTCTCATTCCTTTCAATTACTCCACATTTTGCTCACTCATAGATGTATTTCGCCAGATAAAATTGGGTTGAAGTATATAGGTCCTTGTATTATAACATAAATTGCATTTTGGACAAACAATATGGTCATTTACAGTTTAGAAAAAAAATGCTAATTTTATGAGGGACTTGATTAAATAACGTGACATTGATTTAAAATATGCCTTAGCATTATTAAATGACGTGACATGTTCACTTGACCCATTATAGCTTAATCAGAGACGTTGCATTTAACCGGTTAACAAAGTACGAAATTGAGTCAAGTTAAATACATCGGTTCATTTAAGCTAAAAAGGGTCCGTGAACATGTCGAGTCACATAAAAATACCATATCCCTTATCATTAATGAAGTCACCTCATAAAATAACAATTTTACTCCTTTTATATTACAAGGACCAAAATACACTTCACACAATAGTACAGGGACCTATACAATACTTCTATTTTACCTTGAAAACTCATAGGATCACTTTGATCCTATCATCATAGATTTTGTTGGATAAGGCACTTCCCATTTTATGCCAAAGAAGTCAGTCTTGAGTGATTCTATATAGAGAGATGGAACTTAAATAACAACAGGGTTTAATTTAGGAATTACCTGTATTCTCGAAGGAGATCTAACTTCAAAGGTAGCAGATGCACTAAAGGAGAAATCAGCAAAAGGTCCAGACAATGTGGTGGAGTTGACAATAGATTCACTAGCTGTATCAATTGTTTGGCTTATACTTTTCACTTTTAATAGTGGGGTTGCACCGGCTGCCAGAAGTGGCAACAGCTCGGAAAATGCAGTAAACCTGATAAGTTAGAGATGCAAATCATACAAAAAAAACACTAGGAAGAACAGCGCAGAACAAATAAACAAGAGATGAGAACAGGTAATTACTCATGCAGTAGCATTATTTATAATCATGAAATTAGCAACAAAGTTCCCTTCAATGCTAAGCCTCAGAACATGTAATGGAGCTAATGTCAATGCTAGTAAGGGCAGAAATTCAGGCCTTAAATAAATGAAGGGATCTTTCGACTCCTTCGGAAGAAGTGTGCGTAGTGTTGTCCATCGGCCAAACCCCCCAACAATCATTCGAACATGTAATGTATCGAATTATATATTATAGAAGTAGCAATTGTGTTCCGGTTTCGGTTTCCCATTCCATGTAATGTAGGAATGAAACATTTTCCAACTCAATCAAACCAGATTTCTAATCTACAAAGCAAATTCATAAGTTTTTTTTTCTAAACAATTGTTTTAAATAAAGAAGAAGACACTCACAACAAAATCCAGTTGCCATCAAGAAGCTCAGTAGCCTCAACTGGAGCTCGGGTCGGGTTAACCGTTTCCAACTGATTGACTAACTCCAAAATTTCAGCCCTTGCCTCCTGACTCGCCCGATACCCCAACTCAGTTCCATAAACCGTATCCACCAAACACCTCTTCAAATCCGCAACCCCATCATCAAAACCCGCCCTCCCCTCTTTCTCCGTCACATCGGCAGCTCCTCCTTGGGCAGAGGCGGCGGCAGTACCGTTACCCATCTCAACATACTCTTCCTCCCACTCGTTCGTCGGAGGATCACAGTCCGGGAGCTTGGAGGGTTCGGGTTCCGATCCAAGCTCCGATTTTTCACCCCATTCATCGGTTATGTTGATCTGTGTGGCGTTTTCTCGGTCGGAATCGGATTCGGGAGATGGGTCGGATTGGGAGCTGGAAAGGGAAATGAAAGAAGAGGAATTGAGGGGTTTAAGTGGAAGGGAAAATGAGAGAGAGGTGGGTCTAGGGATTTGAGAGAAGAAAGTCTTGACTCTGAGGGACTGGGAGATGAACAGAGAAGAAGATTGTGCGGTGAAGAAAAGCGCCATTTTTCTTCTTGGTTTTCAGTCTTCTGCTCAGCTTCTCATACACTCAAGTTCTCTCGTGGTTTTCAAACATAAAATAACCATAATTCTCATCGGAAAAATCTTAGATCTTGTTTCTCTTATTATTATTACTATTAGGCTAGATTACAAGTGTGTAAAATATATATTTTTATAATAAATAATTAAAATTTTATTTTAATTAAAATAGATATTTAAAATTTTATTTAAAATTTATTTTAAAGTCAACTAAAATATTTATTTTGACACATATTTTAACTAAAAATAAAATTTTAAGCATTTATTTTAATTTTATAGTTAAGCCTATTTTATTTTTGGCTGAAATAGGTGTCTAAAATATTTTTAGCTGCAATAAGCGTTTAAAGTTTATTTTTTGTTGAAATAGGTGCCGAAGTAGGTGTCTCAATTGACTTTAAAACAAGCCAAAAATAAAACTTTAAGCACCTATTTCAGTCAAAAAATACTTTAGACACCTATTTAAAAAAGACATAATTTGATTACTTATTTTGTAGATAAACTTTATTATTATGGATTTATATCCAATACAATAGCGGTGGAAGCTTTTAGTTTCCACAAGCGCCTTAGTTCTAGGGTTTAGGGACTTAATTTAGGGGTAATGGTTAAAACTTAAGGTTTAGAGATTAGGGTTTAGGTTTTAGGATAATATGTCGAGGATTTGAGATTTAACCTATAAACCCTAAATTATAATCATAAACTTTAAATTCTATTCACAGTCACTTAATTCTAAACCATTACATCTAAACCCCTAAACTCTACGTCCTAAATTAAGTCTTTAAACTCTAAAATTAAGACGTTTGTGAAAACTAAAAGTTTCTACCGTCAATATATCAATAATTATCATATTATTATCAGGTAAAATTACAAATAGTTATTAAATTATCCTAAATATAATAAAATGATTAGAAAACTACTAAAAGTTATATAATAAATATTATACTTTAATTTTTATTATAAAATATTTATTTAATCGTTAATTATTATTAAAAATTTTGACGTGATAACTAAATAATTTGTATAATAACACATTAAATTTATTTATGTATTTTATCAATTTAATTTTAATTTAAAAAGTTGAAAAAAGAGACTAATATTTTTAAAACAAAAACAGTATAAACTCAATTTCGTAAAAATCTTAAATTTAAAAATAATTAAAATACTCCAAATATATTTAAACAAACAAAAATACTAAATACGAAAAAAAAGCTTCACACCGCAGAACTCTTTTATTTATACGATTTGACTACGAGATAGAGTGAGCAAGACTGAGTTTAACTCCATCAGTCATATCGGTTCACAGTCAGTTCTAGAAAGGAGGAAGCGTCCGTTGGCACGTACACAAGGTCACACTCGCACGTGCGAAACCCCCTCCATCTCATTGGCTGCTCACCTCGCCTCCCTTTTAGTTCACAAGCATCTAATTCTTCCTCTCTCGCTTGCTCTCCGGCACTCATTATTCTCTCTATACAGCAAACAAAGCAGCACTGAATCATTTCTATTTCTCCATTTTTGTTTTTGTTTGTTTTCTTCTTTACAGCTCATTGTCTGCTGCAGATCGAATCTATCTCAAAGGTTTCTCTTCAATTTCTCCTTTTTTGTAATTTTTTTGCTTGAAATTTAGCTTTGTTTTATGCTTAAAGTTCCAGATTGTTTACTGTTTGCTGTTCTTCGCTCGAATCTTTACTTCGTTTTAGCTCAATTTCTTCCAGGATGCGTTAAATATGTAATTTAACTTAAGTTGAGGTTCAGATTCTCGGAATCTCAATTTCCTTGTTATCTTTGTTTTAGCCGTTTCCTTTTCTTTCTTTTCCGCTTGGTTTATGTTGCGAAATTTCTGTCACTTTATTGATGTTATTGTTTTCTTTATATATATATATATTTTCAGCTTTATCAAATTTCTGAGGTTGTTAGTTTGTTTAGTTTCAACTTCAGAGAAACTGAATTTAGCTGTGTAGTATAGGTTGGAGAAGATGATTCTTAGATTAACTGCTTCTGTTGTGTTTCGATTTAGTATCTGCATTTTTAAATGGAGATTTGGAAAGATATCTTGTAGATGAAACTGCTAAGCTCTTGTTATATTAGATGACGGAAGCAATTTTTCAACAAAAATTTTAAATGGTTTGATGATCTGAATTTTGTTTTATTACTATGCTAAAGTCTATTATTCTGCTAGTTCTTTTCAAAATCGTATCTACTACTTATTCTGCTGTTCTTCCAAGTTTGTTTCTGCTGTTTGTTTCTGAGTTGTATTTTTGAATAAAATTACTTTATTTTCTGACTAGTTCAAATTGTGAAGATTCATGTCACACAATATAGGGAACTGGTGTAAGCAGCTATTATTTGATGTGTATCCATCATCGATATCAGAACCTGCAATGGTTTTCACTAATTAACTTTTTATTTGTCCTTGAATTCATGATTTAGCTTTTTGATGAGATTAATGGTGCTTTTGGTAGCAATTTGCACTGGTGTGAAGTTTCGCTGTTCTTAAACAGAATAATAATAATGATTATAGTTTTTTCCCCTTTTAGAGGAGACTTTTTGGTTAGTTTCTCGTTATGTATTTTTGCACAATCTGGAAGGTTCTTGGTAGCAATTTGCACTGCATTCAAGAAGACTGATCTACAAAACATTATTTCAATTTCAGATTTTTATTATTTCTAATTCTTATCTTTCTTCTCTATTTCTTGCCAGGCATAATTTTTCTTCCTTTTGTGGCTGCCAAATGGCAATATATATCAGATAACCATATGTTACAACAAGGACCGATTCTTGAGCTTGGTGTCTCAGATGATTTTTAGCATCTATATTATGCTCGTTCAGTGCCATTATGGGCATATGTTTGGTGAAATGTCAATGGCCATGGCTGCTTCACATGCTGTTCTTTATTTTCCTAATAAACAGAAACAGAGCTATCAGTCCTGATGGTAGGTGATATATATTTGTAATATCAGATAATTATAGTGTTTTATCTTCTTTTCCCCTAACCATTTTAAAAAGGATCCATAATTATTTCCTTATGTATCACATTTGGTTGGAATATATTGGCTAATTTGTCTCACTTAGGAAATTGAAAGTTTCCACCTTTTAGAATTACGGTGATCGTGTTTACTTTTAGTCTTTATTATTCTTTTCTTTCCTTTTTTGTTAATGTCTTTTAAATTGGAGCTTTGATAATAATAGTTTTTTTTTTTCTTCTGGTTTTAGAACGTCTAGCTAGCCAGTTATTAAGAGCCTTTCTGCTTATAGAATGTGAAAACGCTTTTCTTGATATGCAGGGGAGGCACTTCTAAGCTTTAGGATAGCAATTGTTAGTTCAGATGGTGTATTTTCTCATTGGAGACCAGAGGATCCTGATCCATGCAAATGGAAAGGGGTGAAATGTGATAATAAAACCAAGAGAGTGACAACTTTGTGAGTTTTGAAGACCATGTCCAAATATATCTTTCGTTTTAACAACTTTATCCAAATGGCAGTGCGGCTTAACGCATTCTCTTTGCCCTATATTTTCTCTTCAGGAGCCTTACCAATCATAAACTGAGTGGTCCTATATCATCTGACCTTGGGAAGCTGGATCACTTGAGATATTTGTATGTATTATTGACTTCCCTGTTTTGCATCTTCTTTGACGCGTGATCTGTGGACTCTATTCAAAGATTATTTCTTTTAACTTATATTTTTTATATTTGTTATGTGAATCAGAGTGCTTTTTAACAATAACTTTTATGGGACAATTCCTTCAGAGCTTGGTAATTGCACAGAGCTGCAAGGAATGTAAGTATTGTTACCAAAATGTGATTACGTGATCTTTTGCTTCTTTGTGCTTGAAAAGTCTTGTTGGTTGCTCTATAGATTTTTCTTGCAAATGGTTGAATTAAAGGATAAGATGTTGAGAAATATACAATTTTTCATTCCCCTTGTGATTCATCGTTTGGTTGTGGTGTTGATGCAAGCAAAACAATACTTCGACCCTCAAAATACATTTTTCTTTTATTTGATTGAGAATCCTGTATGGATCATCGTTTGGTCCTATTTCTCTTATATCTATATGCATAGGATATTTATAATTTCAAGCAATCCTTTTAGTGTATTTGTGCGAAGGCCAAGGGGGGAATTGAACCTTGGACCTTTACACATCATTGGGTGGGTACTACGACTGGGCCAATCACCAGGCCAAGTGATATGTTTCGGGAGGCTGGGCTTGGCTAGGTGAGCAACCTCCTATGTTGGTCCTTTTCCTGATATTATATCCAACTTGGATGTTTTTCAAATCCGGTCGTTCTTCATATGAAGAGGAAAAGGAAAAGACTCAAAAATAACATTTCCCGTTGCTTTTGATCAGTGTTGCCTAAATGCTACCTGAATGTATTTGATATTCAAAGCTTTGTATTTATTTTAATAAAGAATGACATTGTGGTGTTCGACTAGTTTGTTGTATACATGTAGTACCAGTTATAGCTTTCAAGGTTATTTAGAATTGGTATTGAAAAATTTATTTTGAAATTGCCTGCCTTGGTTATTTTATTGTACTGCCATATTTTCTCTTCTACAGATACTTGCAGGGTAATTACTTAAGTGGATTAATTCCAAGTGAATTGGAGAACCTATCTTCACTTCGGCATCTGTAAGTTGTTTCTTTTGCTAATAAATTTGGGCTAGAGTGGTAAAAGGCAGAGTGTCGGGACTGCTTTATGATGCTTACAGTGTTTTCCAAAACTGCAGGGATATCTCAAGCAACTCTCTCAGCGGATCTATCCCTCCTTCAATTGGGACGCTAGATAAGCTCATTGCATTGTTAGTGCGCTTGCTTCAAATTTGTTAACTTCTAAAAATAGTTACTTACTGAGTTTACTTTAAGATTTATTGAATATGAACTGATCTTTGTTGATCATATTGAATTCCTAAAGCAATGTGTCCAACAATTTTCTGGTTGGCCCTATACCATCACAAGGTGTTTTCAGCAGATACACTGCAAGCTCGTAAGTACAAGTTATTTTGATACTGTGTTCAATAAATTGTCTGTTATATATTTGTTATGTCGGCAAAATTGTCTTTCAGGAGGGTTCCATGAAGTGTTATATGTGATACCTTTATTCTGCACATTTAGAATCTTCATCTTCTGGAAAGTCAAAGAAGATTTCTGTACTATTATTAAGCTAAACAGATTGACATCTTTTTGGCAGTTTTTCTGGGAATCGTGGTTTATGTGGAAAGCAAATCAATGCAGCATGCAAAGATGACAATGGAGGAGCTACAACAGATTCGAGATCTGGTTCAGGTAAGCTGTATACAACTATACATTGGGGATGCATAATTCTGTTTATTCAGTGCTCTTTTCAGTGTTAAAATATGGATATGAAGAATTTTGCCCATCAAATCTGAATTCCTCACAAGTTCTTACCTTCATTCCTGCATTTATTGTTTTCTTTTGGAAGTCATTTGGTTAGTATTTCAATCTTTTTCTTGCAGCTCAAATTCAAGGCGGTAAAAAGAAGTACTCTGGAAGACTTCTCATTAGTGCATCAGCAACTGTAGGTGCACTACTCTTGGTGGCACTTATGTGTTTCTGGGGTTGCTTCCTATATAAGAAGTTCGGTAAAAATGAGGGAAGAACTCTGGCCATGGACGTCAGTGGAGGTGTTCTTTCAAATTGATCTTCAATTTTGGAAATTTTAGCTGTTTTCAGTTTTCATGTTTACTCTATAACATTTGTAAATCTTTATTGACATGGTATTGTTGCTTCAGGGGCATCAATCGTTATGTTTCATGGAGACTTGCCATACTCTTCTAAAGACGTCATTAAGAAATTAGAAACTTTGAACGAGGAACACATTATAGGTGCTGGGGGGTTTGGGACAGTGTACAAACTTGCAATGGATGATGGAAATGTGTTTGCTTTGAAACGAATTGTGAAGTTGAATGAGGGATTTGATCGTTTCTTTGAAAGAGAGCTTGAAATTCTTGGAAGCATAAAACATCGATACCTTGTAAACTTGCGAGGATACTGTAATTCACCCGCATCGAAGCTGTTAATCTATGATTTCCTTGCTTGTGGTAGCCTTGATGAAGCTCTTCATGGTGAGGCTCCTTTAACTGTTTTTATTCAAAAGCAATTCATTTCCTGGCATAAACATGAACCGTAAAGTTTTCCTTTGTTTATCTAAACCATAAGATTCCAAAAACTGAAAACCATGCTATTTTTCATGGATTTATTGACTCATCTTGAACTGAAAACATTTTTTTTTTGTTTCACCCATTTGTTGGAAGTCCTATTTATTTTGTTGCATGGATCAATTTCTTTATTCATGGAGATGATGTTGTTTTGTGATTTGTTTAACAGAACGATCTGAGCAGTTGGACTGGGAAACACGCTTGAACATTATTATGGGAGCAGCAAAAGGAGTGGCCTATTTACACCATGATTGTTCTCCTAGGATCATACACCGTGACATAAAGTCCAGCAACATTTTACTTGATAGCAATTTGGAGGCTCGAGTATCAGACTTTGGACTTGCCAAACTGTTGGAGGATGAAGAGTCTCATATCACAACCATTGTTGCGGGAACTTTTGGTTATTTGGCTCCAGGTATGCAGTTGCAAATATATTGGCTTACTGTCTATAATTGTGAATCCTGTAGCTACCTTTAAGCTTGAATTATGGAGATAAATTTAGCTTTAGTGGAAGCATATTTTGAGATTCTTTCTGATAATGTTGACTTAAAACAAACTCTTTTATAAATCTTTTAAAGCATGTTTAATAAGTCGCTGAAAGCCTGTGTAGAAGATTTTTATTGTTTGGATATAACATAGTTATATTTTGATACACAAGTAAACAACCCTCCCTTATTTAAACTATAAATCTAAATCCTAACCATAAACCCTAATACCCTAAACATTAAATTCTAAACCTAAACCCCTAAACTGAACTCTAAACTCTAAAAATGATAGGCTTGTATAAACTTCATGTGTATCAAAATATTATTATTAGTAGTAGCAGTAGTTGTGTTTTATTTCTAGATTCTATTTATCTTTACTCTGTGATTTGGGTCTTGTTTAAGCTTTGCAAAAGATAAATAACAAAATACTATGTTTATGCTTCCTTCAACAGAGTACATGGTAAGTGGGAGAGCAACTGAAAAGACGGATGTCTATAGTTTTGGAGTCTTGGTGCTTGAAGTCTTAAGTGGAAAGAGACCTACTGATGCATCATTCATTGAAAAGGGCTTCAACATCGTTGGCTGGGTATATCTCACTTTTCCATCGAAAGTGTTATAGGTTTATATAATGTATCTTTTAAAATGCTACTTAGGAAATTTTTTTCCTGCCTTTTCTTTCTGAATAGCACTCCTCTTTCTCTTCAGATTTTGCTGAATATATAAAGCTGTTTATAAAAAAGGAAATTTTAGGCGAACTGAGGAATGAAAAGAGAAAAAGGATATCTGTTTTCTGTTTATTTTTTCAGTATTCCTTTTCTTTTCTGAAGAATGATGGAAATCTGTAAATAGAAAGGTATAGGGTATGACGTAAAAAAATTTGTCTCGAAGTAAAATGCTATATATCTCTGGAAAAAAAAGAACAGCCTATGTATATATGAAGAATAGTTGTTGGTGGAGGTTTGATGTTTGTTCGTTTTGACTGGTTTGTTTGGTTTTATGCAGTTAAATTTCTTGATAACGGAGAATAGGCAACGAGAGATTGTAGATCCAAATTGTGTGGGGATGCAGGTAGAAAGCCTCGATGCTTTGCTCTCTGTTGCCGTCCAGTGTGTTTGTTCAACCCCAGAGGATAGACCCAGCATGCACCGGGTGGTGCAGTTGCTCGAATCTGAGGTTATGACCCCATACCCGAGCGACTTTTATGATTCCAGCTCTGATTAAATAGTCGAAGCTAAAAGCAAAGACGCATTAGGTTCACATCCATGTCTGTTTGTTATAAAGTAGTGCAAGCAAGAAAACAAGCACTAAATGAGGGGCGCGAAATCGGCAGCAGCAACTTTCACTTCACTCATTTCATTAAACTTTACGGATGGAATTTGAAAGGTAAATTCGAACCTCGATCTGGGCTGTTGAAATGGAAGTGGATTTTTGGTGCATATTAGTCCTTCATTTGGCATGGGTGAACCTTAGGTATTATTATTCATTTTGTTCATTCTAGTTTTGCCTTTATGAAATCGATATTGTAATCTCCCTTTTATCCTGTCCTTTTTAAGTACAAATTGAGAATGTTTTCGCTTTTGGCAGGTCGTTGTTTACGCCATTTGTGTAAGATAAAATCTTCATTATTACGGTAATAACTTGACTATTATCACAACCGTCTATTATCGTTCTTTGAATTGCATCTTAAATTCTTGTTCAGTATCTTTTTCCAATCATATCACTGAAAAAGAAAACTCAACCCCCATTTTCATAATTAATATATTTTATTTTTAGTTAAAGTATTTTTATTTTAAGTAACTAAATTGTTTTTTTATCAAAATAAATATTTGGACTATTATTCTTAACCGCTCTAAATATCTAAACTATTTTCACAGAAAAACTAAAACTATGTTTTTTTTTCTTTTAAGTACCTAATTATAATTACCTAAATCTTGGTCACATGTCAATGTTTTATTAACCGAAAATAATTTTTTCAATCAAGATAATGACAACATTTAAAGTGATTTAAAAAAATAGTTTAAGTACTTGTTTTTATAAGAAAAATAATCTAAATAGGTTGATTTTTTATTTAAGCAATTTTCGCCTTTTAAACATTTGAAAATTAATTTCAGAAATAATAAAACTTCTAAAACAAAACACAAGTAAAATTGAAATTCATGAATTCATTCAGTGGTCAATTTAAAATGTAAAATCATGTTTGTATTCTTTATATACATAGTCATTTTGAATCACACAACAAATGCAATTTATTTTCATAATTTATATAATGAAGGAAATTCAAACCCAAACTTTTAAATATAAGTTTCCCTACATAGCAACAATGATACCCTTTTCAAAGAGAAATTACATCATGAACCCTCCTCATGGTTCAAACCAATAAAAACTACCTACTTCTTCGTGAAAACTGTTTTTTAAATTTGATTAACAGAGTGAAGATTTACTTGGTAAAAAAATAACATCAAAAAAATTAATAAAGTAGGTAATTCTTATTAGTTGTGACCATGACTGATGTGGCAATGAGTGCCTATTATATAATTTCTCCCTTATCAAATTCCATATCTAACTTAGAAAGAGAAACAAAAATGATTATAATGGAGACCCTTCCTTGCACCCCTTTACGGTGAGGACTTAGGTGCCAATGGGAGCAAACATAACCAATCTTGCAAGCCTTAAATTCTATATATATTATACTTGATCATATCAATAACTTTGCCCAACTCGGTGAGTGAAGCAGCTTTTCTTCATCAATTAGCTTGCATTTGTTCTTTGTTGGCCGTGTAGGGGAAACCAAACAGGGAAATCAATCAGTCAATGCATTTCACGCGTCAACAAGCTACATTATTAAACCTTTAAAGGTCTCATTTAAAAGCTTATAGTGATTAGCTAATATATATAATATAAGACCCACTTACACCGTGTAAGACTCATTTAGTTTTATACTTTTTTTGGACCGTTGGATGACTGAGATTATTTATCTTTTTTTTCCCTTTAAAATCTCCATATTTACTACTTTTAATCTCAGTCATCCCTTACCCTCATATATTGCTAAAAGCTTTACGTAATGTAAGAAGATCCATTTACCCTCATCCACATAGTTGCACTAACCAACCACATTAAGGCATGCTATAACGGGCCTTGTTGGCATGCGTGCTGGGACTCGTGCATCAAGGGGTTAATATAAATGTCTTTATTTATCTAAAAAATTAATTTTAACACGCACCTTGTAGAGATTTTTCAAACTCTTTCAATTGCTGGATGAAACCAGGATTAGGACCTGCCAATGGTCGTTTGCTCCTCACATGTTCCAAGGCCTCTGATAAGCTCATACCATTCTTTTTCATTAAATAGGCAACAACAACGGTCACACTGCATGACAAAGCAATTTCAGTACACTACACAAAATGACTTATCTGAGAAAAAAAATTCAAGTTAAGCATCTAACAATTCAAAGGACCAAGGTGTAGCTTGAAAGAATATCTTTTGTAAAATGTGTTGTTATGTCACAGATTGTTGATCCTTGTAAAGTGAATAGACGCTATTTGGAAAATATACTTTTGATAATAGGGCCTCTAACTGATGCAACTATGACAACCTCTGGATATTTAACTATATGTCCAAATGTAATTGTTACAGTGCTTCTCGGTTCGCCTCTACATACTAGCATAAACAACATGACCAAAGTAACTATACTTAAAAAGGTTAATTAGTTATATTGCCACTTTATAGAGATTACATTCAATTGCAATTAAATCCTTTATTCATAATTTAAACCAGAGATCTGAAGGCATGTAGACCTGGGCTGTCGCCTCACTAAAAAAGACATTTAGACATGCCATGCATGTGCCTGATCGAATATGACTCACTAAAAAGGTTTGAGGCGTTTTTTTTTTATTTTCTGGTGCTATGATGCAGGGCTAAGAAACAGTGGATATAAGCATGGCAAGTTGGCAACACAATACATAAGAGTGGATATTGAATGCAAGTCAACTCAACACAAAAAATATCTGTAGGAACCAATCAAGTCGGAAAGAACACAAGATTAGTACTCAGTAGTAACATTACCTTCTTGATTTTCCAACAAAACAGTGAACCAATACACTGCCACCTCGTCTTCTTGCTTCATCAATGAAATTGAAGCATTCATCAAAATACTGACTTATGTCTGTGTCTTCTTTGTCCAAGACTGTCTCAAAGAGAGGAGGAGGGGGGAGGGGAGATTATAAGAGTTATC
This sequence comes from Hibiscus mutabilis, assembly GCA_019671005.1. NCBI lineage: Eukaryota > Viridiplantae > Streptophyta > Magnoliopsida > Malvales > Malvaceae > Hibiscus > Hibiscus mutabilis. The sequence goes on from CM033716.1 coordinate 79,001,924, forward strand.
ACTAAATGCCACATTTAGACGCTCAGTAAGCTTATAGTTATATCATTAAAAAGCATAAGAAACCATAGCAGCGGGATACACATCAGATTAAAGAACTAAAATGCTTATTCTATGGAAGGAAGAATTCATAATGCTGCAGAGGAAGCACATAAAAACTATACAGAATCATTATATAACAAGAGGAACAAATCTGGTAGTAATTATTAAAAATTGAAGGGACCTAAGGGGATGCTGGAGCATAGAGAGCAGACAGCTATATATGTGAAGATTAGAATACAATTGTAACTCAAGGAAAACTTGCCACAATCTTAGTTTTTCTTTTTCTTCATTTTTTGGCCACTGTAACAATTTTAGACTTAGTTAGAAACTCATCAATGGATATTACTTTTACATATAATTATATATTAACTATATTTGAAATATTTATATTAACTATCATTTTACTTCTTTTCCAACTATAAGGATTTTAGGCTTATATTTGGCATTTCGTATCATATAGGGGTTTTGGATGTTGAATATTGAGCTATGGTGATATTGTCTTCCTCTGTTGACTTCCTTCTAATGTTCTCTCTATTTCTTTTGTTCTCCCCCATTTCCTCCACCCCTCACTCACTATTTTCATTCAATTTCTGATTTTCCCATCACATTTCTATAGTTTATCTCTTCTGCTTACTTATCCTACATCACTCGTTTTTAAAACAAAATCCCAGCAAAGCTAAAGTATGCATTAGGAGATAACTTGATTTTCACTTGGGTATCGTCAAGCACACTGAACAAATGCACACCGTTTAAATAACAGCAGACAAATGAAGTTACAATGCCAAGGAACTCAGAGCATGAAAGTTCCAGCTTCACGATGTGTTAGTTCAATCATACAACCTGATAAGGGAGAACATTCTCACCTGGTATGACTTTGTACACAAAGTCATCGGCATGCACAGGCTTCAGGGAACTAGCCACAGTTAAGATGTGAGTGATATTTAAACGTTTAAGTGCATCCACATTATTAGCAGCAGCAATAGAACCCAAAAAGAGACCCTGATAAATTGAAAGCAAAACAACAACAACACAAATCTTCAGAAAACAACCGGGTGGATAAATGAAATAAAAGAGAAGACAAGGAAACCGTGTCTATTACCTCTTCAATTACACACGGTACGGTGTCTTCTTTGAAAGTTCGTGTGAAATTTATAACTCGCATAAGAGCTGCTATTTGATTTTGCAGAGAATCATCAATGTGACTCATTGCAAACAAAATTAGATGAAATCTCTATATTTTTCTCCTTCAAAAGCAGGCACAAAACAACCATAAATTGCATGCTCTCCAATAACCCTAACCAGGGTTTCAAAAAACGGCCCGCGACCGCTATACGCCGCCGGCCGAAACCGCTATCGGCGAAAACAACGGTGAGACGCGGAATCACACTAGTAGCGGTCGATCGCGGCCGCAATTTAACGGGTAACGGTAAATAACGGTAGTAACGGGCCGCTATACCCGTTTTCTCCCGTTACTGTAAAATCTAAAAAAATCCATGGGCGGGCGATAAGGGTGAGCGTGAGAGTTTAAAGGGAGGCGAGCTGATGAGACTTACAAGGAGAGGATTGGTCGACGTTGAGGAGAGGGGATTGACGGCGCGCCGACGACAAGAGGTGAAATCGCGCGGCTCTAGATGCTGGTCTGATGACGACGGGGTGAAAACAACCCTTTTAGGGTTTGAAAGCCAAAGAGAAAACTAAGAATAAAGAGGGATTTAAGTTTTGTTATTAATATTATAATCTTATTTATTATCATTAAAAAACCCTTTGTTATGAGAATCTAATTAGGAAAAGATATTAAGAGAGCCTATGGGAGACTTTTTAATTGAAATTGACGGTTAGGTTTGATCTCATAAATAAAAGATTAAATTATGAGATGTTAGTCTGTTTTTAAAGGTATAGGTTAATTTTTATTTCAATCATGTCACTTTTTATTTTTGTTATTTTAGTCTTTGAATTTTTTCTAATTTAAAGTATAAACTTTATTTTTTTTTCAATGTAGCCCTTTAATTTCAGTAATCTATGTTTATAAGTGCTGGAAAACACTCTAAAAATCATTAAAAGTATCTTTATGATTATAATTATAATTATTATATTTTATAATAAGTGCTGGAAAACACTCTAACTTTTTATGACCGCAATAGCCTTAGTTATGTCCGCAACCGCGATAATCGCGACGCGACCGTAATCGAGATTTAAATCCTTGGTCTTCACATATCTAAATCTTGTGAAGTCGCTCAAACTGAATTTGCAATAAATCCTTAGCTTGATGTAGCGACGTTTTTTTTGGAAAACTACTAAGGTATCCCACCATTTGGAAAAGATTTGGTTTAAAGGGGAATTTCTTGTATTTTGGAAAACGATGAAAACTTGGTTCTCACTTAAAATAAGATTTGGAATCGCCACCAGTCACTTGGATAAGGTAGGCCGGACACCACAAAACCAGAGATTCAATTTGAAAGGGCTCGGGAGTTGGTTACGTGTGGGGAAGGATTAGCACCCCCATCACGCCCAAAAATCGGTACCAAAATATTTGTTGCTCTTAATCGAAGAAAATTGTCGAAATTTGAGAAGAATTTAATTTGCTGTCCTTAATTGAAAATTGACCTTAACTGAACGGGCTTTATCAATTTGGTGGGTTCAAATTAATTTTGGGCATTTAATTAATAAGGTTGACGATACATCAGACCATAGATTAAACTGACATCGAATAAGTCCGCTACAATGTTAATTTATGGTTCGAATCCCGCACGTCACCCTTATGCATGGTGCAAACAGTTAAGGAATAATGTAATGACTTCGTTAACTTTTAATTCTGCCTTGAGTTGGTAAGGATTAATTCAAATATTTGGTCAACATCCTTTAAGCTCGGACTGTTACGACACAAATATAGGAACTAATAGATACCTCCCCTTTTTATGATTCAAAATTAATTAATGCAAAGTTAATGGACCGTATGAATGACAATTGAGGAATGACAAACAAAGGCACCAAAAATAAACACAAAAAGCCCAACCCAAGACCTAACCTATGAAGGTCCAAATTATGGAAAGCTCAAATGATGATCTAGTTATTAACTAGGTGATTCTAATGTTTAACCATAAATTACTTAGCCCTAAATGACTAAAACCCTAACACATTATGATATTTAATATGAGGTTTAACGTCGATCTAGGTTTGAAATTAATTTTATCATAAGAACCCTTAAGAAACGTTCAATTAATTTAATGAATTTTACATTTACTCTAATGAGCCAAGAGCAAATTAAAATTCATTGAATTAATTCGAACCCTAATCTAACTAAGACTCTAAAGAATCTAAACCTAGAATTAACTTAATTAATTTAAGGATCGTGCCCCTATGAGACGAGCACACGATCTAAATTAATTGAATTAATCCATTTAATCTAATCTAAAGCCCCAAAAAAAGCTAGGCCTGAAAACTGAAAGCCCAAGACTATTACAACTAAGCCCAAAACCAAGAGCCCAACTATTTTAAAACAAGGCCTAAACTAACAGCCCAAGCCCACATGCCATAAATATTAAGAATATATCATGTGTATAAGAAAAAAAATTAAGTATATTAAAAGAAAAGATATATATTACACAAATATTATGAAAAAAGAACTCTTAAGCACATAATTATTAAAAGCCATATATATATTATATAAAAAACCTTATAATATATGCTATAATCTATATAAGACTATATATTATATAATTTTAGAAAAAAAGGTTATGTCTTTGAAAAAAAACTATATGTTTAATATATGTTAAGAAAACCATATGTTATATCTATCATAGAGACCATATATTACGTTTTAAAAACACCTATATATCATATACTTTAAGAAATCATATATATGTATTTGTATTCCCACACACTATATATTATAACAAGCATCAAGCCAAATATAAGACCACATATCATAACATGTACACATGAAAACCACATTAAGCAATGACATAATCATAACCAAAATAAGGCAAGAACCAAGCTAACAATACGCATTGAAAACTAGAAATTAAAATGCATGAAAATGGGGACCTAATATACTGGAAAAAGGACCAAAATAAAAAGAAATAAAATTAAGGGGCCAAATTAAGAAAGCAGATTTAACCAAAACAGGGGCGAGATTGTAAAAAAAACGAAAAGTTACGGGGACCCAGATTGTAATTATAGGAGGCAGAATGGCTTCGGGGTAATTTCCAAAACACGGAGGGACCAAAAGAGATATTTAGGCTTGCGGAATGGCTAAATATGCGCTAAAGATTGGGCTATTTCACCTTTTTTAAAACCTAAAAACGTTATAAAACCCTTTTATTCTCAAATTATTTCCTATTGCGGCAAAAATAGAAACCCCCTTGTTATAACACACCTCCTTGTTCATCTGGGTTCTTGATGAACCGAGATTCTAGCGGTTCTCCGCCATGATTCTAAAAAACTAGCCGCTGAGCCACTGTGCCGGCCGTCGTACGACGAGGGCCGGTGAAACCAAACTGAGCAAAAAAAGCCCTATTTCACCTCCGAACGGATCTAACCCTAGTTTTCTAACACCCAAACCCACTTATTCTAAAATCCTCACTCCTCTGTTTCACCATACACGATCTTGGAAGGTCGTGAGGCTTGTCAACGGTGACGAGAGACGGATCTACGCGAGAGGAATGTGAAACGAAGAGGGTAAGAACAAACAGAACCTTAAATCTTTACGCTTTTATTTTATGCAAATGCTTCGAAATGAAGAAGAAGAGATGTACATCTAAAGTTGAGAGGTTTGTTGCCTTTTTTGCTATTCCTTTTGATATTCTAGTATATCTCTTTTTACAACCGTTTTAGGGAAGTATATATACCCTATCGAAATTACATGTATAAGAAATGTAAAAAAGACCTTGAAAAACCCTATTGGCTTATCGCTATTTTGTTTGTATTCATGTGTATTTCTGATGATGTTGGGATGTCTCCTGCTGCCATTTCTGATTTTTGTGCATTTTGCTTCTGCAAAATTGGTTGATATACCGTCTCTAACATTTTCTTTGGTTGCATGTGATCGAGCGTTGGAGGGGGGACCAGAGGATGCACAGCTATCTAGCATCATAGAGGTCGATGTGGAGAACAACAGCCGCCGTAGCATTGAGGTGGCACTGGAGGGGCCGAAAGGTCGGGCGTGTGAATTACACGCACACGTGGGCAATACTGCAGGTTCATGCGTGATGCGCGTGACGAGTTTTGAAAGCTTCCTTGTTTTGATCTGAGTCGTCTGATGGGATCCTAATCCAACGATGGATATGCGGTCGTACAGAAGTAAATGGGGTTAGGGTTTCTGATGTAATTAGGGTTAAGGGTTTTAATTAGGTTAGGCCCAATCGGGCCAGATATGTATGGACATTTAACTATTAATGTTATGGACTTATTATTATATTTTGTTGGGCTTTACTTATCTTGTATATCTTTCTAGGCTGACAGAAATAAAATAAATGGTTTTATATTACTTATTTATTTCCCAATCCACATGGATTCCAATTAGCTCGATGCACACACACACACACACACACACATATATATATATTAAGGTATAATATATAATAACGATAAGGATAGTAAAAATGAAAACAATAATAAAAGAAAAAGGAAGTACAATACTAGTAACCTAAGCCCATCAAATTCCTTAAAGCATTTGGTTATATAACCAACACACACATATAACTTAATATGATATAAAATCACTATTAGTTTTGGTTTTAGTTTTTTATATCATAACAAAAAAAATAAACAAGATAAATAAAGCCTCTTTATTGTAACATGAAAACAAAAGGGGCTTTTCCCTAGACAAAATTAGTGATTACAGCTGCTCCTCTTTGCTTGTACTTGGCAAAGACCATAAGCACTAATTTTGTCCTACTTCCATGTCGGACGATTCTGAGCTGCGAGTTCCTCTTATATAAAACGGTTCGCTCTTTCTCTTCCTACATCACGACGCTATGAGTATTTGCCTCTTTCACCCCGAAGTCCCTGAGCTACGAGTATCTACCTTTTTTGCTCTAAAATCCTTGAGCTATGAGTATCTATCTCCTTCGCTCTGAAAACTCCAAACTGTGTGTATCTGCCTCATTCGCTCGGTAGTTCTAGTATGGCGAGTTTAAAATCATTTGCCTAAAATCCTTGAGCTTTGAGTATCTATCTTCTTCACTCTGAAAACTCCAAATTTTGAGTATCTGCCTCCTCCGCTCGGTGGTTCTAGTATGGCGAGTTTGAAATCCTTTGCCTGAAATCCTTGAAATTTGTTGTTTAAATATCTGTAAAAAATGCAACACTATGATAGTGTAGGTTAGCATGCTCCTATCTTAGGGATTTCTAGTCTACACATGATGCATGACTGACAGGATTTAATCGCTTTTCCTATAAGCCTTCATTTCCTCGATCAGCCATTTTTTGGCTTATTCTTTACTTCCTTCATTCTTTTTCTTCTTCTTCTTGCTCTTCACAACGAATGGTGCTTTGTCTCATGCTTAAGTGCTACCATTTAAGACCTTCTTTTCATTCCAATCTTTTGAAATCTCCCTGTTTTGAAACGCCTCCTCGATTTTTCTCTTTAGATTTATTTTCCCCAAAGTGCTCTTTTAGGTTTTCACTTTGGTTTTCTTTTTCTTCCTCTTTTTCTCTTTTTTTCTTTTTTTCTTTTTTCTTTTTTTTCTTTTTCTCTTAATTTTTCATTTTCTTTTTTCTTTTCTTTTTTTTCTTTTTCTTTTTCTTTTTCTTTTTCTTTTTTCCTTTTCTTTTTCTTTCTTCGATTTTGATTTTCTTTTTTTATGCCCTTTCAAGTTTTTCCCAATGTTAGCTTTATCCTTATAATCCCTTTTATTTCCCTGTGACAGTCTTGAACATGATGTGGTCGAGATCTATTTTTCCTTCCTTGGCCTAATGAATGGAGTCTCTTCTTTGTTCGACCTTAGTATACTTCTTTGCACTGTCTGCATTAAAAAGGTTAGAACACAGTAATACCGAGAAACCTTTTGCTTTTTATAAACCTACGTCAACCTACTTGCAGGATGCTGGTAAAAAGACATGAAAAGGTGTGAAATAATACTTTATTAATATTTTAGAATGATTTGAAAGTCATGGCAAACATCGAAGAAAAGGAGAATAAAGCGCGACGTTACGTCCCAATCATTGACTGTATGAATGACGCGATAGCCCACTGATCGAAATAGATCTCTTGCTAGAAATTCTATGCTGAAACTCCTTAATTTCTGAGAGGTTCCTTCTCTTGGACGCCCAATTTTCGACGATCATCTGAGCTGCCCTTTTAGGGTTTTCAACTCAAATCCTCTTCTGGTTTCAAGACGCCATTTTATGGTTTTCATCTTGAACCCCCTCTTTGTTTTTTGTTTTCTTCTTCTCTTTTTTAACACCTAAAGCGCCATTTTTGGGTTTTCACTCTAGGTATTTTCATTTTGCGAAGCACCCTTCCGGGTTTTCACTCCACTTTTTCTTTTTTTTCTTTTTTATGCATAGTACCTCTTGACTGATCTGAATTCACCGGATTGTTCAACACCTTTCCATCCATTTCTGTTAGGATCAACACTCCTCTAGAAAAAGTCTTTTTTACGACATAGGGTCTCTCCCAGTTAGGCATCCAATTCCAAAGGGAATCCTTTTTAGTTTGCAAGATTCTTTTAAGTACTAGATCCCCTTCACGAAATTCTCTTGGTCGAACTTTCTTGTCGTAAGCTCGCATCATCCTTTTTGGTACATCTGGCCATGGAAAAGGGATTTCAACCTCTTCTCCTCAATGAGATTCAATTGCTCAAACCGAGCATGCACCCATTCAGCTTCTTCCATCTTTACCTCACTTAAAATTCGAAGCGATGGAATCTCCACTTCGATAGGTAGTACCACCTCCGTGCCATAGACCAATGAGTATGGTGTTGCCCCCGTGGAAGTACATACTGATGTGCGGTAAGCAAATAAAGCAAATGGCAACTTTTCGTGCTAGTCCTTGAAGGTGTCCGTGGTCTTTGCTATGATCTTTTTGATATTTTTGTTTGCCGCTTCTACTGCTCTGTTCATCTTGGAGCGGTAGGTAGTGGAATTATGGTGTGTTATTTTGAATTACTTGCACACCTCGTCCATCATTTTATTGTTTAAGTTAGAAGCATTATCGGTAATAATCATTTCCGGTAAGTCGTAACAACAAATGATCTCTTTTTTCAAAAACTTGCAAACTGTTGCTCTTGTAATATGGGCATAGGATGTTGCTTCTATCCATTTAGTAAAGTAATCGATGACAACCAGAATGAAGCGATGCCCATTGGACGTCTTAGGATGAATCTGACTAATGACATTCATTCCCCATACAGCGAACGGCCATTGTGAGTTCATGGTGTGCAGAGGTAATGGTGGAAAATAGATCTTGTCGGCATATATCTGACACTTATGACATTTCTTTGCATAGCCAATACAATCTCCTTCCATGGATGACCAAAAATATCCATACCTCATGATTTTTCGGGCCATTGAGAAACCGTTGACATGTGTTCCACATAGCCCATCATGCACCTCGGCCAATATGTTTTTTGCTTCTTGGGTATTGACACACCGTAACAGTATTTGGTCCTTACCCTTTTTGTATAAAATCTCCCCGACTAAAACATATCCTACCGCCATTCTTCTGATGGTTCTCTTGTCATTTTTATTGGCCCTTTTGGGGTAGGTTTGGAACTTGATATACTGAAGGATGTCATAGTACCATGGGTTACCATATGCTTCTTCTTCCAAACTACAACAATGAGCCAGTATCTCAAAAATTTTCATCTCGATTGGCTTTATTTCAGCCTCAGTACTTGCTTTAAACATTGCAACCAACATTGCCAAGGCGTCCGCCATTTGATTGTCTTCCCTTGGAAGGTAGGTGAAACTGATTCTTTCAAAGCTTTTAATTAACTCTTAGATCATATCGTAATACTTGACCAACTTCGAGTCTCTTGTTTTCTATTCTTTCCGTAACTGATAGATTACCAAGAAGGAATCCCTCAAAACCTGAAGTACCTTGATTTTCCTTTCAATGGCTGCATTTAAACCCATAACGTAGAACTCATACTCGGCTATGTTATTCGTGCAAAAGAACTCCAATCAACTGGTGAAGGGATAGTAGACGTTTTCTAAAGAGATTAACACTGCCCCAATTCCATGGCCTAAGGCATTTGATGCCCCATCGAAGTAGAGCTTCCACAACTCATCCTCTAAAGTAGTCTCATCCTCAACTGTTATGTACATTAGGTCTTCATCGGGGAAATTAAAGTCCAAAGATTCGTAGTCATCCGAATTGCGGCTTGACAGGAAGTCTGCTATAGCGCTCCCTTTTACTGCCTTCTGACTCACATACAATATGTTGAATTCAGACAATAGCATTTGCCAATGGGCCAACCTCCCGTTTAGCGCTGGTGCTTCCATCAGGAACTTCAAAGGATCCAACTTGGATATCAACCACGTAGTGTGATACAACATGTATTGCCTGAGCCTTTTGGTAACCCATACCAGAGCACAACACAATTTCTGAATCGGCGGGTACCGTATTTCACAATCGGTGAATTTCTTGGTCAGATAGTAGATCACCATTTCTTTCTTCCCGTACTCATCATGTTGTCCCAAGACATAACCCATTGAATTTTCAAAGATGGTTAGATACAAGATCAATGGCCTTCTTGGTATCGGTGCTACTAGAATTAGAGCATTAGTCAAATATCTCTTGATCTTATCCAGAGCCTCCTAACACTCTTCATCCCACACCCCCAGATTACTCTTTCGGAGCAATCTAAAGACCGAATCACATTTATCGGTTAACTGAGAAATAAACTGAGATATATAATTTAATCTTCCCAAGAAACCTCGAACTTCTTTTTAGGTATGAGGTGGTGGGAGATTTTGAATAGCTTTCACTTTATCCGGGTCAATCTCAATTCCCTTTCGGCTAACCACGAAGCCTAAAAGCTTATCGGACATGACGGTGAAGGTGCATTTTACCGGATTGCGTTTTAACTGATACTTCCTTAGCCTTTGGAAAAGTTTCCTCAATTTTTGAATATACTCCTCATTCGTTCGAGATTTGACGATCATGCCATCTACATGTACTTCGATTTCTTTATGCATCATGTCATGAAAAAAGGGTTACTGTGGCTCTCTGGTAGGTTGCTCCAGCATTCTTCAATCCGAAGGGCATCACCTTATAACAAAATGTTCCCCACATGGTCACGAACGTAGTTTTCTCCATGTTGCCAAGATGCATTTTGATTTGATTGTACCCTGAGAAACCATCTATGAAAGAGAACCACGAATGTCCCGCGGTGTTGTCAACCAAAGTATCAATATGAGGTAGAGGAAAATTATCTTTGGGGCTTGCCTTATTAAGGTCTCTATAATCTACACACATATAGACCTTCCCATCTTTTTTGGGAATATGGACTATGTTCGTAACCCACTCCGAGTATTTAGAGACTCCCAAGAAACCGAGATCGTACTATTTCTTCACTTCTTCTCAAATCTTCAACAACATTTCTGGTCTCATTCTTCTAAGTTTTTGTTGGACCGCCTTATATTTTGGCTTGATCAGTAGCTTATGCACTACAATATCTATGTCTAGACCTGGCATGTCTTGATAAGTCCATGCAAAAACATCCCTGAATTCTGAAAGTAACTCAATCAATTCACGCCGGGTCTCAACCAAGAGGGCAATACCAATCTTCACTTCTTTTCTTTCCTCTTCCGTTCCCAAATTGAGGATCTCTAACTCTTCTTGATGAGGCGAGATTTTCTTGTCTTCACTTTCCATTAATCGGAGTAGTTCATTAGGGATCTCTACTTTTATCTCATCATCCCCTTCCTCGACTTCCGCCAAACACGAAGGTCGCTTAAAATCTATCTCAGAGTTAGACTCAGGATTATTCATATAGTCAACAATAAGGACCCTGAAATGATTTGAATGAATATGCATCGGGACAAAAAATAAATACTCTTATGGAATTAATGAAACAAATATAATAATAATGAATAACGAATAATGAATGTAATGAATGAATGTAAAAACAAAGAAAATGAGATGTTTGCCGTAAGAAAAAACGAAAAACATCATTTTTATTGAATTAAAAGCAAGCATATTAACATAGGGTCCCTTTACAAAAGATCCATAGTGCTCACGGGCAAAAGCGAATAGGGTTGGTTCTGAGCATTACTCTGATCTCGACCTAAAAACTATTGGCAGATCTACAACAGTCCAATTGCTGAGTATTTCCCCCGGGAAGCAAGGGCAGATTCCGACCAAATATTTGCCACTCTCTCATTCTTTGCTTATCATGTTGACATCCATTCCCTCTAGCACCTCGTTGAACCTTTCCTCCTTACTGAATTTGGCGCTTTCTAGACCAACTTCATGTATATTCTCCTCTACATTGATTATTCCCCTAGACACAAAAACATTCTTTAAGTGAGGGAAAGTCATTGGTTCCCATGGGATGTCTTCACCTTTGAATCTAGCCTTCCTTTGTTCTTCTCTCTTCTTCTATTCTAACTTCCTATGATGAAAATTGGGTTTATGGCTTAGCCCAAACCAATTATTTTTGCTGATGACGCTCTTGGCGAACAAGCATCCTTGTAAACTCTTTCCAAGCCCTTTTCCTTTTTTGGCTCCTCGTCCCAAAGTTTGCCAGATTATCATCTTGGTGCAGTTTGATAGTCTAGGGCGTGGGATCTTGCTTTCCTCTGCCACGAATGTAGCATTCACGAATTCTAAGGCTATAAAGGAGCACTCAACAACATCTTCATTAGTTTGGACATAAGGAGTGTCAGTGGTTACAGAAGCAATGATGTCTTGCTCAGCTCCTACACTTACCAACTTCCCGTCAATAACAAACTTCAATTTTGGTACAGAGATGAAGGCACGGCTCCGGCCGAGTGAATCCATAGTCTCCCTAGTAAGCAGTTATAAGTGGGTCGGATGTTCATTACCACAAATTTGACAACATATTCGGTAGGACCGATTAGCAATGATATCTCTATTTTCTCGATAACATACCTTCTGGTCCCGTCGAATACCCTAACAGAGTTATGACATGGTTTCATGTGTGAACTGTCCACTGGCAACCTTTGCAGGATTGCCATCGGTAATACATTCAAGGAGGACCCGTTGTCGATAAGCACCCGTAGTAAGACATGCCCCTTGTAGTGGGTGGTGATGTCCAAAGCCTTAGTTGACCCCATACCTCTGTTGGGAATTTCGTCGTTGCTAAAGGTGATGTAGTTATCTGCAACAATATAACCCATTATTCTATCTAACTTGGTTACTAAGATATCTTCCGGGATGAACTTCTGATTCAATACTTTCAACAATGCATCACAGTGTTTCTTCAAGCTTAACAATAATTCGAGCACTGAAATCCGTGCTTGCTATTTTTTAAGCTACTCAACAATGTTGTATTCACTGTGCTTTAGGAACCTCAGGAATTCCTACGCCTGACTCTCTGTCACTGGTTCATGAATTTTGGGGGGAGGTTCCTCTTCGAAAATCTTTTCAGGTTCGATGGTTATCGCTTTGCCTTTGTCTCTCGGCTTCTCTGACGCCTCTGTCGTTTCTGGTGAATAACATCTTTCGCTTCTGGTAAAATGTTCTACTTCATTTACCGTCTCAATGCTCGGTCCTATCGGGTCCTCTTTCTTTGAGGGTTATTCACCGGATGGTTTCTTCTCTCCTTGTATTTCTGACTTCTCTGGTATAGAGATATTGGTACTATAACTCAATGAGACCTTCCAAGTATCCTTAAACGAAAAGGGAGTTAGAGCCAAAATCTGTATTTTTGGAGTTACTTTGGAGCTCTCATCTTGGGACGAGCTTTCCGGCTTTGGCTTGAGTGATATGATGAAAGGCTTATCTACCCCATACTTGATCTTGGGGGTATCCGATTTGCATACATCTGACTCTTTTCTCTCTTCATCTTTCTCAAAGAATTCAATCTCCTTATTGTCCATCATTCTCTGAATCACCTGATTGAACTCCTCGCAACCCTAAATGTCATGTCCTTCATCTTAGTGGAACTCACAAAATGGCCCGCTTCCTTGTCACACGATCTTCATACCCCGGTCGATAAGGCTTGCGATACATAACTTCTGAAACACCCACCTCAGAGGGGATTTGACCTCAAAAACGTTCACCTTGATTCTTCTAGTGTACTTCTCTTCGATTGCGTTGACATCACGGCGTCCGTGATTTGGTAACGGGTTAGTAGCTACATTCGGTTCGTCTAACTACAACACTTTGTAATTTATCATGTTTTGTACGAACTTCTTGAATGCAATGTAATTCTCGATTGAGTGTCCCGGGATGCCACCATGATATTCACAATTTGCCTTTTTATCGTACCGTGCAAGGAATGGAGGTTTGAAATGAGTAACATAATAAGGTCGGACCAAATCAGCCTTGTATAGTTGCGAGTATAGTTCGGCATATGATACCGAGAGTGGGGTAAATGACATCTTCTCATTTTCCCTCTTCGGGGCCCTAGTCTCCTTCTTGTTCAAGCCATGCCCTCTTTCAGCTGCGGCTCGTGGTGGTGAAATAGTGAAACTCTTCGGAGTTACATAGGTGCTTGTGTTGTTCACCTCGTTATCTCTTTTCTTGTAGTTCTTACGAGTGTTCTCCCCACTATCTATCGTTCCGCTTTTTATCGTTACTTCAATCGATTCCCCAGTCCTCACCATATCGGCAAAGGTTTGGGTAGTGTTGCTTATCAAACAATCGAATAACACCCTCTTAAAGTATTGACGAACATCAGCATGATTTCATGTTCGAAGATTGGTGGCTGAATTTGAGCGGCCACATCATGCCATCTCTGGGCATACTAGCGTAGATTCTCATTCAACCTTTGCTCCATCCCTTCTAGTATGATTCGACTGGGAATCATGTCCGTTACGTGCTTGTAGTATTCTACGAAGGCTTTCCGTAGGTCCTTCTATGACTTGATATTAGCTCGGCTGAGCATGGTGTACCACCGAGTTGTAGACCCAGTCAAACTCTCTTGGAAGCAATGGATAAGTAACTTCTTATCTTTCATGAAAACAACCATCTTTCTGCAATACATGATAATATGTGCTGATGGGCAAGTGGTCCCGTCATATTTGTTGAAGTCAGACACTTTGAATTTGGGTGGGAGAATCAAATCGGCCACTAAAATCAAATCACTTGCATCATTCTCATGTTCATCGGCCCATTGGATGGCTTTTAGCCTCTCTTCGAGCATACGCAACTGCTCCTCATACTTCTTCTCCATATCGGCCCTAATTTTCTTCTCAACTTCATCCATCATGCTCAAGTCTGGCACTTCATTCTTGTATCCTACTCCCAAATCAACGGGTTGATTTGTTGGGGTCCCCCATGGTAACTCGTAGATGCCCCAACAGCAGGGTTAGTAGAAACTCTCACGAGATTAATGTAAACCCTTTTTTGGGTTTTGGCATATCTGGTTGTACCTTCGTATGAGACAAAATACCTTCTTGCTCATCAAAATTCGGGTTGTCGATGGAGATTCCCTCTTTCCCTTTATTTTTGCTAATAAATTGGTTATTCGAGTGATAACAACATCTTGTGACTGAGCTATTTGGTCCCTTATATCTTGGCAATCCTGTCCAAACGTGTTTCAAGGTCTTTTTGCCCCTATTCTACCTTAGCTAGTCTATCATCCATGGTTCGAGACTGTAACCGGGTTCCGTATTTGTGCTAAATGATTGAAAATTTAAGAATTAAATTACTTTCTAAAATGAAAAGTCATTTAGTTAATTTTGGTAATTAAATGAGGTATACAAATAAATGTATTATGCACGAATGCAAATAGCAACACCGAATTTGGCAAATATCATCGTTAAACGACTTTCATTGATGGGAACATTGTCCTATTGCAATAACTTAGAGAAAGCTAACTACATATATGGTTTCAAGGTAGTATCAAGGTTGATAATTTCTCTAAAATCCACACAATCCTCCCTCATTCCTCGGATTCATCATCGACACAATCATGAAGCTCGGTAGCATCCTCGGCTAGAAACTGTATGTTCCGGGCAACTTCTTGCATCTGAGTCCCCCACCATGCCAATTCTTGCTCATGCCTCCAAATCGTGTAGGCTGCAAAGTGCAGTTTCTCTAAACTCGGAGTCAGGCGTACTTGAATTGCCCCTTTCATGCTTTCTACATGATCATTGAGTTGTTGAACCTCGGCTTCTAACTATTCGACACGTGTCATCAAAACTTGATTTTCTGAGTTGATGGCCTTCAACTTTCTAGTCGAGCCCTTGTGTTTGAAAATAGACTTTTCCAAACATTTCACTTGTTCTCTTAAGGCTCTGCTTTGGTGTTGTTCTTTCTCAATTTGTTTTGAATGGGAGGTTCGCAGATTCTTCATTTCTTGGGTCAAAGTGAGCACTCAATCTTTGTGCTCAAGAAACATCATCTTATAGTTCCCACCTCGTGCTTTCTCTTCCTTAAGCCAGAGCTCCAACCCCTCGCTTGACCCTCCTTCTACGACTCTCTTACTCTTACTTAACCTTCTTAGCTGCTGAATCTCCTCCTTTTCCAGCTTAAGTTTGAGTTCAGCTTCTCTCTCCTCTTTTGTAGGTCTTTGACCACCCCTTCAAACTGTGTTTTTTCTAACTCAAAGTCGAACTTCTCTTGATGGGCTTTCTCCTCGAGCTTGAGGTATTTCTTTCGCTCTTTTTCAAGCTATTTCCTCATCAGTTCAGCCTCAGTAGGGAGTGTGGCCAATCTTTCTTCTAAAGATCTCTTCCTATCAGGGGTTAAACGCGGAATGTTGTCGTTGACACGGTTAAGTCGCCACACCTCATACTCAGGAGTAACCATGTACAAAGCATTCATGATCCTAACTCATCTTACACTATTCCAAGTTGAGGAAGCGTTGTACACCATCACCTTATAGCCCTTCTCCTTTGCATAATCCACGTTGAATTCATCCAGCCCCTTGGTGGCTGGCACGAACTGATTTGAACCATACTGTCTTATTTGAACCATACTTGTCTTAGAACTAGCAGTACCCAGGTGCATAAGTAGTATAGAGAACATTCTTTGCCAAACCATGGTGCTCTCCAAACTATATCTTTTTCCTTTAGGTTCCCATGAATACTCTCTACATCTATAGAGAACATTTTTCGTAAGAACTCTTCTAAGGGTGAGAACTTACCATCGTAAAGGGGCCTGGAGAAATTGGGATTGGTCCAAAGGTGGTTGTAGAACTAAACAGTCAAAAGTTGCACGCATCCCTGAAAGATTCCTCCACTATTCTCCCGACAGAATCTTAAGGATCGAAAGGTTTCGGCCAAAATTATAGGCACTGGATTAGTCCCACTACTCAAGCGTTCAAAAAGATCCAAAATTAACGGGTCAACAAGGCCCAATGCTTGAAGGAATAGTACCAATCCATAGATCAATAACGCAAACAAGTTCCGCTGAACTCGACCCACATGACATACATAAGCCAAAGCCAAAATTCCCTTCCACTTAAGATACTCCTTGCTATTCCAAGTGGTGACCTGCTGCTCGACCCAAGGCAGTAATGTATCCGATATTCTAACAAGCTTGCCTCGAAAAGCATTATTCTTACTTGGCTTTGAATATACTCGATCCATATCAACCTTTTTGCAGTTTATAAGATCCCGGTATTCTTCAATTGTAGGAGTGAGATCAAAGTTACCAATCATGAAGCAACTGTAGGCGGAGTTCTAAAAACCTACCAAGGTTTGCAATAGTGATTGATCATCTGGGACCTCTAGCAAATATGCAATGTCACCATACTCTTCTTTGAAAGTCTTCTTTGTTTCAAAATCTCAATTGTTCTATACTGACTTCAAATCAGACACATCATTAAACCTGGTGTTCATGAATATCGTGGTTGATATGGCTGATCTGAACCCTCCGGCAATACTATCTCCCTCATGGTATTGTTCCCTTTCCGAACATATTTGAACATCGAAATTCTTCTCGTCATTGATGCGAACTAAGTCTCTCATCGATCTAGTCTTTAATTTGAAACTATTCCCAGACTCAGTGTGCTCTTCATGATTATGACATAATATGCAAAAATAAAGATAAAAATGACAGGAAACGAGAGAAAAAGTTAGTCATAAGGTGAACAATAAACTTGCAAACGAGAAGAGGCAAAATTAAATAAGTTAAGTGAAAAGAAAACATATAAAAGAAAACCCTAATCACAAGAATTCTAATTCGTTATGGTTATCCGCATGGCTCTACTGGGGTGGGCTTCTTAGATTCACATACACGAGTTCGGTTCTAATTGGGGTACCTGAACCTATCTTATCACCTGCTAAGGCAATAAGAACCCAAATTCTAGCCCATTACAAGCTTGCGAATTGGTTTCGATTCGAGGGAAAGCACGATCTAATGACGTGGAGGGCTGCTCACATGTCGAGAGGCGTAGATTTCGAAAGTGAATTACTGACCCGTAGAGGGCTACTCACGTGGGTATGTGGCGTTTCACTCCCACTTAAGGGACGGAGCTCGGGTATAGAGCTTGATGAGATGGTGTAACATATATCGTTGATTTCTTAGAAATTAAATGAAAAATTAATTTAAAGGCCACCAATTATCAAAGCCCGTTCAATTGTAGTTATATTTTCAAGAAAGGTTCAACCTTACTAAAATCTATTGAAATTGCGACAATTTTCCATCAATAATAAGCAACAAATATTTTATTTAGCCTAACTCTCTTTTGTTTCAAAAAACAAAATCGATCCCCAACGGAGTCGCCATGCTGTAGCGGCATTTTTTTGGAAAATTACTAAGGTATCCCACCTTTTGGAAAAGATTTGGTTTAAAAGGGAATTTCTTTTATTTTAGAAAACAATGAAAACTTGGTTCTCATTTAAAATAAGATTTGGAGTCGCCACCGGCCACTTGGATAAGGTGGGTCGGGCACCACAAAACCAGAGATTCAATTTGAAAGGGCTCGAGAGTTGGTTACGTGTGGGGAAGGATTAACACCCCCATCACGCCCGAAAATCGGTACCAAAATATTTGTTGCTCTTAATCGAAGGAAATTGTCGAAATTTGAGAAGAATTTAATTTGGTGTCCTTAATTGATAAATTGACCTTAATTGAACGAGCTTTATCAATTTGGTGGGTTCAAATTAATTGGTCATTTAATTATTAAGGTTGACGATACATCGGACCATAGATTAAACTGACATCGAATAAGTCCGACTGCCTTGAGTTAAACCGACATCGAATAAGTTCGACTGCCTTGAGTTAAACCGACATCGAATAAGTCCGACTTCCTTGAGTTAAACCGCACGTAACCTTTATGCATGGTGCAAACAGTTAAGGAATGATGTAATGAATTCATTAAGTTTTAATTCTGCCTTGAGTTGGTAAGGATCAATTCAAATATTTGGTCAACATCCTTTAAGCTCAGACTGTTACGACACAAATATCGGAACTAATGGATACCTCCCTTTTTTATGATTCAAAATTAATTAATGCAAAGTTAATAGATTGTATGAATGACAATTGAGGAATGGTAAACAAAGGCACCAAAAATAAACACAAAATGCCCAACCCAAGACCTAACCTGTGAAGGTCCAAATTATGGAAAGCCCAAATGATGATCTAGTTATTAACTAGGTGATTCTAATGTTTAACCCTAAATTACTTAGCCCTAAATGACTAAAACCCTAACACATTATGATATTTAATATAAGGTTTAACGTTGATCTAGGTTTGAAATTAATTTTATCATAAGAACCCTTAAGAAACGTTCAATTAATTTAATGAATTTTACATTTACTCTAATGAGCCAAGAGCAAATTAAAATTCATTGAATTAATTCGAACCCTAATCTAACTAAGGCTCTAAAGAATCTAAACCTAGAATTAACTTAATTAATTTAAGGATCGCGCCCCTATGAGACGAGCACACAATCTAAATTAATTGAATTAGTCCATTTAATCTAATCTAAAGCCCAAAAAAAAAGCTAGGCCCAAAAACTGAAATCCCAAGACTATTACAACTAAGCCCAAAACCAAGAACCCAACTATTTTAAAACAAGGCCTAAACTAACAGCCCAAGCCCACATACCATAAATATTAAGAATATATCATGTGTATAAGAAAAAACAAATTAAGTATGTTAAAAGAAAAGATATATATTACACAAATATTATGAAAAAAGAACTCTTAAGCACATAATTATTAAAAGCCATATATATATTATGTAAAAAACCTTATAATATATGCTATAATCTATATAAGACTATATATTATATAATTTTAGAAAAAAAAGTTATGTCTTTTAAAAAACTATATATTTAATATATGTTAAGAAAACCATATGTTATATCTATCATAGATACCATATATTATGTTTTAAAAACACCTATATATCATATACTTTAAGAAATCATATATATGTATTTGTATTCCCACACACTATATACTATAACAAGCACCAAACCAAATATAAGACCACATATCATAGCATGTACACATGAAAACCACATTAAGCAATGGCATAATCATAACCAAAATAAGGCAAGAACCAAGCTAACAATACACATTGAAAACTAGAAATTAAAATGCATGAAAATGGGGGCCTAATATACTGGAAAAATGACCAAAATAAAAAAGAAATAAAATTAAAGGGTCAAATTAAGAAATCAGATTTAACCAAAACAGGGACGAGATTATAAAAAAACAAAAAGTTACGGGGACCCGGACTATAATTATAGGAGGTGTAATGGCCTCGGGGTAATTTCCAAAACTCGAAGGGACCGAAAGAGATATTTAGGCTTGCAGAAGGGCTAAATATGCGCTAAAGATAGGGCGGAGGTCCTTATTACGCTATTTTACCTTTTTTTAAAATGTAAAAACATTATAAAAACCCCTTTATTCTCAAATTTTTTCATCTTTCGGCAAAAACAGAAGCCCCTTGTTATAACACACCCCCTTGTTCATCAGGGTTCTTGATGAACCCAGATTCCGGCGGTTCTCCGCCATAATTCCCAGAAATTGGTCGTTGAACCACTGTGCCGACCGCCGTACGACGGGGGCCGGCGAAACCAAACTGAGCAAAAAAACCCTATTTCACCTCTGAACGGATCTAATCCTAGTTTTCTAAAATTCAAACCCACTTATTCTAGAATCCCCACCCTTTGTTTCACCATACACGACCCTGGGAGGTCGCGAGGCTTATCAACGGTGACGAGAGACGGATCTAAGGGAGAGGAATGTGAAACGATGAGGGTAAGAACAAACAGAACCTTAAATTTTTACGATTTTTTATGCAAATGCTTCAAAATGAAGAAGAAGAAGTGTACCTCTAAAGTTGAGAGGTTTGATGCCGTTTTTGCTATTCCTTTCAATATTCCAGTATATCTCTTTTTACAATCGTTTTAGGGCAGTATATATACCCTCTCGAAATTACATGTATAAGAAATGTAAAAAAGACCTCGAAAAGCCCTATTGGCTGATTGCTATTTTATTTGTATTCAGGTGTATTTCTGATGATGTTGGGATGCCTCCTGCTGCCATTTCTGATATTTGTGCATTTTGCTTCTGCAAAATCGGTTGATGTACCGTCCCTGACATTTTCTTTGGTTGCATGTGATCGAGCGTTGTATGGGGACCAGAGGATGCACAACTATCTGGCATCGTGGCGGTCGGTGTGGAGAACAGCAGCCGCCGTGGCGTTGAGGTGGCGCTGGAAGGGCCGAAAGGTCGGGCGTGTGAATTACACGTGCGAGTGGGCAATACCGCAGGTCGCGCGTGATGTGCGTGACGAGTTCTAGAAGCTTCTCCGTTTCAATTTGAGTCGTCTGATGGGATCCTGATCCGACGGTGGATATGTGGCTATGCAGAAGTAAAGGGGGTTAGGGTTTCTGATGTAATTAGGGCTAATGGTTTTAATTAGGTTGGGCCCAATCGGGCCAAATATGTATGGACATTTAACTATTAATGTTATGGACTTATTATTATATTTTGTTGGCCTTTGCTTATCTTGTATATATTTATGGGCTGACAAAAATAAAATAAATGGTCTTATATTACTTATTTATTTCCCAATCCACATAGATTCCAATTAGTTCGATGCACACACACATATATATATATATTAAGGTATAATATATAATAACGATAAGGATAGTAAAAATGAAAACAATAATAAAAGAAAAAGGAAGTACAATACTAGTAACCTAAGCCCATCAAATTCCTTAAAGCATTTGGTTCTTTTTAATTGGGCAATATATATATATATAACCAACACACATATATAACTTAATATGATATAAAATCACTATTGGTTTTGGTTTTAGTTTTTTATATCATAACAAAAAATAAATAAACAAGATAAATAAAGCCTCTTTACTGTAACATGAAAACAAGATGGATTTTCCCCAGACAAAATTAGTGATTACACTTGAAAATAACAAAAATGCATTTTCAATTATAAGAGCTAAAATACAATCCACCTATATATATACGTACATAAAATCTTTGACTGGCCTCGAAATTACAGATTAAGCACCAAATTAGAGTTTTAAAAAACGGTCCGCAACCGCAATTGTCACCGTCTGAAATCGATATCGCCAAAAATCGCCCCAAGAATCGAATTCACACCAAAAACGACGGATTGCGCCGCGATTTAACGAGTAACGTCTAATTGCGGCGATAACGGACCGCTATTCCCGTTATTATCTCATTAACGATCAACAGAGAAAAAAATACAAATATTTTCTCAAAATAAAAAAAATATAGATAATCTTCAAAAGACGATTTCAACTAGTATTTCCTACTATTATCAGCGATCCAAGCGTCATTCACCAAATCCGAACTATCCTTCGGATGATTGTATGAAAATGATACAATGAAGCTGCAAAGATGAAAAAGAATGAAAAAGAAAAAAAAGGGATTTTGGAAAGTGAAAAGAAGAAGTAGAAAAACATTTTTTTAATGTTTAAATGGTAAATGTTAATTTTATTATTAAAAAGAATATATCCATCAAGGGCCTTGATTCAAGGCAAGATATAAACACCAACGGGAATAAATTAAATGGGTCTTAGAAACCGACACTACACTATTTAAAAAATTAAAAAAGAGAAAATTTTAAATACATTTTGAAAACCGACACTAATTTCTCCACTACTTGAATATTATAATTATTATTTATATTATATTGTACATTTATTATATCTTCGGTTAAAAAATATATTTGTTATATTTAATAAATATAATATTGTAAACTTGTATACTCTTTATACATTATATATTATGTTGTACACTTATTATCATTAAAATTTTGTTTTATTATAATTATTTCAATTACTTATATAGTATTATTTTGTATTATTACTATTATTTGTTTATTGTTATAGTTTTATTATTTTTTAAAAAATTAAATTTATTTTTATTTATTTCAGTCATGCCAATCGCCACCATTTAGACTTAATCTTTTAGTCTTTGATTTTATCTAAATTTATAGAGTAAACTTTACTTTTCATTCAATTTAGTCTTTTAATTATTGTAAAATTATGTTATTATACTACTACAAGTTTATAAGTGTTAGAAAGTATTCTAAACACCATGAAAAGTGATTTTTTATATTTATATTTATATTTATTATATTTTACAATAAGTTGTGCGAATTTTAAAAAAATTCACGATTGTGACACCCGTAGTGACCATAATAGCATATGTTATGTCTGCAACCGCGATAAACGCGACGCGGCCGAAAACGCGGCCGCAAACACTTTTTAAATTCCTGCCTAGAAGATCAGAGGGGACGTTTCGAGAATGGCGTTTTTTACTACATGCACGTACCCAAGGTGTTAAAATCTCGAGTTGGAACGTGACTGAGAACTGCAACAAAAGAAATAGTCACAGAAAGAGGATGAAGAAACATAGTCAAGAAAGAAGAAGGAATAAGAAACGGTAGTTGCGAATGGGGTTGACAAAAAAAGAAAGATAGAAAACGCAAAACTAGGGTATAAAGTATTTTATTTTAATAAACTAATTTTCATAGCTTTAAAATATTATTTGATTTAAAGTATTTTTAATAAAAAATTTGAGAAAAAAAATTATTAAGTGCAACAAGACTATATTTTAAAAAATAGATAGGAAATTATAATTTTTTTGTTAATATCTTTTTAAAGGAATCACAAAATCATTAGACTTTAATTGAAAGGGAGATCACCACAACTAATGAGAATTTAACTTGGACTTCATTTTAATCCATGAAAATCATTAGATTTTCTGATTTACTATGAATTTTAGTGTTTTTTATGATTATGTGTATTGAATTTTTTTTACATTTTTTGTACCCCTATCGTACTCATACCTTGTAATTTCGAAAATTATCGTTTCTCGTCCAAGTATTCGTCCACGTACCTGTATCCGTGCAACATAGAGTAAAACTATCAAGTTTCATACTGAGATGGTGGGGAAGATTGAAACAAATATCGGACATGAACTGTATTTCGAGAACTATTTAGGCCTCAATGGACTTGAAAGGCTAAAAATCACACGTACTATCCATTCTTTCCGGTTAGGCGACTCTATTTAGACTATTGTCAAAATTGGGATAAATAATAGTTAGTCCTAAAATTGATGTTCTTTTTAAACTTGATATTTGGATGTTTTAGAGTTAATTACACAAGAAGTCTCCAAGCTATGACTCTTATTCTAAATTAGTCCCTAAAATTAAAAAGAAAAAGGAAACATTTTTTGGTATCCATCCATAAGATTTGAACCTTGCTTTAAAAGGCACAATTGAAGTTGTAACCAGAGACCACTACCCCAACAGACTAATTTGAAACATTATTAGCATATATTTAAAGTGAAAAATAGGTTAGGCACCAAAAGTGAACCACGTGTATAGTTTGAGTACATATTTGGTTATTAAGCCTTTATTTTAAATCATACTTTAATTAATTATATTATTTTTGAGTAACTAATTAAAATACATTTGTTTTATAAAAAATATTTATATTTTGATTTTTTTGAATAATTATATTTTGAGTTAAAAGAACCATTTGCAATCGTTTATGATACTACAACATGAAAGTTTATTTCATTCTACATCATTTATATGTATGTACCTCTTAACATAATAAAGATGACTCATATTTGTGAGACTTGGTATGAAACCATTAAACTCTTTAACTCTATTATCAAAGTGAACAATACTTGATTGTATTGTCACGGACTGGCAGTTCGAGCGTGACTGCCAATTCTAGTCCGAGTCATATGCACACATGGTTGCCCAAGCGAATCTAATGGAGATTTTGGGCCTAAAGAGACAACCAGATTTAGCCCGATCTTTGGAGGATTTTAGAAGACAACCACTTTGACCTATGTAAACTTTCCATGTAAACGTAGGATTTGTTTTCTTAGATAGCAGATATATTCTAGGGAATATTCCATTGTGGTTGGTAGGCTTTGATCATAGCTATCGATGTAAATCATTAGGGACCGTCGGATGTAGGAGACTCAACAATAAATAGAGGCTTTCCCCATCTCATTTGTATTATTCATCTTCTAAGTAATCAAGGCATTCATTCTAAAACTCTTTGTGTTGTTCTTGAGTGTTCTTGGCTTTCTTACTTTGTTCTTGAGTTGTCTTCTCTATTGGTTGATGCTGACTTAGTCGTTTGTCTATATTTATATTTATAATTATTATATTTTACAATAAGATTTGTGAATTTTAAAAAAATTCACGTCCGCGACACCCGCAGTGACGGCAATAGTATTCGTTATGTCCGCAAGCGCGATAAGTGCGACGCGACCGTGAACGTTTTTAAAATCCATAACCCTAACTATGGTTCAAAAAAATAACCCTAACTAGAAATAGGCATCCTAGTAAGATTTCAATAACAATGGAAACAAACGTGTACTCAAAGATGAAGCAAATTAAACTGCAGTTACATGCTATATTCATATACAATTGCAATTTCAAAAACTTTCTGAATCAAAATCAATAAATGATTTTGTGCAAGAAATTAATTAACCAAACCGAGAAATGTTTCAGAAATCCACAACCAAATTAGTATTTGTTCATGTTTATATCTCGACAAATCTATGAAATGGGAAATTTCTCGAATTTGAAAAACTATCGTCAAAAGTAGATTACATTACATGAAAAATAATAATAAAAATTCTGTGAAAACAACGAGATAGGCAATTCAATAAACCAAATTCACCATCAGAAAGAAAAAACCATCATCAGAACCCAAAAAAATAGAAATTAACATGAAAAAAATCAATCAAAATCCACATCAACTTTCAAGAGCTGCTCCCGGTTCCAAAATATTAATAATAATTGCACCGGACATAAAGGTTTTTAATTATTTTATTAAAAATAATCAAAATAATCTTACCTGTAAATATGTGAATCCCCTGTGAATTTAGAGGAATAGTTAAGAGAAAATGGTGATGACTTGAGAAAATATGGAAATTAGAGAAACTCGGAAAGAAAATCCAAGGCTTAATTCACTTTTTATCCCTCAACTATAACCGTTTTCTCAATATAGTAACTAGAATTTTTTTTACAACTTTTAGATTAAATTATAAAATTAAAAAGTAAATAAGATTTATTTTATAACTAAATAAAATATAAGAGACTAAACTAAAAAAATAAAAATTAAGAGACTTAACATTTAATTTATTCTTTTCATTAAAAGTCAAAATACTATGTGTCACATTCTTATCAGCATAAGACATTTTAAAGAAATTAAGATTTTTAATATAAAAATGTATATATTTTACCTTTAACAAGGCACACAGGTGCACGAACTCGAACATTTTTAAATGAGCATTATTTTTTTATATTAAAGTTGCTCATTAAGTTTTAAAGGAGTTAAAGATTTTTAAGTGAAAATAATGATAGTTCAATACTTTAGGAACACTTTTTGTACATAAAAGGAGTTAAAGATTTTGAAATGTGTATACTTAACCTTTAACAAGTAATGCACGTCCTACGCACACAAGTGCACGAATTCAAACATTTTAAAATAAATATTATTTTCTATTTTATTAGAGTTGCTCATTAATTCTTTAGGCACACACGTTTATCGCATGACAACCGAGTCTTATCCCGCCAACCCATTTAACCAAGCTAAAAAAACTATCGACTGAGAGACATACCTAATCCTACCGACCTATTATAGCTGTCATTAGGTCTGGTTCTATCTCATCAAATAGTACCATTTGGTTATATATACCTCACGAACTAAAGAGAACGACAAGACGAACCCCTCTCGCCTAAACTTTCTCCCTATTTCATTTCGACTACTGATTTTAGTTCTCCGTCCATTTTAAAATGGATAAACTACCACAAACCGCCTTAAAGTTCCTTCTTGATCCTGTCTTCATCACCCTATTTGGTGTTGACACTTTTGACATCAACAAACCTTATTATCTTTAGTTCCATCTGAAGTTTATGCTGGGAGGAGACCTGTCAATCAATGTACTATTTGTTCTTATACTGTCACGTGTCATAACCATATTTAAGATATTATATATTTTTATATTATTTTGATACGACAATATTTCTTCTTGTTATTTTTATTGTTATATCACGTCCAAATTTGCTATCTCTAGAGTGCCCAATCTTGTGTTCATTGCTTGTTTTATGTTGAGTTTTAAGTGCTTGTGCTAAAAATTTCCCTTTGCCATGTAAATTAGCTGATAGAATGATACCCGATCTTCTATTGTTTTAAGTAAATGAAATTGAAAGTTAAATTTAGTGATTTAAAATGTAAATTATGATGTTATTAGCATGCCAAGCTTTTATCGCCTATTTAATTGAAATATAAAATAAACATGCAATTATTGTTCAAGAAAACAAAAAAAAATCTTGCTACCATACCATTCAACTTTATTCTTTCTTGGAAATGTTAAGCAAGAAAAGTTTATTCCTTCAAAAGTTATGTATCTTAGCTTTAATGCAAACAATTTTTTTTGATCAAAAGCTTCAATGCAAACAAATGAGTAAACTACATTAGATCATGGATAATGTGTTAAAAATCGATTAACCATAACAATAAATTGGTCTAATGAGATAAGATAATAGATTTTTTAAAGTTAGCGATTTGAACCCTGATGTTTAGAATGAAATAAATTAGATACCTATGATTATACAAAAATAATTAAATTCAATATTCTTAGCTTGAATTAACCTTTATGACATACAAATTATTCTTATAATATATATGGCATCCAAATCCAACACAATGAAATACAAATTTTGAATGTTTTTTTTAATAGTCTAAAGGTGATTACAAGGTTGTTTGTCTATATATATTTTTATTTGACAATGCGCATACACCTTGTAGACATAGTAATTTGAACTCATGTCTTCTCAGAAAAACATCATCCGTTTTTTCATTAAGACACTTGTTGGGTTTCAGATTTTTAATGTTTTAAATATAAACTCTCAAAAAAAATTATATGAATCAACTAAATTCAATTCACGATTTAATATTTAAATTCCTTACCCTCTTTTGAGGTAACCTAAATAGAGGTACAGGAATACAAGCCATTACTTTGAATGGAAGAAGCTTCTAAAAAGTTATATATATATATCTAAATTGCTTAAAGCTTGATCAGGTCAAAAAGATTAGAAATTATGGGTTCTGGAGGATCAAAATCAACAGCGTTAATGTTGTTGGTTCTCAACCTTGGGTTATACATCATTGTAACAATAATAGCTGGTTGGGCAGTAAATCATGCAATTGAAAGAACTTATGAAACAGGTAATTCTTTCTAACTGTTGATTTTGTTTCAAATTCACAAATATATTGTGTTTAATGTGTTTGGTTGGATTTCATATGTAGCATCTGTTTTATCGATCCCGGCTCGTATATTTCCGATATACTTTCCGATGGGAAACATGGCGACGGGCCTGTTTGTGATATTCTCCCTTGTTGCCGGTGTTGTCGGTGTCGCCACCTCGGTCACCGGTCTCACCAATGTACTTCAATGGGATGGCCCTAATTTAGGTGCCGCCGCCGCCTTTCCTTCTCACTTGGGCCCTTACTATGCTTGCCACGGGGTAAGTTTTACTTGTTTAAGACCTTGTATCATCGGTCGTGGTTATCGATATCGTGTTAGTCCGTATCTTTTTGGTTTTAAATCGATACCAAATAATTTAAGTTTTATTTGGGATAAAATTTTGATATGTTTCGACCAATTCCAACCTATGTAGATGCATATCGTTTCAAATATTCTCAACCCAATGAATGTTGCAGGTTGGCATGTAAAGAGATCTACATTGGGTGGACAGATGCCAATTTGGTAAGTCTTTTAATTATTTAAAATGGTGATACAAGTAAATTTTATTTCATTTAAATTGAAATATCTATGTATTTCATTTAAGGGCAATGTGTTTTTGGACAGTTTAATTTTGGCCAGTAACTTTAAAAAGTTATATTTTAGTCACTTACATCATCGATTTATAACATCTCGTTAGTATAATAATGCAGCGGACTTTGGAAGTGATGATTGTAATTGCAAGCACAACACAGTTGTTTTGCACAGCTGCTATCCATTCCAGTGTTGAAAATTTTGCTCCAACGACGTTGGCTGCTGGAACCGTTTAAAGATGATATAAACCCGTCCATATATGAGACTAGACTCATGCATCACATTAACACCGTATATAATTGTTCAAATTGATCGATTCGATTTAAGATATGAGTTTCAAATTTTACTCAAGTTTGATTATATTTGTAAATGGTTTACCTAAATTCTTTTAAGTTAGTATATATTACTTTTAATGTTTTATTATATTTTTTCATTTAATATTCAAAAACTTTATACATATTTAAAGAATTAAAAATATTTTTTTAATGTTCATGTTATAATATCATATATTTAATTTTATATAATGTAAATTGCATACTATATAAAATAAAATAAATTTATTATATCATAAAATTGAAAATGTGGTCCAATCAAGTTCGTCTCTAACTTTAAATGAAGAACTCTGACTCGTAGGGATAGACCGAGAAATGTTAGGGTACAATAGTATCCTTGTAAATTTCACACTCTAAACCTTTAATATTGCTTCTTAAAAGTTCATACCCATGACATTAAATTCTACATCTGGCCATATTGACTCATATTTTAAACACGATTATTTAGAGTTTAATTTTTTGTCTAGATCTTTTCAAATTTCAAGTGTTTTCATATTCCTTACGACGACGTCTCTATTTATCAAAATTTTACTAGACAATAAGTAAATTTGAAAAATTAGAGTTTTTTTAAAAGAAGACTTTAATGTGTCATATTAACATTTTTTAACCACAATGATCATAATGAAAGGAATTAAAAGTTTAATGGTTGTAATCAAAAGTTTTTCGATTTTGATGACTAAAGTGAAAGCGTCCTAAGAATTTAGTGACTACCAATGTAATTTACCCTTAGTTTTAAATAAAAATATTTTTTTATTAAAGTTCAACGTGAACCAACTCAAAGTAAAAATTCATATCCAAACCGGATCCGGACAAATCACCCTACCCTTTTTTTAAGTTATTTTTGGGTTGATTAGAATAAAAAAAACTTTGATACAGAAGACGTGTAAAGTTTAGTTTACAAGTATATTTTAGTTTTAGATGTTATGGTTTTAATTTAGGTGTTTAGATTGTATGATTTAGAATTTAAGGTTAGTGTTTAGAATTTAGGGTTTAGTTTTTTAGAACTAGGGTTAAAAATTTAGGATTAGGATTTAAGTTTTATAGTGTAAATATACATGCTTGTGTAAAATTAGTTTTACATAGTATGTGTATCAGAATTTTACCGTTAGATTAATATCATTATGTAGTGTTATGAATAATTTTTGGTGGATTTTTTAATCAATTTTCTTCACTGCAATTTGGCGAAAAA
Source organism: Hibiscus mutabilis (assembly GCA_019671005.1). Lineage (NCBI taxonomy): Eukaryota > Viridiplantae > Streptophyta > Magnoliopsida > Malvales > Malvaceae > Hibiscus > Hibiscus mutabilis. Next base: position 79,031,897 of record CM033716.1, read on the forward strand.
TATCCCTCGATGGGTATTCGATTTCAGTGGTATTAACAATTGAGTCTTCATATGTATCACTAAGATATAATGATTTCATGCTATATCGGATTGACGTTCGGGCGCTTGAAGTGTTGATTAAGACTCGTTTTCCAGACAATTTGGGGTCGCTTTGGATTCTTTTGAGGTGCTTCTTGATGAAGAAAGGGTCGGATATGAGGGATTTCCGGGATTTGAAAACGCACCTGAAACGGAGAAGCGATTTGACAGGCAAATTAGCGAGGATTTCAACAATGATCTCTTGTGGAAACGACGGTGGAGGAAGGTTATGATGCAGGCCATTGCCAGCTGGGATGAAATGTCGCTATTCTTTGGTTATTTCCTTATTTTATGCTTTATTCTTAAATGCTGATGTTTCGAATGTGTTGGACAAGTAGGGAAAATATTCCTGAATTAGGTATGCTTGTAATTTGAGAATTTTCTCTGTCTGTCTTATCTCTTTTCTTCTTTTAAAATAAACTTTATTTTCTCTTGTTTTTTCTTCATTGAATCTCGTTATTGTTCTTGGCTATTTGTGAACTCTTGTTGGTTATTCAATTTCACTAGTATTAAAGGTATCAGAGCCTTTGACCTGGCAATAGTGGACGACGTTCAGACGAGGACTCAACAGGACATCGCCAAGCTTCAATATGATTTTCAAGAGTTGAAAAAGAAATTGGAGGGCACGATCGAAAAGACGATTTTTGAGAAAGTACAAGATATTTGACTCGAAGTGAGTGATGTTCGAAAGGAAATCGGGGAGGTGAAAACGTTGCTCGAGAGTTTGGTGGGTATCTTCTCATGCCCTTTTGGGATCTACACTGATTGAGAACACTGGTTTGGAATTGGTTGCCCCAGAAGTTGCTATTGAGCCCAAGGACGAGGATTGTGTCATTGCCGGCGAGACAACTACAAACCCCTACAAACTCAAATGCCCTAATTTTGATGGTTCTCAGTTTCAAGACTGGTGGTCGAAGTTGGAGCAGTTTTTCACAACTAAAGCAGTCCCTGAGCACACAAAGGTCAAGCTTGTTATGCTCCATCTGGAAGGTGCTGCTCTCCAGTGACATCATTTTGTGTTAGAAGCAAAGGAGGAATTGATAAGCTCAGTTGGGACAAATATTCGAGATTGATGCAAGGTCGCTTTGCTCCAGAAGGCTTAGAGGACCCAATGCGGGAGTTAGTTTCACTCAAGCAAACATCCTCTGTGGATCAGTACTACTCTGATTTTGTAAGTGTTCTAAATCAAATGCACCTTAATGATGAGTATGCTCTCAGTATTTTCATTGCAAACCTCAAATGGGAGATTGGTCAATACATTAGGGTCTTTCAACCTAAGATATGTTGGATGCTTTTCGTTTAGCTTTACACTTTGAGCAGATCGTGTTTCACATTGTAAGGAAGGGTTATTCTTCAGGAATTCGTGCAGCCACTGTGAATTTGCCTTTACTCCATTTTTGCCTTCCTCTTTTAGTAAGGTTGGTTCCTTTTCTCCTACCCTCAAGAACACCAGTAAAACGGTGACTCCAGTGCCCAGTGGTAAGAATGTGAGTGCCAGTGGCAGTCATGCTCCATCACCAAAGAAGGGACTACCACCTACTAGGTATGGTCCTAGTCGACACCCTCCTGCAGATATGGAAGATAAAATGTGTAAGGGGTTATGTTTTTGGTGTCCTGCCAAATATACCCCTTGTCATAGGTGTACCCATTCTCAACTATATCAGCTGTTGATGGAAGAAAATGATGGGGAGAGGGAAAATGAAGAATTTGTTGACTGTGAGGGCAGATAGGATCCGGAGACAAGCGATACTGTTGGACCTGAGAAATTTTACCCATAAGTCCCTGTGTTATCTCTCCAAGCTATGTGGGGGGCAGTTGGGTGTGATACAATGAAGGTTACAGTCGTGTTAAAGAAGCAAAAGATAGTGGCACTGGTTGATTCAGGGTAGTACTCATAACTTTTTGAGTTTGGTTGTGGGTTGATAGTGGAACAAAAGTATCAAATGAGGGTGACTATTGCCGATGGAGGCTTCATACAAACCCAGGGTCTTTGTCGAGCAGTGGAGTGGAAAACTCAGGGACATCAATTTTTTGCAGATTTTTTGGTGTTGCCTTTGAAGGAGTGTGACATAGTGTTAAGGGTTCAGTGGTTGGCTTCCTTGGGGTCAATTCAGTGGGACTTCTCTACCTTAATGATGCAGTATAATGATGAAGATATTTGTTGGAAGGGGTTACATCCAGGTTCTGTTCATTTGTTGCAAGATACTAAGGGCTCAAAGATGTTAAAAGGGGCCAGAGTTACTCCTGGAATGTCTTTGCTTACTATGAACACTCAAGTAGAAATACTTTTAAAGAAACATGAGAACTCTGATGATTTACAACTTCTTGAAGAATTTGTTGAAGTTTTCTGAGAACCTCAAGGTTTACCACCAACTCGAGGCCATGAACATCGCATTGTGCTATAAGATGATTCTGTTGTAGTAACAATCAGACCTTACAGATATCCTATGGTGCAGAAAAATGAGATGGAGAAATTATTTCATGAGATGTTGCAGAATAAAATTATCCGAGACAGTGTGAGCCCTTCTGCTTCTCCTATTGTCGTGGTAAAGAAGAAGGATGTGTCCTGGCGCCTATGTGTTGATTATAGGCAGCTAAATCAATTAACACTCAAAGATAGATTCTCAATCCCTATAATTGAGGAACTACTAGATGAATTGGGGGCAGCAAGATTTTTCTCCAAGTTTGATCTCAGGTCAGGATATCACCAAATTAAAATGTGGGAGCTAGACATTCCTAAAACAACTTTTAGGACACACGAGGAGCACTACGAATTCTTGGTCATGTCATTTAGATTGACCAATGCCCCTTCAAATTTTCAAGGGCTGATGAATTTTGTCTTCAAGTCATTGTTGAGAAAATCTGTTTTAATGTTTTTTGACGATATTTTGTAATACCCCAAATTAGGGCCTAGTAACTTGAACTATAAGTGTCTAGTATCTAATTGAACAAATAAAATACATGTAGGAACAATTAAAAAGAGTCTAGTAACCATGGTGACTTAATTGTGAAGAAACCGAAACTAGTGATAAGAATTGAAAGAATTAAGGGATTTAATTGACCAATGTTTAAACCTTGTTAACTTGCATGTAACAAGCTTATTAGTTGGATTATTAGTGGAGTAATTTGACCAGCTTTAGGCCATGTGGCCGTTCAAACAAGGGAGAAGCATGACACCTTGCTATTCTATCATCTCCTTCATTCCATTCCCTCCTCCCTTTCGAAACAAAACGATACCAGCCATAGAGAGAGAATTGAGAGAAAGCTAGGGAGAAATTCATTAAATGGAGATGTTAAAAGCCCGTTAGGCACTTGAATTTCTTGATTCTTACACGCAAAACATAGTGTAAGTGTTTTCTTCTTGTATCTTGAATTGAAAGCATGGTTATCTTGTTTATTGTGAATGCTAGAATCGAATGATTTGAGAATTGGTTGGATGATCATGTTTGGATATCTATATATATATATATATATATATATATATATAATGTTAGGATGATGTTAATTGGTTAGGTAATTAGATAGAATACTGTAGAGATCTAAAAAAGGTGGTGTTTTTTATTTTGTTTATGATGTATTCCGTGGGATTTTAGAAAAACTTTGTTTTATTTAAAAATTGAGTCGCCACTGTCACTCAAGGTGGACCGGACACCGTAAAAATCAGAGATTTCAAAATGTCGGGTTCGGGAGTCGGTTACTGATGGGGAAGGATTAGCACCCCCACACCGCCCAAAATTGGTACTTTAATAATTACTGCTTTATTAATATTAGACTTTCCGGATTAATGTGATGATTAGATTAAAATTCGGTTATATGTGCGAGTAAATTTTAAAAGCCCCGTTATCCGAGAGTAAACGCCCAACCACTATCACTACGCCTGATACTGGCCCCGTTTACGCTCGGATAAAAGGGCACCGCATTGACAAAATATATATCCGAAATGCAACTTAAAAATATTATAAAACAAATATTCATAAAGACATAGAACTAAAAAAACATAAAAACATAAACAATAATATTAAAAATGAAATGCATGAACAAAAATAACATGACATGTCATAAAATATAAATATAAACATGCAAAAAAAAGACATGCTTCCAAAACTAAACTAATTAATACTAACATGCTTACACAAGTTAATACGAAACACAACTATAACACGTGCATGACATATACATATGACAAAATATGATACTAAATTAACAAAGCAACATGCAAATATATAAAAAAAAACTAAAAACTTGACATCTAATATGAATAAAATACTAATATAATCTAAAAGTATAATAATAATAACAATAATAATAATGATAACAATAGCCAAGGATTTATACTAACATACATAAAACAACATAGAAATAACAACTTAAGGACTAAAAATGCACAAACATTAAATTACATGGCATGAAAAATATATATATGGACTAAATTAAAACAGATGCAAAATATATGGGCTGAAACGTAAACAGGCAGAAATAGTGTACTGGAAATTAAATATTAACAGCAGGGACTAAATTGAAAGAAAATGGAAAATAAGAGCTAAAAAAACAAAAAAGAGACTATGTTAAACACACATTAAAAATAGAAAGACCAAACACATAATTAAACCATGGACAGGAATTAGAGCGAGAGAAGTTAAGGGTCCTGAGACGAAATTAGACCATTAAAAAAACGTTTTCGGGTCATCGCGTGGATCGGGCCGTAAAACGGCACCGTTTTGCCTGATCAGTTTAAAACAAAAGGGTGATTATACCATTCAAAACAGATTATACCGAGGTGCTTGCTTAGCTTGAGCTTGAAGATGAAAATGGAGGTGCTGCTAACCTCCTTATTTTTAAGCCCCTTAAACCTACTTTAATCATTTCCCACCTATTTGGCTACCAATAAGAACATTTCCATTAAGCAAGGGTTTCTCAAACCCAATGGTCAAATACTTTTTAATCCTCTGTACTTGATGTCATTAGCCACCAATTTCTGATGACCTTCACGTGAAGAGAGGAAAGCAAGGAGTGAGTAAGCATTTTGCTTAAATTTCCTTTAATTTGGGCTTCACACATATTCGAAATAGGGAACCCGTATCGATACACTTTTGGCCGTATCGGTACGCCCTCACCGAAATAGGTAAGTTAGTTATTAGCAGTTAGGACGTATCGATACTGGCTTGACCATATCGATACACTTTGCTTAGAATTTGTATTTTGGACTTCGAATTTCATACAAGAAAGTCCACTTACTCAAATATGACCAAATTGTGATTTTATTACAAAAAGAGGGGTACAATGGTCGTTCATTACAACGTTTGCATGTCAGATTCGAACTTTCTGATCACTGAAACCTAATTCCGGCTAGGCTAGTTTTCAAGATGTGATAGTTGACGTAGTGGAGGGTGGTTGGTCCCGGCCGGTGACGTGGCGGTATGGAATTTAGAAGGCTGACGAGCACAAGCTAGAAGGTTTTAGAATGGCATAGCAAGGGTCATGTGGTGGTTGATGGATGAAGGGTTAGGGTATTAGGGTTTCTAGGCTTAGTTTAAGTTATGGGCTTCGAGTATAATTGGGTAAATGGGTAACTAAAATGTATTTGGGCAGATTTGAGTTAAAGTTGGAAATGGGTCGACATTTTCGGTGTTCATTGGGCATTGATTTTGGTTATCAGATTTTGGGTCCGGTTTGTAAGAAGTAATGGATTTGAGTTTTATAAGAAATGGATTTATTTGGATTTTGATTTGGTTATTCGAACCCCGAAAGAAAATGGGTGATTACAGCTGCCTCTCTTTGCTCGTTGTTGTGAAACAACAATAGAGCAAAGACTAAAAGATAGCCATTTTTCGTTCGGGCGAACTGGAACACCCTTCTTGGCGTGACTCTTCCTTTAACTCTAACTGAACTATCTTCCAACTTCTGGAGGAATAGAACTCATCTGTTGATCCGCTACACCACCGACGGAGAGTCAAGATCTGGTCGAATCGTTTATTTTTTCCCCTTTACCAGAAAAATAGCACATATGAGAGTAAAAGAATATTGTTTCAGAGTGAGTATCCATTTATTTCATTAAAAATTGTGAAATTAAAATAGACAAGGTAAAGAGATGTTTAAATATGGGTAATCTGCTATGCCATCAACGACAAGACAAGATTAGGAGGTTAGATTGGATCAAGCTACGACTCTAGCCAAAATGCATAATCCGGTGATTAGATTATGATCAAGCTACAACTCTGATGAAGAGGCATGATTTGATGAGTTAGTTTGGCGATCAAGCTACAACTCTGACGAAGAGGCACGATCTTAGGAGTTAGGGGTGATCAAGCTACAACTGTGACGAAGAGAGATGATCTGAAGAATTAGGGGTGATCAAGCTACAACTCTGATGAAGAGGCATGATCTGAAGAGTTAGGTGCGACCAAGCTACAACTCTGACGAAGAGGCATGATCTGAAGAGTTAGGGGCAATCAAGCTACAACTCTGACGAAGATGCATGATTAAAGATTCGTTATACCATCAACGACGATACAAGATCAATGGATTGGATTGGATCAAGCTACGACTCTGACGAAGAGGCATGATCTGGTGACTAGATTGCGATCAAGCTACAGCTCTGAAGAAGAGGCATGATCGTGGATCCGCTACGCCATCAACGGTGAGACAAGATCAGGATATTGGATTGGATCGAGCTACGACTCTGACGAAAAAGCATGATCTGGTGATTAGATTGCGATCAAGCTACAACTCTGACGAAGAGACATAATCGAAAGAATTAGGGGCGATCAAGCTACAACTCTGATGAAGAGGCATGATCGAATGATGAAAGGGCGATCAAGATACAACTCTGATGAAGAGACATGATCGGAAGAGAGATTTTGATCCACTTCACTACTGACAATGAGTTGGGATCTTGAAGAAAGAAGTAAACTTGCGTTTAAGCTTAGATTCCTTTGCCTTGAGGGTTCGCTATTTCATGCTTGGTGTTGTTTTCTTCCCTCTTTAAGGTTTTGACTTCTTTGCTGATATAGCTTTCCTTTGTGGTCGAGGGCTTGGCAATTTCTTATTGTCATTCATGATCAAAGTTTGAACATGTTTATTTCATGTATGAATGAAGCATATGCACTTAGCATGAATGTATCTAAATTGATGTATGATGTATGATGAGTGGAGTAATATTGGTACGAATGGCATGCAATGCAATTGGCCGTGATGTTGACTTTAAAGGGGATGCCCTGTGATTTTCTAGCCTTATTGGTGGCTCAATCTTGTTTTTTTGTCCCATTTTCGTCTTGCAGACTTGATGGGCTGTTGTCGCCAATGCCCCAACCTCTTGTGAGTTTAACCATCTTCTTTTGAAATGTTACCTTTCTAGGCGAAGGTCAACTTGTGAATACTTTCTTTAGCGTAGGCAACGAATCTGAGAAACCATTTGACGTAGGTCCCTATACTTTTGAACTCATTTGTGAGTGATGCAGAAAAACTCATTTGTTTCAAATCTAAGGCTACATGTTCTGATTTCAATGCAAGATGCTTATTTAAAAATTAGGTTTTTTGTTTCAAATTGTAGATGTATCAAGCTAGATTGAATACCTCGAATACCAAGTGCATGAGCAACACTGATGCTTATTGGGGATTGCCCCAAGCAAATCCCGTGTCTAGGAGACCTCGAGAGTTAAATTGATGTATGAAGATGTGAAGTGCATTTTTAATCTCTTTCGGTGTTTAACTACATTGTCTTTGGCATATTTATTTATGTCTTATTTTTGTTTGGGGAATTCAATTCATCACATTCCTTTGTCTCGAAATAAATGATAAAGCAAACAACAAATTCCCGAGCTACTCGACATTGTCATGGTTTTGAAAATATTACCATCACTCATGAAGTGAAGCTTTTTGATTAGAATAGGCTTCAGCGGAGTGCCCCAAAAGTTCCACACTCTTATCCGAAAATGCCTATTACCAGGTTTCGAACATTGGAGTACTTTTTGACTAAGTTTTGAAAGAAAACACATATTACCAGGCTTTGACGTGCCTTTAAAAATGCCTATTACCAGGCTTTGAAGGTTAATTCAATTCATTATGTTTTGAAAATGCCTATTACCAAGCTTCAGACATTAAATTGTACCGATTTATTATTATTTGATGTAAAATGCGAGTCACACCTTTATAATCTCTATAACTTAAGATTTTAATTAGACACATGCTACTCGGATTCAACCTTTGGGTTATAGCCAATGTCCTTTATGCAATTGATTTACGGGGACTCAAATATATTTACAGAGTGGAAAAAAAGTTACAGAACAAAATGCATTGCTTCATTGAAATTAAACCATGTGGTCTTATGCCCTTTACAAAATATCGACACCGCCTTCGGGCTTAGGTCAGTAGGTTTGATTTACATGCATTAATTTTGAAGGAAATTAAAAGCAAAAGGGACCTACAGAAGTTCTGGGCTTGATGTCTAGACTAAAGTGGTGGGGGCAATTTCATTCCTCAAAGAACTCAACTTCATTACTGTCTATCAAGCCCTGAACAATATCCTTAAACTGGTAGCAGTCTTGAATAATATGCCCCATTCGGCATGATACTCACAATACGGACCGATATGCCCCTCGGGCATCATCATTCCTTGACCAATTAGACCCGCATCGAAAAGCTTCTTCTAAACCCAACTGAGAGGGGACTTGATCTTTGACACCATGGACCTAGTCATTCGGCTGCTCTCTTCGGAGATTGCATTCACTCTACCGGTATGATTTGGTAGGGGTTGGTGGTTGTATCCGACCCACTGGATTTGTCAAAACTGATGACTTCGAGCTTGATCAGTTTTTCCATGGCCCTTTTAAAGCCGAAACAAGTCTCGATTGAGTTCCCCACTTGATCATTATGGTACTCGCATTTTGCACTAGGATCATACCATTTCGGTAAAGGAGGCTATACTGGTGCTTGATAGAAGGGTGCCACCACATAGGCATCGAAAAACTTCTTGTACAATTTACCGTACGAGATTGGCAGCGGGGTAAACTCCATCTTCTCGGTGTTCTTTCTTTGGCAGGAGTTTTGTTTCGAAGGACCTTGGGCGCTTGGTGTAGCTTTAGGTTGCACAACGGTGACAAGATTTGAAGAATCGGTATTGTAAACCCCCAGAGAGTTCACTTCATGATCTTTTCTTTCATATGTCTTCTTATAGGATGCACTTGAACTTTCTCCACTGTCAATTTTTTCCCGTCTTGATGACATTCTCAATGAGATCACCGAATAGCACAAGATCGACGAAATTGATAGTCGCGTGGCCTATAAGGCGATCCAAAATTAGGTCTTCCAAAATTTGGATGAATATGACCATCTTCTATTTCTCATCGAGGAGGTTGAACTTATGTCGCCACGTCTCTCCAAGTTGTGCATATTTCCTAAAGCTTTCATTAGGCTTTAGCTTCATATGTTGTAGAGTCCAACGGTTCGGCGTCATATCACTAACGTGATGGTATTGGGCTAGGAAAGCCTTGGCCACGTCAGCTCAATTGATTATACCATCTAGTGGCAGATCCTAATAGACTATCTTGGAAACAGTGGATCAACAACTTATCATTATATCGTATCCCGTCATCTTTCGACAAAACATGGTGAGATGAGCACGGGGCAACCCATCCCATCATATTTTTCAAATTTCGGGGCCTTAAACTTAGGGGGTAGCACCAAATATGGGACCAAACTAAGCTCGTTAGCATCAAACCCAATGAAAGTGTCCACTACCTCTATAGCTTCTATCTCCTCTTCAAGTCGCTTGTAACGATCATCGATCTCTTTCGAGGTCTCGATCTGAGATTTCTCAGTCTCAATTAACTAGTCCATTTCTGAGATAAAGTTTTATGCCTCATTGTCATCGGGCTTGACTTCTGATGCGGATGGTAAATTAATAGGAGATGAGGCATCGGCCTGATGGAGTTGTGCTTTTCCTCGAGAAAGCATTACTTGAGGATCTGATTGCTCCCTAGCATGAAGAGGGGTAAAACCTAGCAGGTATGTAGAAATTTCAGACCTTGCCGTAAGACTATCAACAGAAACTTCTCCTTGCTCGGGAAGCTTAAATCCGAACATTTGGGCTATTTGTCCTGAGACCTATTGTTGAGATTTCTTGAATTGTTCCAACATGTCTTATCGGGCTTGGTTAACTATTCTTCTATTTTTTGGACCAAATATACTTGCATGTCTTTTTGGGTTTGCTCAATTCGGTCTAACATTTCTTCGTTCGCCATCTTAGTTTTGCGTCGAGTTCCTTAGGGGTGCTGAATTGACTGGACTTTACTTTGATCCAAAATCACTCTCTGTCACGGGGCATCCCTAAAAATTAGTCTCAATGTCTCCAAAATGAATGCATGCAAATGCATAACAAATACTCTAAATGCAAAATTAATGTCTAAATGCAAAGATGTTGATACAATTGAATAAACGATAAAACATTATTGAAGACTTGAACAATATTGTAAAAAAGGTCATGAAACGAAAAACTGATAATGCTACCATGAAAGTATGAATACAAATGAGTGTTGATCGACGAACATCCCCATTAAACAACTTTCTATAGCAGAAATCAAGTCCTATTACAACGAATAAAAAGAGAAAACTACTTCATAGGGCGCAACTGAAAATCTAAGTTAGCCTTTTCTCATCTTCTTGATCAAACTTGAACCTTGAGATCCTTTAACTCATTATTATGGACTCTTTCTCCCATTACGAAAGCTTTCAACTTTGGATTGTTCTCGAATCAACACTCCATTATAAAAATGCCACGAATATGCAAAATAATGAACAAAATAAGACAAGACAAAAATGGGTTAGCAACAGATATAATGAATGACGAATATAAAACAAACAAACCAAAACAGACCTAATAACATAGATTCTAGTTCGCTATGGTTATCCACATGGCTCTAATGGGGTGGGCTTCTTAGATTCTCACAGATGTGGGTTTGGTTCTAATTAAGGGTACCCGAACCTATCTTATTACATGCTAAGGCAACAAGAACCCTAATTATGGCGTATTACAAGCTTGCGAATTAGTTTTAGTTCGAGGGAAAGCACGACATAGTGGCGTGGAGGGGTGTTCAAGTGTCAAAAGGCGTAGATTCCGGAAGTGAATTACCGACCCGTGGAGGACTACTCACGTGGGTATGTGGCATTTCACTCCCACTTAAAGGAAGGAACTCGGGTATAGAGCCTGATGAACATGGTGCAGCACATGTCGATGATTCTTTAGAAATTGAATGAAAAATTAATTCGAAGACCACTAATTATCAAAGCCCGTGTAATCGTAATCACATTTTCAAGAAAGAATCGACCTCTTCAAAATCAAATTAAATTCTCAATAATGAAAAATCATTTAAAAGCAACAAATATTTTCTTGGCCTAACTCTCTTTTGTTTTGTAAAACCAAAATACGGTCCCCAGCGGAGTCGCCGAGCTGTAGCGACCTTTTTTTGAAAAATATAACTATAATTCATGTTCTGTGCTACGAGGGCATCCCTAAATCATTATTGGAATTTTGGTTTAGGGGGATTTCTTTTTGAAAGTTTTTTTCCGAAAACGATAAAAACTTGGAAAACTATTTTTATTTGAAAATAAGACTTGGAGTCGCCACAAACCACTTGGATAAGGTAGGCTGGACACCAGAAAACCAGATATTCAATTTTAAAAGGTTCGAGAGTTGGTTACGTGTGGGGAAGGATGAGCACCCCCATCACGCCCGAAAATCAGTACCCAAAATATTTGTTGCTTTTAAAAAGATGAAAATTGTTGAAGTTTAAATTGAATTTAATTTAGCATCCTTAAATGAAAATTGACCTTAATCGAACGGGCTTTATCAAATTGGTGGGTTTAAATTAATTGGGCATTTAATTAATAAGGATGACGATACTTCGGACCATAGATTAAACCGACATCATATAAGTCTGATTGTCGTGTTAATTTATAGTTTGAATTCTGTACGTCACCTTTATGCATGGTGCAAACAGTTAAGATATGATGTGATGATTTGTCAATTTTTAATTGATAATTACCTTCAGACGATAAGGATTAATTCAAATATCCGGTCAACATCCATTGAGCCATGACTGTTACGACACAAATATCGAAATTAATGGATACCTCATTTTCATAACTTAAGATTAATTATCACGATAAATAATGGAATTAAAAGGTTAAATGAATGACAAATATGATGTACATCACAAAAATAAAGAAATTAAACATAAACATGGTAAAAACAAATAAAATCCGAAAAAAGACCGGATCGAACAAAAGAAACGCGTAAAATAAATGCGATAAATTAAAGGCGAAAATTAAAGTGCGAGAATTTAAAAGAAAAGCGAAAATTAAATGTTAGAAGTTATGTGTTAATAGTTAGTTAGCTACACTAAACGAGCCATAAATAATACGGATCATACCCCGTTGCGGGTCACCGTAAGGTCGATTCGAACAAGAATATGAAATAAAATAATGCATATATATATATATATACATATATAAGAACAAAATAAATAAATAATATATATATATAATAACATAAATAAATAGGATAAAATATAAGATATAGATAAACGTAATATATATATATATAAAGTAACATAAATAAATAGGATAAAATATAGGATATAGATGAATGTAAAGTATATGTACATACATGCTTATTATACATAAGCTATATATTATATATAACTACATATATTAAGGTATAATAAATATATGTTATATATCATATGAAAGAGCATATATATTTATAATATATATGTTATGCGGTGTATATATGTATATAAAAGAGGGAAATAATAAAAAAAGAAACAAGGGAAAACACGGCACAATAAATGAAAAGTAAAAAATGAATAAAGCAATGAAATGAAAGCAATTTCACGGGATTTCAACACTCTTTATTTCCCGGAAAATATTCCAACCCAAACAAAATTCTCTGAACCGAGAAGCCTCTTTTTATGGCAGTTCATCGGCGACCAGTCCTTAGCGGCTAATTTTGGTGTCCGAAGACGCACGTAGATGGCGGCTCCTCCTCAAACGGTAGGTAAAATTTTGATTTGGTTATTCGAACCCCAGACGAAAATGGGTGATTACACTTACCCTATGTAAAATTTTTAAGTTTTACATTTTTTTGAATTGTTGGATGAAGGTAAATGGATAGATGAGAATAACAGTAGAAAATATGAAGATTATTACAGTGAAAAAAAAGATAATAAAATAATCTTAGCTATTTATTATCATCATCCAATAGTCCAAAAAAGTGTAAAAATAATTGAATTGTGCGCAATATAAGTGGATCCTAATCCATTATATATATATATATATATATATATATATATATATATATATATATGGTTGAGTCCGCTAATCACTATTAAATTAATTTATAAAAATTAAAAAGGCTTAACGTATAATTATAAATTATTTAAAATAAAATATTAATTAAATTATTTTTTATATATAATATTTATTTTTTAAAAAAATAATTGGATCAAATACCAACCTTAGTAAATTTAAAAAATAAAAATCATAAACTCAAAACCCTAAATCCTAAACTCAAAAACCAAAACCCTAAACTCTAAAATATAAATTCTGAACCCTAAATTTGAATAATATATTTAGGGTTAAGGGTTTTGAATTTAAGTTTTTGATGTTTAGGTTCAAGTTTAGGGTTTTGAATTTAAGGTTTTGAGGTTAGAGTTTTGAGTTTAGTGGTTGGTATTTGATTCAATTATTTAAAAAAATTATATATATAAAATAATTTAATTGATATTTTATTTTAAATAATTTATAATTATTTTTTTAGTCATTGATATTTTAATTTTTATTAATTAATTTAATGGTGCTCATCGTTAGTGGTGCTCGTCGGGTATTGTAGAATTTTCCTATATATATATATTAAAAGTGAGTTAGATCCTCATATATTATATAAAACTCAATTACTTTTACACCTTTTTTGGATTATGGCTAAAATTATTGCCTTATGTTTTTTAAGTAATAATCTTTATATTTTTATTGTTAATCGCATCCATCTATTACCTTCATCTATTGGTCTAAAAAAGGTGTAAAATTTTCATATTGTACACAGTATAAGAAGATTTTATCTCATTAAAAATTATTATAATATAATATTTTAACTAAATATATTCAATAAAAATGACAAATTATTAATTATTATATTCAAAATATATAGTATGATAATAAAACATTTTCTTTTTCATTCCAAATTCCTAATTATATAACTATCAAAATAACACAACATAAATGAATTTTCGGACAAAAACCATCTGTCCTTTTCGTTATCCCTTTCTATACCCGATAATATACTAAACAATTTTAAATTCCACCAATCATATTGCCCAATTTTATGTTACATTCCATGAGATGATAATAACAAAATTGAGGTTACAGTTTAGATTTTATTTCGAGTTCAAAATTAATTCAATATAAAATTAGATTTTATTCCGATTTAAATGGAAACAACAAATAGAAGGATGGACTAACCCCAAACATACAAACAAACATCCATTCTCTTCATTGGTGCAAGACAAAGAGGCATCAAATTCAATCAAAGCAGAAAGGTTTGCATCATATAAGGGTATCCTTGTTAATGAAAATGATATTTATGAAAGAGTTATATTTTGATATACAACAACCATTCTTTAAAATCTAAAACGGAACAACATACGGCATTAGATTGGTGAGACAATATAATCTTACAGCTAATTTAGCAGGTTTTTACATGGATTCAAAACATATGACTACTCGGTGTTTGCTATAGCGAAGCCGAAGCTACGTTCAAAGTAAAACTCTATTAGCAGAGATTAACACACAGATAAAAACGTATAGCTACCCTCAAGAAGGTGGCATGTTTCGAGTGAAAACTATGTGAAAGTGGAACCGACCCTAACCCGATCCGAAAGAAGGTTTAAAAGTGTGATGACAATGACCAAAACCAACCCAAAAAAGTGAGGAAAGTTTGTAGCTGAACACGCTAAAACTCTGTCCGGTTCTTCAGTAGCCTAAATTGGGAATCACTGCAACTTGTGGCCATCTTAAGATTTAATGAAATGAATCACATTCCGAATAAGTCCTTTAAGTTCCTAATCCGAAAAGAGAAACAATTATATTTAAGAACAATCTCCTAGGAAGCCTCAAGGTGGAAAAGGCTATGTGCCATAAGAGATAAGAAGTGTAAACTAGCTTGAGATAAATTTCTTGCAACTTAAAACTAAACATGGCAACATATAGTTCGACAACAATGAATTTAATGTGCAACAACAAATAGAGATTTTCTTGCATCAGCAAACAAATTTGGTTCATATATCAAATCAAACATGGTGAAAGGAACTATCTCGAATCCTAAACCAACTAACCAAGATATTTTTCTCATCCCATAGAGTTCAATATGATGAAACTAAACCAAATAGATGAACCAACAGAAAAGGTACCAAAAGTATACAAATGCGAAATAAGAAATCTGAAATTCACCTTTTCCCTTTGCTAGTGACAGCTATTAACACCATTCATCTAGGCTGATTGACTCCTGTTGGTGAAACCAGGCTTTCTTCATAGACTTCTGCACGATTGATACAATAAAAAGCTTCATAGGGAAGCCCAAGCGCAGGGGTCCTAAATTCGTTCTGCTTGGGATTGTATAGAATTAACTCCATACCAAACTGCAACAAAATTTCACCACTTCTTGAGACAAACAAAGGTGCTGCAGCCTGCAAAGTATTCGTAGTAGTCGTCAGGATACATGGGCATGTATGTTATAGTAACCAGCTTAGTCCAAGACTTTCATAACCCAAACATCAGCATGCAATCTCTCATAGTTACAAAGCACACAAAGACATCCATCCAATACCCCTAATGACCTTTCACTTGCACCGTCACTGTAACACGGTTGCAGCACTTCGTTACAGGACTCCTGAGCCAAATCAAGGGAGGTAATAGTATCCAGAAACCACCCTTGTGGATGAAAAACAGGCCAATGCAAACTCCCGTTAACATGTTTCCCAGCAGTACGACAAGTTGAGTGGTTTTTCATTTGTTACAAGTTTTGAGGATGGAATTGAACCCAAATATATATATAAGTGTTCCTTAAGGATTTCTCATGCTCACGAATAGATATGAGAAATTAGTAGTTAGAAATATTAAGAAGATTTTGAAAGTGCAAGATCCTTATGACTTTAGATTGTTACTGATGGATAACCATCCGGTTTTGTTTCAATGGAATTATAAGAGTTGAGATGATAAATATAACTCTAAATATGTTGGCGAAATCAATGTTGTCAAAGGAATGGTTGGTGTTGTCATGTACGAACTAATCAGTGTTGATCATGACGACTTAGTCGGTAAAGTTATTCGATTGGAGGGAGACTACACTCCAATCCAAGTTTATAAAGAAACAGTCAGTATGATGGTGAATGATTCAGTTCTGCAGAAACGCAAGCTTCTGTCAATTAAGTTGGGACCAGGAATATTGAAAAATATATTTGATGGCATTCAGAGGTCTTCGAAGACTTCTGCTACAAGATCAAGAGATATTGAGAACATGTCCGTCATGGTGTCGCTAATTATTGAGGGGCATGACTGTGATCAGCTCGTTTCTGTTGTGTATGAATCTCGTGAAAAGGGTGTAGAACAAATTAGCAGCAAAGTTGAATGTATGAATATTGGAGCAAATGAACTTTACCTTTATGATGCTACTGATTGAGAACATGTTGGTGAAAATTCAGCCCCTCTCACTAGAAGCTCTAATTGTTGATTCAATTCAGACTGTTTATTTAAAGGAAGTTACTAAAACTGCAGGTATTTCACAGGTCAAGAAAACCATCATCCTAGTTCTTTTGCTTAGACATGTAACAAAATCTGGTGATATGGTCACAATTGGGGCTGCAAACTATTTTAAACCCCACTGAGATGTTTCTAAGTGATCATAATTCCGATTTGGAGTTTTTAGCAGGACTTAATGTTGTTGTAGTTATGGATAGATCTTGGGCTTTCCTTATTGAAATTCTGGCATTGTGTGTATTTAGTTCAACAGTTTCTAGACATGTGAATGGAATCCTCTTGTCTTTAGCGAGGCATGAAATGACACTGGAAGATGCATTCCACAAGCTGGAGCTGGAAGGCTGTAATTACTACTTTTATCCGGATGTTAATCCGTTTTATTTTGTAATAAAAGGATTTGTTATATAATGGCTTTTAAGTTTTAAATTTTATTATTGCGTATTAGTAGTACATGTTATATAATACTATGATTGGTCATTGTTATTATTACTATTCTAAAGCATATATTAAAAGCTTAAAATATGTATGAATATAACAATTAATATTAAACAAAGCCCCAATTTTAATTTATATATTTACAGTCCATTTAAAGCCCATGTACATATATATATATATATATATATATATATATATATATATATATATATATATATATATAAACTCAATTACTTTTACATTTTTTTGGACCGCTGGATGATGGTAATTAATGGTTAAGATTGTTTTCTTATCTTTTTTTCCAAGCGATAATCTTCACATTTTTTACTGTTAATCTCATTCGTCCATTTTACTCATCCAATGGTCATGGATTAGTGTAAAACTAAATGCGTTTTACACCATGTAACTGGATCCCATTCCTATAAAGCTTTAATCTGATAAAACAACCCTAATGGTATATGTTTCTTTGGCGCAACCCAATCTCCACCGTTAGACCAAGATTTGATCTAACGGCCACGATGCAACCAAGGATACCCTTCCAACTTCTCACGCGCAACCTTTCGATCGCCCCACGCACGCATGGAGCTCACGCGCGCATCTTCAGACCCCTTGTGACCGTCCAAATTCTCACATCGGCATCCTGACCGTCTAATCTAAAATCGAGCCCAATCGTTCATCCTTGATCAACCAGCTCGCAGGCAACCACGAAAACACGAAAGACAATGTTAGATTTATTACAAACAAATTCAGGGAATTAGCCGGCATAATTAGAAATGCGCATGAACCAAGACAAAGGAATGCAACAACCAATAGGAAATTTCACTGAAATTTTCTTTTTTCCTAAAACATGTAATATTTGGGGTATATAAACAAAACCCTTAGCTATTGTAACCATTTTGGAAATAAGAGGAATAGGGAACGAAAAGCAGAAAACCTCAAAGCTTTTGGAGGTAGTCTTTTTCTCTTTTTTCATATCATTATCATCATCAAAGCATATACATACAAAAGAAATTAGGGTTTTAGATCTTTTACCTTTGATTTTCGAGTCTCATTTTACGTCGTTTCGTCTTTGGACGTTCCATCTTTTACGCGGTTGGTGTCGTTCCTCGTCGACGACAAGCCTGTCGAGAATGGTGATTCGGACGAAGTGGTAACTTAAAAGGGGCCCGTTTTGGGTTCCGATTTTCAAAGCAAAGGGAACTTTGGGTTTCTATTTTTTTACAAAAAAATAAAGGGGTTTTATCGTTTGAAGGAAAGATGGTTTTAGATCTAGGTTCAGAGCGAAAAGGGAATTTTCTGGTGGAATTTCATTTTCGCCAGTTGCCGACAAATGGTGGCTGACGCGGCGGAGGAGTGTCCGGTTTTTGGGTATCACCTCCGATGAGTGGCGACGCTCATCAGAGGCAGAAAGAGAAGGGAGAGCTCGGAGTTGTGTTTTACCCAAAAAGACAAAAATGGCCGGAGTCAATCTTTTTATATCGTTTAATCGTTTTAAAAATGGTCTAATTCCATTTTAAGGACCTATGTGTCCTCTTAATCTTGACCAAAGGACTTTCGCTTTTTAAAATCGCACTATTAGTCCCTCCGCGTAGGTAAACTACACCCCAAGGGTTTCCGCCTTTTTTAATCCCTTCCCTGGTCCTTCCAGATTTGTTTCGGCTTTCAATCTTGTCCCCCTTTAACCGAATCTATTTTTTTAAATTTCGGCTCTTAAAGTTTGGTTCTGTCTATTTTTGGTCCTTTTTCCAGTGTAAAAGCCTCTCTCTCTTTCTTTTCTCATGCATCTTTAATTTGTTTGCTAGATAATGTTATTTGTTTGTAATGTGACTATGTGCTTGAATTTTAGTTTATAATATATGTTGTTAATCATGCTATAGCGGCGTTTACATATGATACATAATTTTCATAATATATATGATATAGTTTATATGTATATGTGTGATATAAAGTTTTTATAATATATGTATAATATAAAGTTTTTTATATATGAAGTTTTATAATATGCATAGTATATAGTTTTTAATATATTCAATATAATTTATAATATATTTTTATAGTATATATATGTCTTTAGTAGGTTTAGTTTAGGTGTTTTGGGTATTCTTGTGTTTTTTGGGGTTTGAGCTTGTTTAATTTAGGTGAGCCGCTTGTTAGATTAATCTTAGGTTAGAATTAGGTAAATTAATTTAATTATTTTAAAATTGTGTGCTCGTCTCATAGGGCACGATCTTTAAATTAATTAGATTAATTTAGGATTAGTTTTTTTAGAGTCGTAGTTAGATCTAAGATTCAAATTAATTTAGTGAATTTAAATTTACCCTTAACTTATTGGGATAAATGTTAAATTCATTAAACTAATTGAACACTTCTTAATTACCTTTAGGATAAAATTAATATGAAGATTAGATTGACATTTAGATCAAAACTATGATTAATTAACTTGATCTGTTTTAAATAGTATCCTCGGCTTATTGGAATACAAGTTTAAAACAGATCGAATTAATTATCATGTTATAAGATAATTCATAATTCGTTAGAGTTTTATAGTCTTTTAGGGTTAATTAATTTAGGGTTAATATTAGATTCATTTAATTAATAATTAAATCATTAATTAAACTTTCATAATTTGGGCCTTTTAGGTTAGGGCCTTAGTGGACCTTTGTGTGTTTAATTTTAAGCTTTTAAATGGCATCCATATCAATTGTCATTCATGTGGCCCTCTTACTTTTAATTAATTTAAATCATGAAAAAAATGAGGTACTTATTAATTTTGGTATTTGTGTCGTAATAGTCCAAGCTTAAAGGATGTTGACCAAATACTTGAATTAATCCTTATCGGCCCAAGGTAAATGATAATTAAAAATTGACAAATTATAACATCATACCTTAAATGTTTGCACCATGCATAAAGATGACGTATGAAATTCGAACCATAAATTAATATGGCAGTCAGGCTTATTTGATGTCAGTTTAATTTATGGTCCGATGTACCGTCAATCTTATTGATCAAATGTCCAATTAATTTGAACTCACCAATTTGATAAAGCCCGTTCGATTAGCCAATTTTCAATTAAGTACGCCAAATTCAATTCAATTCAAATTTCAACAATTTCCATCGTTTTAAAAGCAACAAATACTTTGGTACCAATTTCCGGACGTGTTGGGGTGTTAATCATTTCTCAGGCGTAATCAACTCCTGAATTCTTTCAAAATGAATCTATGATTTTTATGGTGTCCGGTCTATCTTATCTAGGTGGCCGGTGACGACTCCAAATATTTTATTGTTTTCAAAAGAATACGAATACTCAAAAAATCCCCCTTAAACAAAATCCTAAAAATGACGGGAATAACCTCATAGCGAAAAAACCATAGAAAAAAAGGTCGTTACAAAGGTGTAACATACAACAAGGCAGGAGGTGCAATGTATCTTTTTCCTATAATTATTCTACCTAAAGAGGCAATTAAAGCTGCTGGAGAAGCAAGAACAACACCGGATGCATTCTACTACCGTTGTCTCCCTCACTGAAATTGAAATCGTTTGGTTCCCAACTTTACCTATGGAGAAGTTTTTAAGAGCATTCATGCGTGGAACCTTGAGGACAAAGTTCTTCTTTTAAGAGGATGGTATTGTTATGAATGGGGACCAAAAGAAGTTGAGTTTTATTTTTAATATATGGCAGTGATAATAGTATATATAAGTTAGGGTATTTCTCTTCCTATTTTTGTCTTTTTTTCCTCTCTACCCTTTTTTTTGTTACCGTAATTTCCCTTTCTATCAATGAAATCTGGTTGAATGCTTGAGCTCATATCCTTGAATATTTGAGTTCATTACATTACACTAATTTTATTAAAAAATAAAAAAATTTAAAATACAATGAGAGTTTACAACTTAGGTAAACAAATTTGGTCTGGACATATTTCTAAAAGCACGAAAACATCATAAATAGGATGATACAAAGAAAGGGTAAAACCTTAACTTAAAGACTCGAAACAAAATATATACAAAACATCATTAACGCTCGACGATGAAAGGTAAAAAATAAACGACATTAAAAAATATGTTGACAATATGGTCTTTACCCGAATTTAGTTCTAGGGTCTAAAACAATGAGATCAACCGGATAATTAAAGAGCGTCATCGACGTTAAATTCAACCATGATAAGAGATCAAAGAATAAAATCGGCTAAGACAACCGAATAAGAAAATAAAGACGTGTCAAAAGACAGATGATCCGCATCAAAAGGTAAAAATATAGCTTGTCACAAAGATAAACTTATTAAAATTGTAAACGACAACATAAAAAATAAAAAAATAATAATTACTGGCGGTCGACAACCAACATCAAAGTTGGTACACCAGCCACTTAAAAAGAAAAGAAAATATGAGAGGCGGCTAGGATTTCTCCAAACGAAAGCTATAGATGAAAGGCCTGGTTCCTTTGTTTTGGCTATTGATTTCCCCCAAATTAGGGCATATTATGATTTAGTTTTAAAACAAAAGATTAAACTCATCTAAATTCGACATAATTCAATCTAATGATCCATTTTACTTTATATGGAGAGAGAGAAAACTAATGAAATGCATTTTTATAATTAAATTCAAATTAAAAAGTTTTTATTATTTAAATCATATTCAAACCAAATCAGATTGTTCAAGTTAAAAAAACTCAAGCCGGAGTTGGACGTGCCACCGTGGTATTTAACGGTCTTAAATTTGCTTCAAGTCCTTTAAAAACTTTTGAATTTTTTTCAAGTCTCTGATTTTGTTTGTACTTAATTAAATTTTAAAATTTCATCAATTCACCCCTTTAACCAATATTGAGCGATAAATCTAACAATTTTTTGGGTCAGTTTGTACAATGTGTCGTGTTAAAGTGTTATTATTTAACATTTCTAAAAAAATAATTTAATTTAAAATTTTCTTTAAAAGTTCTAAAAGTTTCCAAAGAACTTATAAAAATTATATAAAATATATGTAAATATCACATGACATAATTGTAGTGTATCATATGACAATAATATTTCAAGAAAAATCCTGTAAAAAATTGATTATTAAAATTAGTCAAAATGCTTAATTGATTTAATTTATTGGTTCAACTGATTAATTAGATGCAAAAAAGTTCCGAAGTTTAATTTATTTTTTTCTTCAAAACTTCATGGGCTTCAAACACGCTTAAATCTTTAAAAAATGTTCTAGTCGATTTTTTTTATTTCCTTCAATTGATTTAGTGTATTTCGATGGATATTTATCAATATAGATGTGTGTTGATGTATATCAACTTGTGCGTACAAGATTTTAATACTTAAAATTGATTTTTTTTTATTTTGTATCTTAATTATATTATTGAACTTAATTAATCATTTTAATGTTTATATTTTTATATAAGTTTAGTTATATATATATTTTTGAATCGGATAAATTTAGTTGTATTTATATAATTGAGTTATGTTTGCATTATATATAATATTCAAAAGAAATTCAAAACAATACTCTAAAATATATAAATGTATTTATATTAATTAATACAAATGTAACATGTCAAATAAAATAGTATGAGATATAAAAAATATTAAATGAATAATTGGCATTGACGCCTAAAGTTTAATTATGTACGTGGTTTAAGTCCAAAAGCTTAGATTGATTAAAAAAAGGTAAAGTTTATAAATGGTCACTAAATTTTAGTTAATTATTCAATTTGGTAACTAAACTTTCAATTTTCAATGTTATCATTAAACTTTGTGTTTTCCTTCAATATGGTCACTGAGTTCTTAACGGGCATTAAGAAAGTGACTTGGATGTTAACAAATATTGTATAATAACACATTTAGTCTTCCACATTTGCGCATTCAAACAATTTAGTTCTAATTTGAAAAATAATAACAAAATTAATCTTAATTATTTAAAATTGGCCCTATTTTTAATTAAAAATAATGTAACCTTAAACTTAAAACCCTAAATCTAAAACATTAAACCTAAAAACCCAAATCCATAAACTGAAAATAAAAAATCTTGAACTTATAAACCCAAAACTGAAAACCTTGAATGCATGCCCAACCTATTAAAGTTTATGGATTTGGGGTTTTAGGTTTAGTGCTTTGGATTTAGGGTTTTAAGTTTAGGGTTAAATTATTTTTAATTAAAAATGTGACCAAATTGAAATAATGTGTAAATAATGAAGATTAAATTTGTTATTACTTTCAAATTAGGAGTAAATTGTTTGAATGTGTAAATATGGAGGGCTAAATGTGTTATTATACAAAATTTGTTTACAACCAAGTCACGGACGTTAAGAATTCTGTGACTAAATTGAAGCAAAACACAAAGTTTAATGGTAGTATTAAAACAATTAAAAATTTAGTTATCAAATTGAAAATTAACTAAAATTTAGTGGCCGTTTGTGAACTTTACACAAAAATAATAACTTAAAATTCAATCTAATTTTAAAATAAAAAAGAAATGGAACATAAAAAGGAGAAATTTAACAATAAAAAAGATGGAGTCAAGATTTGATCTCAAAACTGATAAGGGCTAAGAACAATTTACTCATAAAAGGGGGGGGGCATCCAGAAAATAATTCTGGACATGTATAACAAGTGTGATCGCACAAAACCCTAAAATGAATTATTTAATATATCTTATTATTTTTTAAAAAATCTTAATTTAAAATATTAACTATGGTTAAGAATTGTTCAATTAAAAAAATGGTTAATATTAAAAGTTATTTTTATGTTGCCCAAAAGAGTAATCTAACATTTTTTGTATTAAAGAAAGTTTTTTGAATAGTCTAAAAGTGGTTACAAAGTAGTATTTATTCGTAGATATTTTTAACCTTTTAATAATGGGCATACACCTTGTAGAGAAAGCGAATCAAACATGTGTCTCCTAGGATGAATATCATCCGCTTTTCTACTGGGACACTTGTTGAGTTTGTATTAAAGAATTTTTTTAAAAAAAACTTATGTCTCTTTCATATTATAAACCAAGAGCCCGGTTTTAATAAATTGCATAAGGTAGCTCTGTAGTAAATTTAATTTCAATCGTACATGAAGTTATAATACATATTACATTCTCGAATAGAGAATTCAGTTCCAAATCATAGACACAATATATGTTCTTACAAAATTACAACCACCAACTTTTTTTTTGTATATATAAGATATAACCCCATTATATATGTTCCTAGTAGTGAAATTTGTTGAAGGCTAATTTCACAAATACTGACCCAGAGTTGTAACTTTATTGTTACTTCTGGTATAAGCTGCCTTCATCTTGCTGTCCAGAATCCTCAAGCTCTGCTTAAGAATATCCATCTCTCGTTTCCTCTCGAATCCTTCTTTCGCCATTGAAGCTATTCGAGCTCTCAAAACCTCTATCGTCTCGTCTTTGCTCTTCAATTCTTTCTTCATCTCTTCTATCATCTCCTCTTCCTCTACTTTCCAATAGATTACATCCCCTACAACACATAGTATATCCAATTTTCAACAATGTACTAATGAACCTTCCCAAATGAAAAAAACCACTTTTTTATATAAATA
Organism: Hibiscus mutabilis; assembly: GCA_019671005.1. Classification (NCBI taxonomy): domain Eukaryota; kingdom Viridiplantae; phylum Streptophyta; class Magnoliopsida; order Malvales; family Malvaceae; genus Hibiscus; species Hibiscus mutabilis. The sequence continues at coordinate 79,056,749 of CM033716.1, forward strand.
GAGGTGAAAAAGGTTGTCTGAGGTTCAGGGAACGAGCAGAGTCTTGAAAAGTAATTAAACTATCAAAATTAAGGGAGTTTTAATTTCACTAATTTTAAAATTAAAAGATTTTAAAAATAATTAAATCAGAAAAAAAAATCTTAAAAAGTAATAAATCAGATGATTTTAGAAGAAGAAAAGACTTAATTACAACTGGCCTCTCTCGCCCACTATGTAGATTCGTTTTTGCCGAACTTTAATGTCAACCGAAAACTTGATGATAAATCTTTTGTCATCACACTAGTAAAATGATAGAGTTCTTAAGACGTGACCGTAAAACGAACATAAAGATTATATATCGAATATACGAGAGAGAAAGGAAACTAAACCATGGGTTCTTTGAATAAGATCATCAAGCTCAGTCCTGATGGCAAGATAGAGTTGCTTCCACTTCTCCACAACTTCATCTCTCCTTGCCCTCTCCTCTTTCATCTTCTCCAACAGGTAATTTGTCCCCAACAACGGCCACCCCTTGTCACATTTTCCGACCACCACCATTTCCTTCATCTTCTCCTCCTTCTTCGCCGCCAATCTCCTCAGCACCTTCACTTCCTCCGTCAGCTTCTTTCTCTCCTTCGCCCACTCGGCCTCTTTCCATGCAAGCACCAACACTGCTTCTTTCTCAATATTCTCATGGAGAAGCCTCATTTTGTTAGTCAAATTCCTCCTCCCATGGCAAGGCTTCCTCCTTTTCTTGCTACCGGAGGCCCCCATTGTTGAAGAAAATGAGAGGTTTTCGTAGGGGGGGATTGGGAATTAAGAGAAAACAAAGGGTGTGAATGTAACGAATTCTCTTACCGAAGAGGCTCTCCTCAATAAATGAAGAAAACAATCCCCCACAAGAAGATGAACACACAAGACAATTTATGCAATAATTAAGAAAGGGACAATTTCTGTCATTAGTTCCTGAAATATGTATACATTGTGGAATTATTTCTGAATTTTAAAATTTAGTCATGTCTCGAACAATATATAAATAACATAGATTACATAAACCAACAACCGGTTAGTCTAGTGGGATTAGATACTATACTCATTAATGTCAAAAGGTTCGAGTTTTAACGTTGTGAATAGAGCAAATTAGGTTGGGAGAGTCGCCTCTATAATGGATCTTTGTAGTATTTGATCCGGATTAGTCATTGAATGAGTTGAATACTAATGGCCGTAAAAAAATAACATACATGGACATAAAATGATAAAAAAAACTGACAAATCCTAATTCTAATCCTACTTGGAGGGGAGGGGAATGAGACTCTAAGAGAAGGAAGAAGGTGTTCCTAGTGGGTCTAGAAACTATAATCTAAGAAAACACGAGGGAACAAAGATAAGTAGCCCAGCCAACCGGCTAAATACTAATAAATTTCATAATTACTAATGAAGAAAACAATCTCTGCATGAAATTTTCAATACTAGTTGTTAACGACAAATATAATGTATATGTTCTAGATTCGTGATTATAAAAATTGAAATTCGATTTTTTTTTCTTACGTATATAATATATATCATCATTATATCAAATAATTACCGAAAATTTTGCTTTTTTATTTGTACAAGAAGATAAACACACGGGACAATATATGCAAAAGTAGAGGAGGATAGTGGGATTGGAAAGGGCAGCCAGTCATTCACTAGGCAAGATATTTTAAGAAAATTACAGTGCCATTTCAATGGGTCCTGCAGTGTTCACAAGGGCAGTTCACTAACTTGTACCAAAGAATACCATCACCTTTTTTTCATTCAATGTATGGTTAATTGAAAATTAGGGTTTGGTTTCAAATTCCCAATTCTTAAAATCATTACCATTGTTTAGGTTTTAATTTGGTTACTATTGAAATCTAATATTTTTAAGTGTAGTTATCTTTTATTTAAGCTTTTAGGATTGTATAAAAAAATTATTACCAACAAACGTCGAGTAAATAATTAGGCAAATTGCATTCCGAAAGAGAATATTCAAAATAAAGATAGAAGATGATATTGTGGAAAATTAATTGCATTAAACGTCTCTAAATTATGATTATTATTTTAAATTGATCATTAAACTTTTGAACGTTTCGATTTTATTCTCAGATGATGATTCTTATTCTAATTTTTTCCTCAAGAACATTTCAATTTCATCCCCAACTATGACTCTCATTTTATATTGTTCTAAACTTTTGAACGTTACAATTTCATCTATATGCAACATTAATTATAATGTATGTCACATCATATTATTATATAATACACATCAATGTTTATATGATAATTAACAATTTTTTGAAGATTTTATTAACAATGGGTGTGATTAGAATTTTTTAGGTCAATATCTACACAAATTCTTATTTAGGTCAATATCTACACAAAATTTTACTCAGTTAGTAATAATTTATGTAGCTACATATATTTTTATTTAGGTCAATATCTACACAAATTTATATTTAATTAATAAAAATTTATATAATTATACAAATTAGGTAAGAATTTTGATTTTACTAAATTTTTTAATATTTTTTGCAAGAATTTATGTCGGCTAACTTTAGCCACACATTAGGCGGTCTTTTTTTAGACTTCCCCATGGTGAGAATCTGGTTAAATAAGGTGGAAAGCCGCGGGAGCCGTCTGATTAAGATAATCCTAACATATTAAAACCTACTTCAACTTGTCACTGCCTGTGTTGATTTTGTGAAGCTCATCCATTTTCATTGTTTCCTGGGAAATGTTCCACTGGTTAACCATGCAATGTTATCAAAAGGGTAAAAAGGTCTTTACCACAGCAATCATAGTTTTAATCAATAAAAAGTATTTATTTTACCATTTTTTCGATTAGTGAATTTACTAATTGTTTTACATATAGTTTGAAAAACAATTTTTTGAAAGTTATTATATAAGTAAATTGATGACATGAAGAAAATAATAAATTAATTGTTTTTATTAATTGAAATCATGATTGACGTAATAAGTCAAATTTATAATATGATTTCTCCAATACCTTCCTATGCTGCGAGAGAAAGAGTTTCTTTTGCTTCCCCTACAATTATTTATAACTTAAGAAAATTATTCGATACACATACTGACTACATGAGTCTTTCTATAGTAAGAATTAGATATTTAGTTTAGGGGTTAAGGGTTTAGTTTGTTTGATTTATAAATTATGATTTATTACTAGAGTTTAGGGTTTAGAGTCTTAGGACTAGATACTAAATTTTAGTTTTTTACTCAATATGTATATGTAATAAAAATACATATCCAAAACCCTACAACCTAATAACTAAACCTTACATTTTAACCATAAACCATACAAAACTAAACTAAAAAAATATAAGGTAAAAAAAAAACTAACCCAAAAATAAATAGGATGAGTCTACTACGTGCGTCGAACATCGATGAACACCGTTAAATAAATAAAGATTAAAAATCTCAAGGACTTAAAATACAAATATAAATTATTTAAAATAAAATTTTAATTAAATAAATTTCCATATATATTATATTTTTAATTTTTTTTCTAAATAATTAGATTAAATACCAATTATAATCGATTCTTAAATTAAAAAACCCTAAATCTTTTTCTCTAAGTTAGAATTCTAATTCACGAACACAAACGTTTGAGGGAAATATTTTCTCAAGTCGGCTTCTCTCATATATTTGTGTTTACTTCCCAAATTAGAACCAATTATTTCGAAGTAAACAAACCCTAAATTTGGATGTTAATACCAGACAACTTTTTTCTCTTCAAATTAGAACCATAATTCCCAAATTAGAACCAATTATTTAGGGTTTTAAATTGGGAATTAGGGTTTTAATTTGGGGGGAAATTTAGGGATTGACTATGATTGATAGTTGATCCAATTATTTGAAAAAGATTAAAAAATATAATATATATGAAAAATAATTTAATTAAAATTTTATTTTAAATAATTTATAATTATATGTTGAGTCCTTGAGATTTTTAATCTCTATAAATCAATTTAATGGTGTTCAATTGTGGTCAGCATTAGTGGTGTTCAGCGATGTTCGACGTCCGTCGTAGAATTTTCCAAATAAATATCTAAACTCTAAAATAAAACACAACATGTGTATTGAATAATTTCACTGTATGAGTGTGTGTATATATATGGTTAGGAAAATCTTACAACGCACGACGAACACCGTTGAACATTACTACGCTGAACAGTGCTGAACACCATTAAATTAATTAATAAAGATTAAAAATTTCAATGACTCGACGTATAATTAATAATTGTTTGAAAATTCAATTAAATTATTTTTCATATATATATTAATTTTTTGAATTTTTTAATAAGGGTAAACTACACATTTAGTACCTCACTTATTTTCGTATTTCTATTTTGGTACCAAAACTAATTTTTTTTAGCAAAATGGTACCTAATAGTAAGCATTGTTTCTATTTTGGGAATGTTAAGAATAAATGAAAACAGTGATGTTGCTTGGTCAAATAATATTTTTAAGCATTGTTTCTATTTTGGGAATGTTAAGAATAAATGAAAACAGTGATGTTGCTTGGTCAAATAATATTTTTAGTCCCTAAAACTTATACAATCTATCAATTTAGTCCAAAATATTATCAATTTAAACATCATTTTTTGTTTTAATTTTGAAGAAATTAACAAGAGAATTATTCCCGTTTTGATTGAATAAATAACAAGCAAATTTTAACAATTTTTTCCCTTTCTTTCTAGCTAGATTCGAAGTCGATAGATTGAGACATGCGTTTTACAAATTTGAATTCTTAAAAAGTGAATGGCAACATCTGCTGCAACGTACTGTAGTTCAAGTGGATAAAGTAAAGAGATCGAAGGAATTCAAGCAATACGTGGAGAGAGCAAATCAGTGAAAGCAACTCAGTTTCTGATGGCTTTCGTTCCCTTTAAAACTTGAAAGGCTTGTTTTGTTTTGTGGGTCTTCGCTGCAATCTGGAATTGAGAAATCTATGATATGGGGTTTGCCCATTTGAGCTAACCAGCTCGGTTCGTTGATTCAAGCTTCTACACTACTGTACGACTTGGATCAGGACTAGCCTATTGTCGAATTCGAATCTAGCTGGAAAGAAAGGGAAAATTTTGTTAAAATTCGCTTGTTATCTATTCGATCAAAACGGGAATAATTCGCTTGTTAATTTCTTCGAAATTAAATTAAATTAAAACAAAAAATGATGTTTAAATTGATAATATTTTGGACTAGATTGATAGGTTGTATAAGTTTTAGGGACTAAATTGTTATTTGACCAAGCAACATTACTGTTTCTGTTTATTTTTAATAGTCAGGGTACCAAAATAGAAACATTGATGTACCGTTAGGTACCATTTACTAAAAAAATTAGTTTGGGTACCAAAATAGAAATACAAAAATAGGTGAAGTACTAAATATGTAGTTTATCCTTATTAAAAAAATTAAAAAAATAATATATATATATATATATGAAAAATAATTTAATTTATTTTTTAAATAATTATTAATTATATGTTGAGTCCTTGAAATTTTTAATCTTTATTAATTAATTTAATGGTGTTTGTCGGTGTTCAGCGTTAGTGGTGTTCAACGGTGTTCGTTGCACGTGGTAGACTCATCCATATGGTTATTATTTGGGATGAGTCTACCACGTGTGTCGAACACTGTTGAACACCACTAACGTTAACATTGTTGAATACCATTAAATTGATTAATAAAGATTAAAAATTTCAATTACTCAACATACAATTATAAATTATTTAAAATAAAATTTCAATTAAATTATTTACCACATGTATTATATTTTTAAATTTTTTAAATAATTAGATCAAATACCAACCATAACTAATCCCTAAATTAAAAAACCTTAAATCTATTTCCCCAAATTAAAACCCTAATTCCCAAATTAAAATCCGAATTCCCAAATTAAAACCCTCAATAATTTAGGCGAAATTATGATTCCATTTACGTAAATAACCTAAATCTTTTCCCCAAATTAAAACCCTAAATTAAAAGATTTGGATAGCATAAATGAAGTCATAATTTCACCTAAATTAAAAGATTTGTGTGCGGTGAATTTCGCGAAATCGATTTCAATCACGTAAGGTAAAACACACACTCTTTTTAGGTTATTTACGTAAATGAAATCATAATTTTGCCTAAATTATTTAGGGTTTTAATTTGGAAATTCGGGTTTTGATTTGAGAATTAAGGGTTTATAAAATATTTTATCATTCGTCTTATAATTATATTTTTTGTTAATCGAAATAAAAGTATTTATTTACATAAAAGGTTCGTAATTGAGACAAACATTAGCCTCACAATTAAAGAGCCTGAAGAAGTAGAAACGACAGAACTACCAGCAAATATCCTCCAAACATCAGGACAAACCAGGAATTTCGTATTATAGATTTTGACTTTTTGCGTTTACGTCGTTGAGGAAAACCAAAAACAAGAGGGAGACTCAGACAAAAAAGAAAAAAAAAAAGGAAAAAAAGAGAGAGAATGTTGCAGAGGCGAAGGTGTGTTTGTTAATGTCCGACGTTGCGATTCGTTACGCTGGCGAAGAGGCGAAGCTTAAACGTCTGCCATTGTATAGCTTTTTCTCTCCTGCAATGGCATTTTCCTTCATTATTATAACCTATAATTCCCATTCATTTCCTATAAAAACGAATCAATCTTTACAAATTTGATAACGAATTCCTCTGCTGTTGTAGAGAGAAGAAAGAAATACATTCGGTACGGTTAGAGAGAGAGGAACGAGCGAGAGAAAGAGAGAGGAAAGAGCTAGGAGTTTGAACGTTGTTTTTTTGGGTTGATTGAAGGCGGATTTTAGATGGCAATTCGTTTCGCATTGTCTTGTGGAAGGATCTAGGGTTTGCTGGCTCTGCCTCGGATCTGAATCTAACCAGAAACAATGGTCAGCATTTTGATTTTCCCGCGATTTCATATATTTTTCATGTTTATTTCTCGTTTCCTTTTTTTTTTTAACGATGTTATGTTAATTTTATCAACGTTTAGATTAGAAATATTCATTATTTGATGAATTTTTTTGTCAAACGTCATTTTTTTATGAGAAATATAGTTTCCTTCGAGTAATTCCAGTTACTAGAGCTGAATTTCTCTTTTTCCTTTTCGGTAAGATTCTTGTGAGTTTGTGATCCGTACTTTATTTGAAATTAATAGGAAAGTAGCTCTGTTAATCTTACTTTATGCAATTCAATCAATAATGTACATGTCTTTTGTGAAGTAGCTGGCTTAGTAGAATTAAATTAATTAATGGTTGATTGCTCAGAAAGGTTTGATGTTCACAGCTTACCCTGTTTTTTTTTTTGTTGAGATCACGTTCACAAATTTCAATAATTTCTGACTTGTTCATGTACGGACACTGTTCAACCTTTTGATGGGCCTACATATCTACTTGCATGATAAATACAATTCGGTTTCATGTTTCATTGTTTGAGATGGGTCTATATTCTTTGAAATTGACATGCTGATGATTCTACATGGCCTCACAGGTTGCTCCATCCAGTATTATTGTTGGATCTCATGTTTGGGTGGAGGACCCGGATGACGCTTGGTTAGACGGGGAAGTGACGGAAGTTAAGGGGGACGAGATTAAAATAAACAGCACATCAGGGAAGCCGGTGAGTGCTTGGTCTCTGTATTAGTTCTTTATTTAGTCATTGTTTGATTGCATGAAATTGGAGTCTGAAAGGTTTGTGGCTTTGATATATTCCTTTCATTTTGTGTAGATTGTCGCCAAATCAGCCAGTGTCTATCCAAAGGATCCTGAATTTCCTTCATGTGGTGTTGATGATATGACGAAGCTAGCATATTTGCATGAACCTGGGGTTTTGCAGAATTTAAAATGCCGATATGATATCAATGAAATATATGTAAGTATTAATAGTGGATTTGCATTCTTTTATTTATTTATTTATTTATTATTGTTAGATACAGCTCCAAGTTGGCAGGGGTTGCTTGAATTAGCTGTTCCATAACATATTTCTAATGTTGTTTAACATATTACGATGTTATAGCAGTGGTTACCCAGATTATTTATTTTGCATCATGATTCACTTAATGCGACTGTGGTTTATGATGGCTGAGTGTGAATATGTTGCTTTAATTTTTCATGTGGCTGTTTTTTCCAGAGTTATGTATTGTTGTTTGAATCTAAATGTGCCGATGTTTATTTCAGACCTACACAGGGAACATATTGATTGCTGTAAATCCTTTTCGAAGACTGCCACATTTATACAGCAATCACATGATGGAACAATACAAAGGGGCATCTTTTGGTGAGCTGAGCCCACATCCATTTGCTGTTGCAGATTCTTCCTATAGGTAGTGTGTTTTTATGCTTCCCGTATCATAAAGTTCTTTTGCATTCTTTATGTGCTCGTTGATGTAATAAGTGTTATGAACAGAAATATGATCAATGAGAAAATAAGCCAATCAATTTTGGTAAGTGGGGAAAGTGGAGCTGGTAAAACAGAGAGTACAAAGAGTCTTATGCGCTATCTAGCCTATATGGGAGGGAAACATAACAAGACAGAGGAACGCTCTGTGGAGCAGAAGGTCTTGGAGGTAGCTTAAACTCCTAAGTAATTTAGTTTTGATATATGTGTAAAATTGTTGAATTTGATGTTGCATTTTTGAATAAAAAATATATATTTTCCTAATCTTTCTGTTCTTACATTTGTAGTCTAATCCTGTTCTGGAAGCATTTGGCAATGCAAAGACTGTCAGAAACAATAATTCAAGGTTTGAAATCTATATTTAGGGAATAGGCTATTCCACATGCCTTGAGGGTTTTTCTGTTGAGTCTCTTGTTTTAATTGATTAACGACTTCCCCTGACTGACTATGATCTAATTGCAGTCGCTTTGGCAAGTTTGTGGAAATTCAGTTTGATCAAAGGGGCCAAATTTCTGGAGCTGCAATAAGGACTTATTTGCTAGAACGATCTCGTGTTTGTCAAGTGTCTGATCCAGAGAGAAACTATCATTGCTTTTATATGCTTTGTGCTGCCCCACCAGAGGTAATGGTGTCACTGATTTTTCTGCATTTGGCTTCACAGAGAAAAATTCAAACAGAAGTCTTACTCTAGCTCAAATGTGGTTGAAGAGAATAAAAATTATTTTGGGCCTTCAAGATACCTCTTGTGATTTTCTAACATGAGAGCTTAATTTTTGCCTATGTTGACTGGTTTTTTGTTACCAAAGAGGCATCTAATTCTCTTCTGTCCTTTTTCTTAATACATGTCATCAGGATGTTGAGAAGTACAAATTGGGAAATCCACGAACTTTTCATTATTTAAACCAGTCAAATTGTTACGAGCTGGATGGCGTAGATGAACTTAAGGAGTATCTTGCAACTAAGAGCGCTATGGATGTTGTCGGGATCAATCAGACAGAGCAGGTAATGCATTTTGAGTATTATCTAGTTGCAATCATTTCACCTTTTTTTCTCTCCTTACAAATTTTTGCTATGTCAGGATGCAATATTCCGAGTTGTGGCTGCAATTCTTCATTTAGGAAATATTGAGTTTGTAAAGGGAAAAGAAATAGATTCTTCTGAACCTAAGGATGATAAATCTCTGTCCCATCTAAAAACTGCAGCAGAACTATTCAAGTAATTTGTCTTTACTGTTGTCATCCTTAAACATCCATGCCTTCATCCTTATATATAGATGTGAATGGAAAAACTCTAATATGCCTCTGCCTCTTGTTTAGGTGTAATGTGAAGGCTCTTGAAGACTCTCTTGTTAAACGTGTTATGGTGACTCGTGATGAGAGCATTACAAAATCACTTGACCCTGTTGCTGCAGCTCTCAGCAGAGATGCTTTGGCAAAAATTGTTTATTCAAAATTATTTGACTGGTAACTTTCGATTTACCTGATGGATTTAATCTGAAGATGCACACGTACACTGATTCAAGTATTCAACACATCCATCCAAAGTTATTTCTTAACACATTGTACTTTGGTTCCCCAGGCTTGTGGACAAGATAAATGTTTCTATTGGTCAGGATCCTGAATCAAAAATGCTGATTGGTGTTCTGGATATTTATGGATTTGAGAGTTTCAAGACAAACAGGTGCTTAACCGGTATGCTTTATTGCATGACATCCCTCTATAATTTTCATGATTGGGATGTCTAGTTAAGGAAATTAAATATTTCAAGGCCATAATGTGTGAAAGATCCCTTAATGATTATGCTGGGTTTTGCTGATCAAATTTGGGGATATTATTACTTCTCTTTCTTGGCCAGAGTGATCACTAGTTTATAGTTTTTTTAATTCTTCTAATTTTCTTCTTGGATTGGATGATTGCAGCATTAAATACATGTTAAAGCTCTTTCTGCCCACATGTTTGTGTCAGTTTTTCTGGTTTTGCAGTGTGGATTCCTTAATTTGAGTCTGTCAATACTTAAAGAAATTTTCACTGTATGCAGTTTTGAGCAATTTTGCATCAATTTGACAAATGAAAAGCTGCAGCAACATTTTAATCAGGTTTATGCATTAGATTGATTCTAATGTATTTTGGATATTTTCAGCTTTTAAAGCTATGCTTAACATATCTGTGCTGTGTCATTTGCCAGCATGTTTTTAAGATGGAGCAGGAAGAATACAAGAAAGAACAAATTGATTGGAGTTATATAGAATTTATTGATAATCAAGATATTCTTGATCTTATTGAAAAGGTGCATCACAGTTTCTGTTTTACATTGTTGTTTTCATGACCTGTATCTCACTTTCTATAATGTGAAACACTCTGCCAATATACATATGTGCAGACACATACACAGATAAATGCTGAATGTTTTCTGTCTTCTTCATATCAAACAGGACAGTTCTTTAGAAAATTTCTTCTAGAAAGAAAATTTTAAGGGTAGCTATCAATCATATAACCGTTTGGTAGCATGTTGGACTTTAGGGGTTTAACTGAACTACATTGAGCTCAAGCTATGGGAAACTAGAGCTTGAGCTTGACTTGAAACTCGAGGTTTTAAGCTTAGCTCGAGCTCAATCAACTTTTATGTTTTAAGCTTGGACTCGATTTGAGACAAAGATCAAATTGCTCCAACTCACTCTATTACAGTCAATTACTAAGTAAAAAATAAGCTCGATTATCATGCTCGGCTTCAAGCTCAATTATCTGTGCTTGTGTACAAGTTTGCATTGGAAATTTTCAATTACTAATTAAAATAAGAGGCTTGATTAGACTCATGAGCTATTCAAGTCAAGCATTAGGATGCTTAAACTCAACACAGCAATGACTGATTAAAAATAAGAGGCTTGATACTGGTATCACAATTTTTTGCTTTTTTTTTCCTGAAAATTTACATGTATCTATCTTGTATATAACCTGGGAAATTCCATCCTTAGTCAATTTCAGTTGGAGGTTTAGAGCATGCTTTAGTATTTTTCATATTTCCTAGTAATGCCTAGAATTTATTTTGGTTGATTGTGATGGAAGAATACTCTATTTATATCATAATGCTAGACCTGTATTTATATTTTTATCTTTTCCTTTGATATTGGGTATTTACTAATTGCATCAGAAGCAACACTCTGTCCATGTCAAAATTACACTTCCTTTTTTTTAACTTTCTTTTTAATCAAATATCAACATTGAAAGTACAAGTTATCCTGTAGACTTGGGAATAAGATTTTACGGTTGATTTAAAAAAACTAAAATGAATTTAATTAATAATTCTTTTTGGAAAATAATTCTAGAGAGGATCTTTTTGAAACTGAGAAGGGAGATTAATTTGTCATGTTGAGTAGAGAACTTTTATGTACTAACTAATGTTTTTTTTCTGCTTACAGAAACCTGGTGGCATCATAGCTCTTCTTGATGAGGCTTGGTAGGTATCAGAATAATAACAATGATAAATCAGCTCTTCTTATTTTAAGAAAATTGGTTTGTTTAGCCCTAGAAATTTCATTTTCTTTTCCTTCAATCTCCCTGTGTGACAATTACTCTTTTTTTTTTTTGCTTCAATTACCCTTTGAAACTGTGACAATTATTCCTGTTATTTTCATAGTATGTTTCCCAGATCAACAAATGAGACATTTGCTCAAAAGCTTTATCAGACTTTTAAAGACAATAAACGCTTCAGTAAGCCTAAGTTGTCCCGCACTGACTTCACCATTTATCATTATGCTGGCGAGGTAAGTATTTTTACCATGTCAGGGAATCCATAGGAACCATGTGCTAGAAGATAAACCTGCTGGAATATCTTTGTTATTCTCACTAAATCTAGATTATATATTGTATTTGGCTGTCCTTACAAATCCTATACCTGTGGAATATGTTGATGTCCAACTTGGAAAAGGGAATTAAACCTGACTAACAAACAATTGAGATTAAACAAGAAGGTCCCACTTAGCTAATAACACTCAAACTACACATAAGAACCCTTGTTTAACAAGACCTAAATAACATGAGCTGTTGTGATTGTTTTCTTCTGTAAGTATTTAAGTGGTAATATTGGAACTTAAATAAACTTAAACCGGTCTCAATGTTAACTAGAAAATAGTCACATCAGCTATGATTCTCAAATCTACTTCTGTGAAATCTGCTTAATATTAACTTGAAGGAATTTTCACTCTAGGTTACTTACCAGACCGATCTCTTCCTGGATAAGAACAGAGATTATGTTGTTTCAGAGCATCAAGCTCTGCTGTATGCTTCAGAATGCTCTTTTGTTTCAAGCTTGTTTCCTCCTCCACCTGAGGAAACTACCAAAAAATCATCAAAGTTCTCCTCAATAGGTTCCTCCTTCAAGGTCTGTTTCTGCTCTAGCGTGTATGTTAAAGGGAGATTACATGCTTCATCTATTTTTGTTCATTTTCATGCATACCATGTTCTTTATACAGCAACAACTCCAATCTTTGCTCGAGACTTTGAGTGCCACTGAACCACACTACATTCGTTGTGTGAAGCCAAATAATGCTCTTAAGCCGGCAATCTTTGAGAACAAAAATGTACTACAACAACTTCGTTGCGGGGTAAATTTTGATATTTTGGTCAATCCTTGCTTTTGTTGATAAGAAGCCTGTCTGTATGTCCATGTGTGATGGTTGTACTTGACTCCAGGGAGTGATGGAGGCAATTAGAATTAGTTGTGCTGGATTTCCCTCTCGAAAAACGTTTCGTGAATTTGCAGCTCGATTTACCATATTGGCTCCAGAGCTCTCTAAGAGTAAGAGGTAACATCTCCAAAGTCTGTTCTTGCAGTTCAAAATTATTACTTCTCTTTAGGTGTCCCTTTTGTTCTTTATAATGTTACTAGAATCCATGACTTACCTGTGAGGTGCATAATCTGTTACTCAGTGGTAGCTACAATGAGGTCACTGCTTGCAAGATGATTCTGGAGAAGAGTAACCTCAAAGGTTATCAGGTGCATCCAGGATTTACATTTTATTAAAAAAATGCAACTATTCTTTTTTTAACTCCATGTATTTCTTAAGTAGTTCATGCATGTCATTTATGTCCAAATCTCTTGCTTGCTTGCTGCTTGCATAAGTTTTGGCACCCAGTGCACTTTCATATAGTTGCTTTCACTAAGCTCTTGTATTGTTCATATTGTACCTTACAGATTTGCTGCTATTGCAGATTGGTAAAACAAAAGTTTTTCTCAGAGCTGGTCAGATGGCTGAACTAGATGCAATGAGAGCAGAGATTTTAGCAAGATCAGCGAGTCTAATACAGAGAAAAGTCCGTACATATTTGGCTCGTAAATACTATACATTGTTGCGGTTGTCTGCCATACAAATTCAAGCCTTGTGTAGAGGTAAAGAGCATTTCATCCATGTATATTTCTGATTGTATTAGGAGTTAGAATTGCTTCCTTATATCTATTGTTATAGTTATTCACATTTATTTTTTAACCTGTTTGCAGGAGTAGCAGCACGCCATCAGTTTGAGGGAATGAGAAGAGAAGCTGCTAGTGTGAAGATTCAAAAACATTCACGCAGGTTTCTTGCAAGGAAAGCATACAAGAAATTGTACTCCGTAGCTATTTCTGTTCAAACAGGTATGCGTGGGATGGTTGCTCGTGGTGAGCTTCTATTCAGAAGGCAGACAAAAGCTGCAACTGCAATTCAGGTAAAAATAAAACTTTCTTTCAGTTGTTGACATATTAATAGGCACTAGCTTTATTTCTTATTTCTTGTTTTACCCTTCTCTTCAACCATTTGTTAATGCTTACTTTCCCCATAATATCTCAATTAGTAGGCTTTATAACTAGAATATGTTGTTATTTGGAATTCTTGTTACTCTGGTCAATCATTTAATTTTACTGAGCGCATTTGCAAGTGGGGCCTTGGTTTTGCCATCAAAAAAATTTTTTTAAAAGAACAAAAAGTCTACTCTACCCACTCACTAGTTGTAATTCTAAAGAGGAGCTGTAAACGAGTGAGATTGTTCTCAAGGGGGTTCTAGGCTCAACTTTTACCTATAAAAGAATGGGCCTAGTCTTGCTTTGGGGTTTCATCATAGTTGTGTTGATGCTGGTCTGTTCAGAAAAAGTAATAATGCTCATTCTTTTTTTTTTTTACGATTGATATCATGCAAGTTCATGTATTTTACAGAGTCGGTTTCGACGTTTCGTGGCCAGACGTTATTATCTAAGGTTACAGAAAGCAGTACTTACCACACAATGTGGCTGGAGAGCAAGAGTTGCACGTAGAGAATTACGGAAGCTAAAAATGGTGATTTTTTCATTTCTCAAATTAGTTTAAGCTCATGATTTTCTCTTGCATGGGTGTATTCTTGTATTTTTGTTTTAACAATAACTTTTTGTAGATGATAATATTCCCTAATGTGCTCTATTGCTATATGAATATTAGTGTTATTTCTGCTGATTCTGACTAATTATAGAATAATGAATGAATGTGGAGAATCAGTCCCTGCTAACAGCTATTTATTCAGAAATGGAATAATTATCTCTCTTTCTGCTTATGTTGCTTGCAACAGTTGAAATTATCATCTTTTGTATCTCAGTTTCTACCATTCCTTCCAAAAGTATGTAAATGATTGTTTCAATTTATTGTTCCTTTGTCTGCAGGCCGCTAGGGAAACTGGTGCTCTCCAAGAAGCCAAAACTAAGCTGGAAAAGGAAGTTGAAGAACTTACATGGCGCTTGCAGCTAGAGAAACGAACGAGGGTAGATCTTTTCTTGATAATAATAATAATAATAATAATGTTGCTATTATAAGTACATGGGTTTACAACAGTCCCAACTATGTTGTCATAGAATTATCTGTCTATTCATTAACATCTTAAATATCCGTTTGGTAGAAACTTGTTAACTTTGTTTGATTAGTCCACTTCTAACTTTTTTAAAAAATCTCATAGCAAAACATGCTAGAAAGGAAATGAACCATTAGGAAAATTATATATTGTCTTTTAAACCTACTTTGTAAATTGTATGTGATTTTCCCCCTAACTGATTTATATATTAGGGCAGGTTGACCTTGAGGAATCCAAAAAACAGGAAAGTGCAAAGTTTGAATCTACTTTGAAGAAGATGCAACTTGAGTTTGAGGAATCCAAAAAACAGGAAAGTGCAAGGTTTGAATCTACTGTGCAGCAGATGCAACTTGAGTTTGAGGAATCCAAAAAACAGGAAAGTGCAAGGTATGAATCTACTTTGCAGAAGATGCAAGAAGAGTTTGAGGAATACAAAAAACAGGAAAGTGAAAGGTTTGAATCTACTATGCACAAGAAGCAACTTGAGTTACAGGAACTGCAACTTGAGTTTCAACAAACAAAAGAGTCACTAGAACAGGAAACTGCAAGGCTTGAATCTACCTTGCAACAGAAGGAAAACGATCTTAAGGAAGCAAAAATGTTACTAGTTAAGGAAAGTTCAAGGTTTGAATCTGCTTTGGAGAAGATGCAACTTGAGTTTGAGGGATCCAAAAGACAGGAAATTGCAAAGTTTGAATCTACTTTGCAGAAGATGCAACTTGAGCTTCAGCAAACAAAAGAGTTACTAGAACAGGAAAGTGCAAGGTTTGAATCTACTGTGCAGAAGAAGCAACTTGAGTTTCAGGAACTGCAACTTGAGCTTCAGCAAACAAAAGAATTACTAGAACAGGAAAGTGCAAGATCTGAATCTACTATGCAGAAGAAGGAACTTGAGTTTCAGGAACTGCAACTTGAGCTTCAGCAAACAAAAGAGTTACTAGAACAGGAAAGTGCAAGATCTGAGAAGAAGGAACTTCAGCAAACAAAAGAGTTACTAGAACAGGAAAGTGCAAGGTTTGAATCTACCATGCAACAGAAGGAACAAGAGTTTCAGGAATTGCAACTTGAGCTTCAGGAAACAAAAGAGTTACTAGTTAATGAACGTGAAGCTGCAAAGAACATTGCTTATCAAGTTCCTGCGATTCAGGATATCCCAGTTATTGACAAAGAATTGATGAATAAACCAACTCTCTGAAAATGAGCAGCCGAAGGTATTGTTAGACATTTGTTTCTTCGAATAAGATCTTAGGTTTGACTAAAGTCTTTCTTGATGTCATTTTAAAACTTGGTTGTTCTTCCTCTATGTTTCTTGAAATCGTGTTTGGCACAATGCCATTGTAGGTTCAGGAAACACAGGAGTTACCAGTTGAGGAAAGTGAAGCTGCAAAGAACATTGCTGAGCAAGTTCCTGCGATTCAGGAGATCCCCGTTATTGACAACGAATTGATTAATAAAACTACTGCTGAAAATGAGCAGCTGAAGGTATTGTTAGACATTTGATGCTTCAAATAAGGTCTTAGGTTTGACTAAAACTTTCTTGATGTCATTTTTAAACTTGGTTATTCTTCATTTATGTTTTTTGAAATCTTGTTTGGCACAATGTCATTGTAGGTTCAGGAAACAAGTGAGTTACTAGTTGAGGAACATGAAGCTGAAAAGAGCATTGCTGAGCAAGTTCCTGCGGTTCAGGAGAACCCTGTTATTGACAACGAATTGATAAATAAACCTACTGCTGAAAATGAGCAGCCAAAGGTACTGTTAGACATTTATTGCTTCAAATAAGATCTTAGGTTTGACTAAAAGCTGTCTTGATGTCATATTTAAACTTGGTTATTCTTCCTTACATTTCTTGAAATCTTGTTTGATATAATGCCATTGTAGGTTCAGGAAACAAAAGAGTTACTAGTTGAGGATCATGAAGCTGCAAAGAAAATTGCTGAACAAGTTTCTGCGATTCAGGAGATCCTTGTTATTGACAATGATTTGGTGAAGAAACTTACTGCTGAAAATGAGAAGCTGAAGGTATTATTAGACATTTTTTGCTTCAAATAAGATCTTAGGTTTGACTAAAGACTTTCTTGATGTCATTTTTAAACTTGGTTATTCTTCCTTTATGTTTCTTGAAATCTTATTTGGCACAATGCCATTGCAGGCTATGGTAAGTTCCTTGGAACAGGAAATTATTGAAACAGAGAGAAAATATGAAGAAACACACAAGCTTAGTGAAGAGAGGCTAAAGCAGGCTACGGAAGCAGAGTCAAAGATAATTGAGCTCAAAATTGAAATGCAGAGGTTTATACCTATTTTGAACTTGGATATTATGTGTTTGAAGTTTACACTTATTTATGAATGTTTAATCAATTGTACTTTTCATTCTTTGACTGGTAAGTTGCTTTTCTTTCATCTGAATAATTGTTTATATCTTTAACAGGCTTGAAGAAAATATGTCAGAGATGGGGAACCGGGAACAAGAAATTGCAGAGTACACCTAGTAGAACACTGTCAGAGGTACCATCTGCAGTGAGCTATGTCTTAACATGCTGTCCTTATTTTCCTTCAGTTGGTTTGCCGGTTCTGATTATTTTTTGCTTTTTGTATTTTTTCCTTGTTGGACTTCATTTCACTTTGCAGCCTCTGGAAAATGGTCATTTTGTAAGTGAAGAATGTAGAGACTCTATAATTTCCTATCACTTCAGTCTATTAGATATATCTGCGTACTTGGTTCTTTGTCACTTCTATCATCCTGAGAATGAAAGCTCTTTCTAACAGGCACAACTGAGTTCTGGTCCATCAAAACAGTTTGGTAGAGAAGATAGTAAAATGAGAAGATCAAATACTGAAAAGCAGCAAGTATGAATTCCGATGATGTGGAATTGATTCTCCCTTTTCTTTTCTTTCTTTCTTTTTTTCAGTATTTGTATCGGGTGATGTTTCTAGTGATTAAATTTTTTTTTTGTATGTACCATCTCTGCAGCAAGAGAGTGTAGATGATCTGATCAAATGTGTGTCTCAGAATATTGGGTTCAGTCAAGAAAAGCCTATTGCAGCATTTACCATATACAAATGTCTTCTCTACTGGAAGTCCTTTGAAGCTGAAAAGACGAGTGTTTTTGATCGTCTTATTGAGATGATTGGCTCTGCACTAGAGGTATCTTGTCTATTTCAAAAAGCTCATATTTTGTATAAGATAAAATCCTTGTCATATAAACCCCTTTGTTGCTGATACAGAGATTATGATAGACTAGTATTTTGTCTTTATAATGCTATTATGTTTGAAATTTTTTGATTTTTAATGATTTTTTGTCAAAATAGTATTTAGAAAAATGTTTGAAAACAGCTAGAATTTTCACGTTTATAAATTCATATTTTATAAAATGATAAAAAAAAGTCAGCATAAATATAAATAGTTCATGGATATTCTTTTTGTTATGCAAGAACTCTCAAGTTTGTGTTAGTTCAAAATGTCCTTGTTATTGTTTTTGTTAATCACTTTTACTTCTTTTGTTGTTTTTTCATCCAAGGTGCACTTTTGCTTTGTGCTTTTGAGAGCAAGAAATATGTGGCAAAAACATTAATCTGCGAGGCTTTATATCTTTTCTTTTTGTTGGATTTAGAAGATACAATTATGATTTCTACTCTGTTGAAAAGCAATTATTTATTTATTAGGAGGGAATATGGAATTGTTCTCTTTGCTAGGGACTTGTGTCAGATTAACTGATTCTAAAACTATGTTTTTTTGGTTGAGCAGGTTTAAGCAACTGAAAAAGATGAGGAAAATAAATCTAATATAAATATTCATGTTTCCATGTGATGTATTTCAGGATGAGGACAACACTGATAACATAGCTTATTGGCTGTCAAACACATCTTCATTGTTGTTTTTGCTTCAACGTACTTTGAAAGCCGTTGGAGCACGGAAACCACCTGCTGCAGCATCACTTTTTGCAAGGATGACCAAAGTATTGAGATATTTCATTTACTATGTCTTTAAATTGATTGCATGAAATGGTCCTGATTTAAATATCTCTGAACTCTTTAATATATCCTACAAAAAGGAGGAAAGAACAAAACACATTAGTTCTTTATTTAAAATCGTGTCATACAATCATTATAAGTTTTGTTGAATGTTTCTAGAGCTCATGCAGGAAAATGATTTGATATAATGTTATTCTTTCTCAGAGTTTTCGTTCATCTTCTGCCAATCTTCAAGCTGGTATAGTGAGCCAGATTGAGGCCAAGTATCCAGCTCTTCTTTTTAAGCAGCAGCTCTCAGCCTATGTAGAAAAGATCTATGGAATCGTTAGAGACAATTTGAAAAAGGAGTTGGCACCACTTATTTCTCGTTGTATTCAGGTACAAGGAGCTACACATTTGGATTATCCAGTCTTTTTGTGACATTCTCTTAACTTTCAAAATCATGTTTGCTGCAATATACTGGAGAAAGTATGGTGGTCTTTCTGATTCTTATTTTTAGAACCATCTCCCTAGCTTCTATAGTGCCTTGCACACTAGAAAATTGCCAGGTTGCTTCATTTGAACTTTTAGAGCATGTATGTTGTATTATCGACTGAAATTTATTGTTGTGTTAATTTCAACATTGCATGTTATAAGTCTTAAATTCATCTTGATTTCAAATCTTTATTCAAAAGCATTAAATTATTCTTGTGAAAAAATCACTTGTTTCGGTTTAGGTTGCTCTTTACATGTTCTGTTGTTTCTTTTAAAAGTTGTGTTAAATTGATGAGAAAATACCATATTTTATTAATTCCTATGCTGGCGTATATGCACCGTAGAAACTAGTTTTATCTAGGAATTGTTATTTCTTTATGTTGATAATTAATCTACCTAAATGCCAGGTACCTAGGACATCGAAAGGAACTGCTTTTCAAACGTCCGAAGAACAAGGCTATACATCTCCAGCCCATCACTGGCGGGCCATTATCGAGTGCCTGAACATGATGCTGAGCATATTAAAAGAAAATTGTGTATATAATTTGCAATCCTGATGGACTCTTTCTGCTCTTCTTTTTTTTTTGCCATGGACTTATGGTTATGGCATTTTTATTTCCAGGTGCCTCCAGTATTTATTCAGAATATTTTCACTCAAACTTTTGCATATATTAACGTACAGCTCTTCAACAGGTAAACTGTTGTTTCGTCTGTTTTTTTCTCTGTTCTCCAGATAATAAGTATAAATTCCAAAATATATGATGTTAAAATATTCTGCCCCAGCCTTCTTCTTCGTCGAGAGTGCTGCACATTTAGCAACGGGGAGTACGTGAAGTCTGGCTTAGCTGAATTGGAACTGTGGTGTGGTGAAGCAGACTTTGAGGTAATTTCTTTAGCTCCCACTAATGAATGTTGAAGGTGGAATTTTCACATTTTTTGAGGTTTGAATATATGCATACAACAGGAGTTTTTGTTCTCTTTTTTTCCCTGTCTGCTTATTAGTTGTGGCACCTTATTGCATCTAAATTTGAATTGAGAGTTGATGGTTGTTTTATTACAGTATGTAGGCTCAGCATGGGAAGAACTCAAACACACAAGGCAAGCTGTTGGATTCTTGGTATGTTTCGTACCATGTTTTTTAGTTATTCTTTTTCGTGTTTCGCTTGTGGCATGTGATTGTTTCCTGGTGTAATTGTCTCTTTTTTTCTATTCTGAAAAACCTGGTCTGGTCTTGTCAGGTTATAAACCAGAAATCCAAAATGTCCTATGAAGAAATAGCAAATGACCTTTGTAATGTAAGTCTCTTTCCCTTTTTCTCTGCAATCCTCCGAGATGTTTCGAGTTATGGTTTCTTCTGCCGCTTACATTGTTTGTTTTCACCAGGCTCTGAGTGTTCAACAACTTTATAGGGTGTGTACGCTTTACAGGGATGACAAATACAACACTCAAAGTGTTTCACAAGATGTAAGTCATATCGTCGAATTGTAGACATCTCTCTCTACCTAGTCTTCTTTTCCTGTTTTGTTAGCATGGTATGACACGACACCTTCGTTCGCACAGGTTCTTTCCCGGATTAAACAACTCATGACAGATGATTCCAAAGATGATGGTAGCAACTCCTTCCTGTTGGAGGATGATTTGAGGTAATGTAACAAACACGAAAGAAAGAGTACTTCTTTTTGCTACTCAGATATTGAACCATTAACAGCAGTTTGTCGTCCTAATCGATTAAATCCCTTCTGAATGCAGCATTCCATTCACAATGGATGACATTAAGAGTTCCCAACAAGTAAAAGAGTACGCATTAGTAAGACCGGCCGAAGAACTCACGGAGGATCCGGCCTTCCAATTTTTGCTGGAATAAGGGTTAAGCGCGGTAAATCCAGCTGCATTAACTACAAATGTTATAGTTCTTTTGTAACAACAATGTAAGTAATTCTTAGAGTTCTACCATTTCATAAGGCTGTTCTATAGGTAGTTGATTTGGTCATTTCTGGTCAGCATTCTTTTATAGTCATTGTAGGAGAAGGAGAAGAAGAAGAATTCTTAATGTAGTGGAGAACTCTAAGTCCCTAAATACAATTATGTACATGTCCTGATTAATAATAAAAGATGATAAACATGCTTAAATACAATTACAATGAGGGAGGGAGATTACAACATCAGGATTCGAATTCTGATTTTCTCGGATGCCAACAAGGGAGTCTTAACTCCTACTCGAAAAGGATGTCGACAAAATTGTTATATTTAGATTTTGTAAGAATGGTGATCATATTGGTAAGTAATGACATACATTTTCAGTTTAAATTACAAATCTTTAAAAGATAATGGGAATATTGGAAAAAGTTTTATTTGTTTTCAAATTTGTGGAAACACGTTAAAATGAATGAAATTGTTAGAAATTTATTGACATGTTGGTAAGTTTTTATAGTGGTTACATGGTTGAAGGGTTTTATGTAACCAACAAAGGACGATAAAAGATAAATAAAAAATAAAGAATTCAGAAATGACAGCAAAGAGATTAACACAAAAAGTTGTAAAAACTGTTGTATTCTAGATCAAAGAAATATGAATCCGCCTTCAAATGATATTGAGTCTCATGAGGTATTAGGTTCTTTAAATTTTGAAAAATATCGAGAAGGGAAAATGTCAAAAATCTACATTGGCGACTTTTGGATGTATATGGATCAAAACATTGAAAAAAATTTGTTTGAAAAACCCAGGTGGTGGTGTAGGAAGCATTTTTTGACAGTGGTCTTGTTAGAAGATCTTCAACTGCTTTATTCAGAACTTGTAGACTAGTTGATGGCCACACCACATGTTTCTTGCAGCTGTGGAATTCTTTTGTCTATGCGTCTTTCAATTGACTTTAACTGGAGTAGATATCAAGTGTTCTATACCATGAGAGTGAAGATAAGTTTGAAGACTTTGAAATTCTCCACCACCATCAATACAGTGATTTTCTTTTGATCTTCAATGTTTTAAAAGTGTGTAAAACTCATTTTTTTTGAACACTTTTAAAACTGAATCGTGACGTGGCACATGGACACTCGAAGTGTAATATTATCATTTTCTGTTTATTCTTTTTTAAAATTATTAATAATATTCTATTATAAATCTGATATTAATTATGTAAAAAACAATCTTCTAAAACGTTTTATTTGTTTTCAAATTTGAGTGAACGCGTTAATATGAATGAAATTGTTACAACTATTAAAGAATATTTTGATATTGGTCTAAATTTGATTTAGTCCCTCCATTACACTAAAATTCTGATATAATTATGTTATTATTTATTTATTTACTGGGTGAGAATTATGCTATCATTAATAGGTTTGATAATGATGGTTTTTCACCCTTGTTAAATTTGATTTTTGCCATTTATTTTCTAAATTTTTAATGTGTTTTTCTTAGAAAGCTCATCGAATCGAATGGATTTTAACAAGGTAATTTATGATATAAATCCTCCAAATAATTTTCTTTGAATCGTATATCTTTGGTGACATGATTATGTTCATTCATTTAATTTTAACAAAATTTGTATGTAGTGATTGCCATGAACAAATGAGTTCAACTTGACAAACAACTAAACGAACATAATTTTTTTGTTGTTATGCCATCAAGATAACCAAATAGGTTTATTAAAGATCAATTTGAGCTTTCTTGGTGAAGTTTTGGCTGCCAAAGTTTTTATCGGAAGTTGGGCAAGGGGATTAAATTGAACAATAGTGATAAAAATGATAAAGCGAACACAAAAAAAAATGAATGAACATAAAATGACATATAGGAAGAACGTTTAAATAAATTTAAACGAAAATAAAGAATTTAAACAAAAATGTGAATAAATTTAATTTTTTAAAATGTAACATTTTTGTTATGAAAAATAATAAATATAAATGGATATATGTGAATAAATTTAAACAAACATAAACTAATGAACATAAATGAACAGATTGCACCATTTTTTTAAGTTTTATACGTTTTATAATGGTTTAATTATAAATTTCATTCTTTTATTTTATAAAATTATCTCTTTGTTCGTGGTTTTTCACCCTTATTAAATTTGATTTTGCCCTTAATTTTTTAATATGTTTTTATTTTTAAAAATAACAAAAAAAGCCTCTTTGTCACGGGGGCCATGTTTGTTCGTTTAATAAATAAATTAACATGAACAAATTTCTCGTGACGCCCTCGCCACGAGCTTCCGCCTCGTGATGGGTCACCTTTTCACGCTTGTCACCGCCTAGTTCGTTCACATCCCTTAATTTTTCTTTAAAAAAAATAATCTTTATGACCAACTTATCAAAGCCTTTGTTGCATTGCACCATTTTTAAGTTATACATTTTATAATGGTTTAATTATAAATTTCATTCTTCTATTTTATAAGAATTAAAAAGTAAATTTATTATTTTAATTTGTAAAAATTTAAGCTTATAATTTGTAATAACAAAAAAATATAATTGTTGATAAACACATAAACTTGAATAGTTAATTTTACTTTTATAGTTACTAAACCGTAAAATATTTCTAAATTCCTCTCAATCTAAAAATTGAATAAATTGATCCTTCTAAAAACAATTTAATCCATTTAAATTTTCAAATAAAACCATAATTTTGAAATAGTACAGGGACTTTTGATATAAAATTAAAATTGAATAGAAAGCAGGAGAGACCACACTTTTCAAATAAAAAAATAGGCTTAAATAAAAAATCAGCTAATAAACTATATTTTTTGTTTGTTTGTTTTTAGTCTTTAAATTATTTTTTGATTAAAATAAATTTTTAAATTATTATTTTTATCACTTTAATTTCCCTAAATTATTTTTAATAAAAATAAGTATTTAAACTATGTTATTTTTTTCTTTTAGTCCCTAAATTATCTATTGGTCAAAATTTTTTAATGTGTCAACATTTTATTAGTCAAAATAATTTTTTTAAATTTAAATAACTACTAAACTTAAAGTGACTATAAATAATAATTTAGAGACTTATTTTGACTTAAAAATAATTTAAAAATTAAAAACAAAAAAAATATAATTTAGAGACTTATTTTTCATTTAAACCAATAAAAATATGAGGATTTGATTTCATAAAAATAAAATATAAAAACCAAATTATATAAACTTTGAAATAGTACAGGGACTTTTGATATATTTAAACCTTGTAAAAGTCTTCCGCATCGGGATTGTTCACTGGTCTCCGCCCTGTGTCTCTTATTATTTCTCGGCGGCTCTCGGTTTCATTGGCCGGTAAAACTCATCGTCTTCGAAACTTCAACCCAAAATGAACATCTAAAATAACCCTAATTTTTTCAAAATTTTCCCCTTTGAAAAAAAACCATGTGGCGAAACTCCGCCACTTTAAGCTTCTCTTCGAAGCTTCTCTCTTCTTCTTCTTCCGCCAATTTTAATTACTTCCATTACGCATCTGCTTTCTCTGTTTTCACTCCAAACGCCGTCGTGGGTCGTACACTTTCTCCTTCTCATCAACGCTTCTACTCATCATCGGCGGCGCCTTCACCGTCTCCCTCATCGGACTCCATTATAAAGCTAGGGTTTCTCGCTAACAAATCTGATGTCTTTCGGCCTTTAAGTTCCAAAGCTAGTGATGCGATCCAGCTGGCTCGTCACTACGGCCGGTGTTACTGGGAGCTCTCCAAGGCTCGTCTCAGGTCAAATCTCAATCGAGTTTTTAGGCAAATTTTGAAGCTTTGATTTTTTTTAATTTTGACTTGTTTTGGGGGATTTCGGTTTACTAGTATGCTGGTGGTGGCGACTTCGGGGACTGGATATGTGTTAGGGTAGTGGAAACGCTGTTGATTTTATGGGGCTTTGTTGCACCTGTGCTGGAACTATGATGGTTGCTGCATCGGCGAATTCGTTGAATCAGGCTGCCTTTAAGTCTTTGATTGCTTTCATTGAATGCGTTGTTAAGAACAATTGTAGAATTTGATAAACCTGAATTATAGAGTTTTTATTGATCTGATTGAATTATCACATTTTTTATTTGTACTTGCAAGGATGCTAACTGATATCTCTATTTTTCAAAACAAAGTCACATTTAACAATGTTTTCCTCTTTCATTTCTTGAAGGATAAGGTTCTTGTAAAATGGAAAATCTATTGTCTTTCTAGGATATTTGGAAGTATGTTTTGTAAAGAAATAAAAAAAAAAAGAAAAACATCATTATTCTGGGGTTTGCTTTTCATGTAACTCTTGCATAACAGAAGAGGCATGTTTCAGGTGGCAAAATCTTGAACTTTGATAAAGGCCCTTGTGTGATATTTTAACCCCTTTTTTTTTTTTTTTTTCCTTTTATGAACCTTGGTAGAAACTAGGACCAGGACAGCTAGTATGTAGGGGATGTACAGATGCACAAATAAATTTGCAAAAAGTTAGTGCCCTAGACCATGAGTACTAGT
The DNA here is from genome assembly GCA_019671005.1 of Hibiscus mutabilis. Classification (NCBI taxonomy): domain Eukaryota; kingdom Viridiplantae; phylum Streptophyta; class Magnoliopsida; order Malvales; family Malvaceae; genus Hibiscus; species Hibiscus mutabilis. Next base: position 79,082,875 of record CM033716.1, read on the forward strand.
TTACTACAAGGATCCTTGTTCCCTAGTGCTTTTGAGAACTTTGAATATTGGTATTTTTATGGATTAAACTATCAAGGCTCTGTCATCCTTGTTGCTTTTATTAATTTTGAAAGATTAACCTAAGGGTATACCTTATATTTTTTTAGGTTATTTAGGAATGTTCTGTCAGTATGCTTGAAATCAAGTGTTGCAGTATAATGAAGGAAGATAGGGCCTATAGTTCATTGAGCCTGATTTGAATCCATGAAGATAGCTTTCTTGATAGAAGCGATAGATAAGTTCCCTTACAAGGGGATGGGGAAAGAAACAATTTAAATTTTTGAAATTCTCAGAATTGAATTCATGACTTGCAAATTGTAATTTTCTTTTTCCTTTTTTCTTGAAAACTATGTTTTTTTTGTTACCTTTGATTTTGTTGATTTGCAAGGATGTGATTGTGCATTGTGGTTGTATTTTAAGTTACTTTTCATTAATTAATTAGATTGAGTGACATATCAGTTGACCATTTTATTATGTGTCCAGGTGTTTGAGATAAATAATGATGCCAAAATGAAGAGAACAAGGCTAAGACCTCTACCTTCTGGACGCATTGCGATACCACATGCAGTCACTTGGGCATCTTCTGTTGGAATTGCTGGCACTGTTTTGTTGGCATACAAGGTGGCCAGATTGATTCTCACTTTTCTTTAATTCTTTAATATTGAAATGTTATTTTTTAGTTTCATTAAATGCTTAAAATGTTGTCAGCTGGGTGACTAATGTTGCTGTTGCAACAAGGTTTTTGCAGGCTAATATGCTAGCAGCTAGCCTCGCAGCTTCCAATCTTGTTTTATATGCATTTGTGTATACTCCGTTGAAGCAGATTCACCCTGTTAATACATGGGTTGGAGCTATTGTTGGTGCTATTCCTCCTCTTCTAGGGTAACGTTTTTTTAAATTCTATTAATTATTGTGATGAATATCTAAGAAATTATAGTTGCTCATTTTTTATGTTTGGTATGGTATTTAATTAAGTCAATTTTTTCAATGCCTAAAAATTTTGTGTGCCATACAAGTAGTTTGGAACTAAAATTTATTGTATTGAACTCCAGCAATATGTTGTATATACTATTTGTTCTTTATGATATGGATCTGTCTTGTAGATTAAATACATATATGTACCACGTAGAGGTTGTTTGTTTATTTATTTATTATTAAAAAGGATGATCCTAAGATAGGCTTTGCTTTGAGTTGCATTAAATTTTCATTTAAATTTAACTATTTTACACACAGGTTTCTTATTTTTTGTTCTGACTTCTTTAGATGGGCTGCAGCTTCTGGTCAGATTTCTCTCAATGGATTAATTCTTCCAGCAGCTCTCTACTTTTGGCAAATACCCCATTTTATGGCCCTAGCATACTTGTGCCGTGATGATTATGCTGCAGGAGGGTAAGCATTTTTGGTATTTGTTTTCTCTTCAACATTGCAACTGTTTTTTTTTTTTTTTCACAGGAAATTGAACATTTTGTTTCTGTCCTTTTCTTATAGTCTTGTGTTGAAATTTGGGTTTGCCTTCGAGATATTATCTTCAAGCATCTCCACTGTTGTAGACAAATGCTGTTGATAATATAACTTGTAAAATGGAAAGTTTATATTTTTTTCTGAAATGATAATATTTTAGTTCAGATTTTGAAAAGTCATTTGGGATGATTCTTCATGATAATGTGAGATATGCCAGTGCCTCCACTTCATTTTCTGTATTTCATTAAATTTTCAGGTACAAAATGTTTTCACTTACAGATGCTTCAGGTCGGAGAACAGCTGCTGTGGCATTCAGGAACTGCCTATATCTTGTCCCCTTGGGGTTCATAGCCTATGACTGTAAGTTACCTTAATTCCAAATGTTTATATTCATTAAAATGTAACCTTTTTTAGTAGTCATTTATATTTATTAAAATTTAACATTTCATATTTAGTAATATATATTCAGAATTTTTAAACATTGCAGACATTCTGAAAATTCTGTATAAACTATCTTACTTAGTACTATTATATATTACATTTCGTTTGTATTTCATAATATATGAACCAGTGAAATTCTTTGTGTAGGGGGTGTGGCTTCTGGGTGGTTTTGTCTTGAATCATCACTTATCAACCTAGCAATAAGTGCTGCAGCATTTTCATTTTATCGTGACCGGACTAGTCAAAAAGCAAGAAGGATGTTTTATGCCAGCCTTTTGTATCTTCCTGTATTTATGTCTGGCCTCCTATTTCACCGTATCTCCGATGAGCAGCAATGCCTCACGGAAAACCCTGACAGAATTGCCGAGCTTTCACCATTCCCCAAAGATGTAACTGAAAGTGGAAAAGATGATCAAAAGAAAAGATTGAGATATGTCACTGCTAGTCCACTTGGACGGCCACCTGTAGCGTATGCATCCATTGCTCCGTTTCCCTTTCTTCCCGTTCCTTCCTATGTTGATCAATGACGTCTATTGGCATCGAGTTTTGTATACACAGTTTTTGGTTCTCGATTAACTTTGTTTTTGAAATAAAATGTAATTGGGACTTGTTCATGCCCTACGAGTAGTGACATTCATCTTGCAGGCAGGCTGCCATTGGAATAAATCTGTTATGCATGGTACCATTGCAACATTTTCACTGATTTTAATGAACTTTTGTATTTGGTTTTGAATTTGTTGTCATACACTTTGATAATATGGCAAAACATCTTAAACCAAATTTAACACAAATTTGAATTGATAAAGTGAGATAAATTCGAATTTAAAATGATCCAAAAGTAAGCAATATAATCTTGGAAACAAAAATAACCCTACGCTTGTGTTAATAGAATTTGAAACAAAAACCAAACCAGAAATAAAATTAAAGAATTATTATACACAATCTCTAACAACATACAAATGATTTTCTAATGGATGGATATAACCAAGATGAATTTCCAGCCTTTTCCTTCATTTTTTTTCCCCTCTCGATCTCCTTTCGACGCCACCCCATCTCCTTTTTTAACCGGGTGCCATCTGGGGATTCAAAACGGAATTGCAAATGTTGAAATTCAAATCCCAAACATGAGGTCACTTCTTAAGAGTGATCACATGAATCAACTGAGGTAAGACCCTGATTTTACCCCATATCCTTTGAGAAGCCGTTTGTTAAATCCGTTGCCTAAGTTCGAATCAAACAAAAAAAAGCAGCAGCTCATGTCCGACCAAAAATTCTCTATCTATTAAAAAAACAACTTAACAACTGCTAAAATATCCTAATACTCAAGTTAGGCCAACTGTTGGTCTTGAATCATGACATCTATAATAGTTGCAATCTACCATACATGCAAGAATAGAATTACGACAGAGGCACCAATATTCTTTGTATGGGATACACAACCATGGCATTGTTGAAGGCAGTGTGGCTCCCAAAGTAGACGCAACTCTGGAAAGATGAGGGGGCAAAGGGGACACAAATTTAAGTCTAGAATACAATGCGAAAGCACAGATGAAAGAGGACAGCAATATTTATTAGATCAACTTACTTGTTACCACTAAGAAGTCCAAACACTGACATTGCGATATATGATCGAGAAACTCCTGAAAAAGCTTTTCTGTAATGAGGTAAGACCATTTGTCCTGTAAGGTTTTACCACAATGATTAGCTTACTGGCATTCCGATGAAACCCAAGGAAACAAATAACTAAAACATACTAACATCCAAGAATAGGAAGAATATTAAGTGTCGTATTCAGTTGCCAGATGAAAATTACTGAAAAGAGAAATTAAAAGATATAGCTTATTGCATCATGTGAATTTATTTTTACACCTTCCGTAAAAGCCTTGAGAATCCTGGTTGGAGAAATAAGCCCTTCTCATGTCTTAAGTCCTTTATTCTTTTTAGTAAATGGTGCATGTTAAGAATTGTCCATTATGATAAAACAAAGAAAATCAAGAGTTCAAAGAATTGATCCAGGCCTCACCTATGCTCAAATAATTGCTGTGGAGAATTGAAATTAAAACACTAGATCCATTTTATCTAAATCCTCTTTTTGTGGCACCTCATCAACCGGCAAACTGTTTCTATCGATATAAGCACTCCAGGGAGAATGACAACTAGTATTGTGACAGGCTATGATTTCAAACCATATCCCCAATGGAAATCTTCTAGGTTTTATCAACCGAAGGGAAATTTTAATATAAGGAGTAGCATGGATAACGGATATGATGACTTCAATGAACATACAGCTAAGGCTGATGGTTGTGTTCATAATGCTGAAGAAAATATAGAAAACGGATGTGGTTGGCAATAGAAGCAAAAGAGGTGTAAATAGAAGAGATCCAACAACATGCTGCTTCACGGTATATTCAAAGCTATCTAATCTTTGACGAAGAGGATTCCACTTCCGTCCCCTGCAAATAACACAAACTCTTAGAACAGCTTGAAACAACTAAATAAATTTATTGAGAGTTTACTTCTAATAAAAAATATATCTTTGCATGCCTTTCAAATTCGATCAGCTAAAGCTGTTGGGCAATAAGAGATTCATGAAAAAATAATGACATTGATATATCTCAGTATATAACAAATAAAAAACACTAGCCTTTAAGACCACTGGATCCCTTCTCCAAGCAGCCGCTAATTTACACTGAAACAGAATTCTAGACAAAATGATATGAGGAAACACTTTGATTGAGATGGAATGTCATGATCTCGTGAGATGATATGGTATGTTCTCCCAGAACATGAAAAAGAAATCATCTCACGAGCACTTTTTCCCCATCTCTGAATTAGGATCCATGAATATCCCATTCATTTTTCAGCAGTACCAGATGTGGAAATGGAGATCAATTTTTGTTGGACCTGAATGATCTACAAATATGTTCTATCTACTTTCTGGGTTTTTGTTGCACCACTGTGCTAAAAAAATGGGCTTCAGAAGCTCCCAAGATCATTCAGAGCCAGATTTAATACTTCTATGGAAAGAATCAAATCAACCTACTAACTCGTTCAGTCGTTCTGCTGCATGGTAGCAATAACCCCGTATGACAAAGATGTTACTACTATATTTGTACCATAACAACACAATCAAAATGATTTTAGTTTATAATAACAAATAACCGGATTAGAGGAGCCAATCAAATCCAAAATAGGGAATGCTGAAATGGTACCTGAAAATACGCCACAAAGCTGCCAGCGCATGTAACTGCTGTGAATAGAGGATCGAGATCAACCAATGAAGTGTTGAGACATGCAATGTTGCAATCACAATCATGTCTATGACCAAAGCAGCAGGTATTGTCACCCCCAAAAGAATAGCTAATATACCAAGTCCTTTGATGAAATAAATGAAGAGAGAACCAACAAAAATCCAAAGGGTAGACCAAATTTGAATTGTATTCAGAGAAATCATGCCAAGAACTTCAGCCAATTCTATGTTCAACTTGAAACCAGCCGGGACACCCATCAACCACACAGAACCTGACCTCAACAACTCATTTGTTAAATCACTGGAAAAATTTGAAACCCATGAACAGACAGATTCTGTGTGAAATAAGAGTGTGAAACCAATCAAATCTCCCAAAAGGATATCAACAACCAAACTTGACCACAAGGAATGCTTATGTAATGCAACTTTTTCTGCACATTCCACACTTGTTTGAGACCTAATAAAAAACATTATATTATATATCAGGATAATGAGGGGAGGCATAACAGGCATTGTTCTAAAACTTAATAAAGAAAAACATGCCTCAGCTCAATATGGACTGAGAACTTGAAATATCACTAAAAGAATTCACTATATTCTACAGAATTGCCACCTGAGGTCATTGTCCTTCAGAAAGATCGGCCAATATAAGATCTGACAACAACGAATTCGGAAATTTATCCAGGTATTGCTGAATGCCTTTGCTGATGCAGAGTATACCCATGATTCTGATTCAAAATGCAAAAGGCTATGGAAAAATTGAAGAAAAATATAAAAAATTGTAGATAATGATGCCAATGACATGGCCAATATATGCCACACAAAGGTACAAAACCTGCAAAGCCACATGATGACACATGAGAAAATGCAGACAGATGCATTGCAAAAGCATGTGGTAAATCAAGTTAAAATGAGATTACATTGAAATAATGGGAATATTGGCAGAGGATTGCTTGAAGCTATCATGTCTCTCAAAAATATTCTGAGCTGCAGCGGCACTGTTGATTGCCAAAACAACTGTATCCTGCTTTCAAAAAATTTTAAATTAACATATCTATATAGAAGCTGTCCTAACTCCACCAAAAGGTTCTCGTGAACTATTCTTACCATGTCATTTAAAGGCTGCTTTTGTTGAAGCTCATCAACCCACTGAGGCTTATTAAGAGAAGCCTTCCCATGCTCAGAAGAATTCCAGTATCGTAATGAAAAATGGTGAGCACCATATATTGGAGTCTCGTATAATATAACCTATACTTGTTCAGGATAAAGGACCATGGATTAATCACCAAAGACAAATAAAACTCAAATAAACCAAAAAGTAGAAGCAATCAGAATTTCATACATGAACATCACACCGAGACACTATTTCCCTCTTCCAATGAAGATGATGCAATTTAGGAACCCAATGAATTCCCTTGGCTTGAAGACGAAGAGAATCATATGCCAGCTCAAACCAGTAACTACTGTCTATAGATGTCTGTCTACACTGGCCTAATACCCCATCAAATTTAAGGCATCCACAGGTCCATTGTCCACAGCATTTACTAACTCTATCTACACCGTGAGCACAGGAGCTTCTCATATCATCCTCTTGTACTCCATTTTGACCATATCCGAGACAAGCTCTATACTGACCCAACAAACAAAATTTCGATTTATCTTGAAGAGATACATGCATATTTCCATTGATAGAATGGAGGATCTCCTGTTTACAAGAAAAAGAAAACCCCACATTTTCAAATAAACTCCTGAGTTAAAACCATGTCCAAATGCCAAACAAGCTCAGCAAGACAACAGTTCCAGAACACAAGAATCAATTTTTTTTCTTTAATTTCGAAGTACCCCATGTCCTAAGCAACTATAATTCATGCATAAACTTCCATGCATTACATGAAGCATTACAAACTCAAAAACACACCATCTAAGTACCTTTTTCCCTAAACAATTTTAACTCATAAAATCTTTACAAACAAACCCAGAATTAGTGGTTCGCCTGGAGCATTACAAACTCAGCAAGAAATAACTTCAAAAACACAAAAACTAAATTAATTTCTTCAATTTCAAAGTGTCATTTTCCCTAAGCAATTATAATTCATATAATCTTCACAAAATGGAATCAGAGATTACTGCATTACCTGGAGACCAGATTGCAGATTCGAACAAGACTCGTGATTGGAAGTGAAAGCGACAACAATGTCAAGAGAATCCGAAGAACAAGTCACGAACCAACCGAACAGAAATTTACAGCAAGATGGTTGGGCTGAAAGATAGCTGCTTTGGCCACCAAATTCGACACTTTCTTCTCATTTTTCAATCCGTTTTTTTTTCACCTCATTATTCTTCACCTGAAATTCCCCTCAAATTGCAATGTTTTTACTCTAAACCTTGATAAAATTTCTGAGCAGTTTAAAGATTAAACTGTTAATTCCGTCCATTTTCAGTTCGTTTCCTTCATTTGTTCTTCCCCCGCTTGAAACCCTATTTCTTTTTCTATTTTTTTAAATAAATTCAATACTACAAAAAGAAAAAGTTTATGTTTTTGGCTATATTTTTAACAAAATTAAAATTTATATAATTAAAGCGACGGAAAAAATATAATTGTCAATAATTAATGTAATTAAATCAATTTTAGTTTAAAGGAATATGGAAAATTATTTCGTACACATTGGATTACACATTTTTGTATGTTTTAAGTATTAGGTATTTAATTAAGGTTTAAGGTTATGATTTAAGGTTAGAATTTAATACTTATGATTTAAGGTTAGATTTTAAAACTAAAAATTTAAATTTTTTTTTATTAAATAGAAATATATTAGAATCCATATTAGGATTCGAACTCATACGAGAGGCGACAACACTTTATCTATCATACCAATAAGTGGATCTCTAAATTTTACTTTTCAAATGGTATATATACATGCTTATGTAATTTTTACAAAACATATATACTAAAAAGTTACTCAAGTAAATGGTTAAGTTTTAATACACAAACAATGTAAAAAATACGCAAATCATTCATATTTAAACTAAAAAATCGAAAACCTAAATCTTTAATTCTGACACCTTAAATCATAAACTCTAAACCCTAAACTATACGTTCTAACCATAAACTCTAATTTTTAAAGCCACTGACATAAACTCCTAAACTCTAAATCTCAATCGAAACAACTAAACCCTAAAATCAAATGACTAATTTAACCAAATTTTATACAAACTTATATATCAAAATATTTTCTCAAAATAAAAGCATAGCATTGTTATATGATTTAGCTTTTTGGGTTAAACATACGAGGGTTATATGTGTTATTTTCAAATTTAATTTTTGAAAAAATTATATGAATGGCCATTGAATTATGGAGTAAATTTTATTTTAACTGTTGATATATTAATTTTGTCAATCAAACTATTAAACTACTTAAATACTATTAATTAAGTCATTTGCCGTTAAAATCTGACAGAACAAATAACATGACAGGTAATAAAAATTGTTATAATTACACATTTGATCATTTTTATTTATTTATTTAACTAATTTATTCTTTATTTTAATATCTTATCTCTTTCATGTGTACATATTCTACTAATCTAGCCCAGTTTGTGATTGTTAAACATGTGTCTTTGACACATACTGTATGTGTTTTATTTTTTTAAACATCAATAATTTAATTTTTTTTTCTCCCACAACTTTTCTTTCTTTTATTTTCGTCATATCAATGTTATGGCAACAACAAAAAATATTTTATGCAAACTTGTCTTACCATAATGTGACAAAAAATGTTTCCTCCAAAACTTACTTATAGCTAATTTAATGTCACCTATATAAAAGCGTTTAATGCAAAAAGCGTCTTTATTTTACGTAACAAAAATAAGTTTTATTTCGCAGAATTAATAAAGACGGGCGTTAGTTTAGAAAATAATTTTAAAAATGTTTTATTTGGGTAAAAAAATCCCTAAAACGACTCCATTAAAAGGAGGGTAAAATACACAAATTGTGTAAACTATCTCAAAAATACAAAATGGTCACAAAACTTTTAAAAATTACATAATAAACATTAAATTTTAGTTTTTGTTACAAAATAGTCATTAAGCTATTATCTGGGTGATATGACAGTTATGAAAATTTTTATAACAATACATTTAATTATCATTATTTACACATTTAATCAATTTAGACATCAATAATGAGTGTTAAGTTAGAACTAAATTGATTGAATGTGCAAATATTAAGGATTAAATGTGTTATTATTTAAATTTTCGTAACTGTCACGTCATTAACTTAATGACGATTAACGACTTGGTGACTATTTTGTAACAAAAACTAAAATTTAATATCTATTATGTAATTTTTAAAAATTTGGTGATCATTTTATATTTTTTAGATAATTTAATGACTATTTGTGTACTTTACCCTTAGAATGAGACGACAAACCCCCCTGAACCCTAAAAGGGTTAAGAAACTGAAGAAAGTGCTGAGTACACTGCTGCTGCTGCCTCTAGACCCTTCTCTGTTCTGGGTTTCTTTTTTCTACTTTAAAACACAAACCCTGAATACCACCCATTATCTTTTGTCACTCCAAAGCTTCCACTTTTAACATTCTTTTCTCAAAATTTTCCTCCCAGACTAACCATGTATCGTTTTGCTTCAAGCCTCGCTTCCAAAGCTAGGTATCACTTCCATGCCAATTACTTCATTTATCATTTTTTTAGTTCCTTTGATTCCTTTGAAATGATCTAACTTACCCCCTCTCTATTTTTCAATCTCTGGTTTCAGGATTGCTAGGAACACTACACATCAGGTAGTTAATTTTCCAGAAGTTGATTCTTTTTATTGTTTTTGTTGGTTTTAAGGTTGATTTGATCTCTTTTTTTGTTGATTTCTACTCTGGGTGTGTGTTAGATTGGTAGTAGATTGAGTTGGAATAGGAACTATGCAGCAAAAGATATTAAATTCGGGGTTGAAGCTCGGGCTTTGATGCTTAAAGGTGTTGAAGAGCTTGCTGATGCTGTTAGAGTAACCATGGGTCCTAAGGTAAATCCAATATTCGCCATTTTCTTTTCGACTTGTTTTCTTTATGTATTCCATCACGGTTTGAAGGTTAATCATTGATCATGTTTATGAGTGTGAATATTGATTGAAGGAAGAACTGATGTTATGTATTTATAGTGGGATGAAGATTAATAAAATGTCAATCTTTTTATTCACTTTATCGATAGGGTCGGAATGTGGTTATTGAACAAAGCTTTGGTGCCCCCAAAGTGACTAAAGATGGTGTAACTGTTGCAAAGAGCATTGAATTCAAAGACAAAGTCAAGAATGTTGGTGCGAGTCTTGTGAAACAAGTTGCAAATGCCACTAATGATGTAGCGGGTGATGGTAAGGCACAGCACTTTTTCTAATCAAATAGTTTCATTTGGAATCTTTAATTAGATGCTTTTTTGTGGTTAATGGTTTTTGAATCTATTGCAGATGCATCCTTTTTGCATGTACTAAATTGTTTGGTCTAAACTTTTATGTTTGAGTGCATTGTTTATATGTAGAGAGCTGAGTCATGAAATTCTTTGACATTTTTGCAGGAACTACATGTGCAACAGTGCTTACACGAGCAATTTTTACCGAAGGATGCAAGTCTGTTGCTTCAGGGATGAATGCGATGGACCTAAGGCGTGGCATAACAATGGCGGTTGATGCTGTTGTAACAAACTTGAAAGCCAGGGCACGGATGATCAGCACATCTGAAGAGATAGCTCAGGTTGGTTTACAATTGAAAGTTTTTCCATCAAAAGTATATTGCAGTCAGAATGATGCAGTAATTTAGAATCAAAAGCAAAATGGTAGTAAACTTTAATCTACCAAGGCTTAAACTTAAATTTTTGTAATAGGTTGGAACAATATCGGCTAATGGAGAGAGGGAAATTGGCGAATTAATTGCAAAGGCCATGGAGAAGGTTGGCAAAGAAGGGGTGATAACAATTCAGGTATCAGTTCTGTCATATAATGCTTTCCATAAATTAAATATTTTGCACTGTTTTACACAAGATGTGATCTCTTACTTTGGATTAAAACTTTGCAGGATGGGAAAACATTATTTAATGAGTTGGAAATTGTTGAGGGCATGAAGATGGACAGGGGCTACATTTCCCCATATTTCATCACTAATACGAAGAACCAAAAATGTGTAAGTAATACTTTTCTCCTTTTGACTGAACTGGAAAATTTCGGACTCATTGAGTTTTGACCATGCTGTGATGCTTATTCAATTCATTGTATTATGGCAGGAATTAGACGATCCACTTATCCTAATTCACGAGAAGAAAATATCAAGCTTGAATGCTGTTGTGAAAGTACTAGAGTTAGCTTTAAAGGTGAGCAAATTTTTGAACAAATCATAAAATATAACCATTTTACCTGACATAGTTTTGATTAATCATTGTTTGCCAAGATTGTTTTCTTGTTAAACTGTATCAAAACTTCTTAATATAGCTTATGATTGTTTTCTTGTTAAACTGTATCAAAACTTCTTAATGTAGCTTCTATATTTCATTCGTAATATTAATATCTTCTGTGCTATATTTGTTCAGAGACAAAGGCCCTTGCTGATTGTTGCTGAAGATATAGAGAGTGAAGCACTTGCTACACTAATTCTTAACAAGCTTCGTGCTGGAATCAAGGTTTGATGATCAGTCTAATATGAATCCTTTTTTCACCTTGACTCGTGTTAATCATCCTCATTTTCAGGAATGCTTGCTAATCTTATATGTGGATTATTTATGGGTGCAGGTCTGTGCCATAAAAGCCCCTGGTTTTGGAGAAAACAGGAAGTCTAGTTTGCATGATCTTGCTGTCCTCACAGGAGGACAGGTAGGGCAACTTTGTCTTTCTGCTATATGATATTTTCTTGTTCATGTCATATTGTTCCTCTGACATGAATTTCCATGACCTCTTGACGATGATATCTGTTACTTCTCTATCATAGGTTATAACCGAAGAACTTGGCATGAACCTTGAAAAGGTGGATCTGGAAATGCTTGGCACTTGCAAAAAGGTATGATATCTATATTTTGGACATGAAAGTCTTTTTCCAATGGAAAATATGATGAGGAAGTTCACAAGTTTGGTAAAACAGATTGTTTAATCCCTTTTTATGTGTACTGACATCTTTTTTTATGCATGGTTCTTTTCCTTTTGGTTAAGGTTGCTGTCTCAAAGGATGACACTGTTATTCTTGATGGGAACGGTGACAAGAAATCCATTGAAGAAAGATGTGAACAGGTCTTGTTCTTTTACGAACAATTGTTTAGCCATATTTTGATTCTTTTGTTAATAGTTAAGATTATAACATGTCTTTCACGATAACAGATTAGGTCAGCAATTGAATCGAACACCTCTGATTATGATAAGGAGAAGTTGCAAGAGAGATTAGCAAAGCTTTCTGGTGGTGTGGCTGTCTTAAAGGTATTGTATCTTATAGTTATTGGCATTTTTAACTTGTCAACTAAGAAATGCAATGGATGTTCCTTTCATATTTGCTGCTGCTTAAATGGAGTTAACGAAGTTTGGAATTTGTTGGATGTTGTAGATCGGTGGAGCTAGTGAAGCTGAAGTTAGTGAGAAGAAGGATAGAGTTACGGATGCATTAAATGCTACAAAGGCAGCTGTAGAAGAGGGTATTGTTCCAGGTAAAAACTTTTTAGAGTCTTAATGTTTTTTTCTGATGTTTCAGTTAAACTTGAAATATTGTGGAAACATCACTAAAGGTGTCGTACTATCTAGGTGGTGGTGTTGCTCTTTTGTATGCATCAAAAGAGTTGGACAAGCTACCTACGGCCAACTTTGACCAGAAGATTGGTGTTCAAATTATCCAGAATGCTCTAAAGGTTTGTGAATCTTTTCTCCATGTTGGATGGATCAAATTTTGAATTCTATTATCGTTATACTGTTGAAAAGTTTAGACCAGTCTTCCACTATAAAATTTCAGTCCCTTGTAAATGAATTTTCTGTTGCAGACACCTGTACACACAATTGCTTCAAATGCTGGAGTCGAGGGAGCTGTTATTGTCGGTAAGCTGTTGGAGCAGGATAACCCTGATCTTGGGTATGATGCAGCCAAAGGTATGTGAATCTCTTACAAGTTACTTTCATCGAATTTATTTACTGTTCTACGAAACTAACAGCTTATTCTCCTACCTTTGCTCCATAACAAGGTGAATATGTCGATATGGTGAAGGCGGGTATTATTGATCCATTGAAAGTAATAAGAACTGCTTTGGTCGATGCTGCAAGGTAAGCCATAAATCTGTTTTCTAGGATCACATTATTGGTCCGGTATTCCTGAAAGTAACAAGCTAAGCATTTTTCTGTTCTGATGCAGCGTGTGTCATCATTGATGACAACAACTGAAGCCGTCGTAGTCGAACTTCCCAGGGATGAGAAGGATGTTCCAGCAATGCCCGGTGGCATGGGTGGCATGGATTATTGAGGTTATTCCTCCTAACAATACACGGATTGCAACTTCTTTCATCTAATCTATCTTTATTTCCTCCATCCCAACGTCTGATAAAGGAAAAAAAAATGGGAGTTTAGGTTTTGAAGTTGGAAGGATTCCAATTGTAATCATACGGAGAGAGCCATCCTGTTGGTAGTTTCAGTGATAAAGGGTCCAGAAAACTGTGTGATAGTTTGTTTGCTAGGAAAAACTGGTGTATTGAACCATCTTTTCTGGAAATAAGAAAATCATATTCACTGTGATTGACATTTTGATATAATTAGCTCTCTAATGTAGTAGTTGAGTTTTTAATTTTAATATAATTATATTGTTTTTAGTTAGTATCGAAAGAAATCAAAATTAAAGTTTAGCATAAATTGTTTTCGTTTTTATTAGATAAACAATATCAAATTCAACTCAAAAAAAAAAAAAAAGATTATGCAATGGGATACTTTTGTCCAAGGAAAAGACTTTGCTAAGCAAGCTTGAACGTCTCGTTAAAGCTCTCGTTGCTAAACAAGCTTGACGTCTAAACCAAGATTATGCAATGGACAAGTATTACATTTTCAAAATAAATGTCGGAATTTAAGCGTTCGATCAATGAATAAATCTCGACATTTACCTCCTCTCTCGTTTGTCATTTTCATCCAAAATTTATCTGGTTTCAAGTTAGTTTACGTATGCAGGTCTCAAAGCCTTCCCGAACTTATTTCGGTGCATGCCTTGAGGAAAACTTGGCCAGTGATTTCCAACGGTTGGTCTGTGATCTCTTTGTACTTTGTTGCAACCTAATGAAAGTCATGATTTTACTTTGAAAAATAAAGGGTAAAATACACCTCAAGGCACTCAATTATGTGTTTAATTACGAATGGTCATTTTTTTGAAAAAAAAGTTATAGTTCAATCACTCGATTAAAATTTTGCTACAAAAATATTAATCTTCTTTTAGAATGAAACGTATGTCTAACTTGTTTTGATATAATAACATGTTAAGTCTCTAAAAGTTTTATATTCTATTAATTTGATCACAATTCGAAGTAATTTAATACTTTAATTATTTTTATAATTATTGAAGTTATTATTTTTACTAGTAGGCAATGATAGAGTTATAATGATTCCGTTCTATTAGTATGTCAGTTATACATTAGTGATTTGTTTATGTCTGTCGAGTTATCCAATATATCAATTTTCGAGCTAATGGATAGGAGCATGGAGTATGACAAATAATTGAAGGGTGCGTCAAAAGAATACAATGTCGAAAATATTAAATACAAATGACTAAATTTATTGAATTATTTCGAGTCATGACCAATTGATAAAAATGCAATTTTAGAAACAAAACTATTGTTGTACTAGGTTGTATTACATCTATTTTGATTTGAACGACCTAATCATCTGTTTATATCAAAATTTTAATTAATAATTAAGTTGTAATTATTTTTTTAAATGATTCGTTTATAACCAAACATACAATTGACTGATATAAATTGTATTTACCCTAAACTAAACCTAAAAACTTGTTTTTATCATTTATCTAATTAAAATTAAAATTACATAAAAAATGAAGTGATAAAACCCTAAACCCTACATAAGGCCGGGTTAAGAAACTAGAAGAATCTGCTTCTAGACCCGTCTTCTCTCCCATCTCTGCTCTGGGTTTCTTTCTCTTTTAAGAACACAAACACTGAAAGCCACTCATTGTCTTTTGTCACCCCAAAGTGTCCACTTTTAACATTCTTTTTTCTCAAACTTTTCCTCCCAAACTAACCATGTATCGTTTTGCTTCAAGCCTCGCTTCCAAAGCTAGGTACTACTTGCATGGAATTTACTTCATTATCATTTTTCGAAGTTTCTTTTTGTTCCTTTGAAATGAGCTAATTTCCTCTTCTTCATTTTTCAATATTTGGTCTCAGGATTGCTAGGAACACTACATATCAGGTAGTTAATTTGCCACTAGTTAGAATGTTTTTATTGTTATTGTTGGTTTTAAGGTTGATTTAATCTTTCTTTTGTTGATTTCTACTCTGGGTGTGTGTTAGATTGGTAGTAGATTGAGTTGGAATAGGAACTATGCAACAAAAGAGATTAAATTTGGGGTTGAAGCTCGAGCTTTGATGCTTAAAGGTGTTGAAGAGCTTGCTGATGCTGTTAGAGTAACCATGGGTCCCAAGGTAAATCCGATGTTCACCGTTTCCGTTTCATGTTAGTTCGCGGTTCCGAGTTCAATCATTGTTTGGAATAAATTTATGCCTTTTCTTCATCGTTGAATGAAAAAAATGATGCTATGTATTTATGGTGTGATAGGGGCGTAATGTGGTTATTGAACAAAGCTTTGGTGCCCCCAAAGTGACTAAAGATGGTGTAACTGTTGCAAAGAGAATTGAATTCAAAGACAAAGTCAAGAATGTTGGTGTGAGTCTTGTGAAACAGGTTGCAAATGCCACCAACGATGTAGCTGGTGATGGTAAGAAAACGAGCTCCTTTTCTAATTTATTAGATTCATTTGAAATCGTTGACTCTGATTTAGATACTTGTGGTTATTGATCTTTAAAACTAGTTTAGATGCATTCTTTTAACATGTATTAAATTCTTCAGCCTAGAAATTCAGATACGATTGCATGTGTGTGGTTTTTATGTAGAGAGCTGAGTCATGAAATTCTTGGACATTTTTGCAGGGACTACATGTGCGACTGTGCTTACACGAGCAATATTTACAGAAGGATGCAAGTCAGTTGCTGCAGGAGTGAATGTGATGGACCTGAGGCGTGGCATAACAATGGCAGTTGACACTGTTGTGACTAACTTGAAAAGCCGGGCACGGATGATTAGCACATCTGAGGAGATCGCTCAGGTTGTTTTACTATTGAATGTTTTTCTACCAAAAGCTTATTGCAGTCAGAATGCACTTTAGGATCAAAACCGAAATGGTGGTAAACTTTAATATACTAAGGCTTCAAGTTAAATACTTTTTAATAGGTTGGAACGATATCGGCTAATGGAGAGAGGGAAATTGGTGAGTTAATTGCAAAGGCCATGGAGAAGGTTGGCAAAGAAGGGGTGATAACAATTCAGGTGTTCCTTCATATTATATTGACTTTTAATCTTAAAGTGTTGATTGCTCATTATTGCAATATATTTTTTGAACTGTTTTATACCTGATATGTCGTCTTTCCGTGGGTTAAACCTTCTGCAGGATGGAAAAACGATACTTAACGAGTTGGAAGTTGTTGAGGGCATGAAGCTGGACAGGGGATACATATCTCCATATTTCATCACCAATACGAAAAACCAAAAATGTGTAAGCAACTCATTTATCCTTTGACAGAACTGGAAAATCTCTCGAGTCTCAGAGTTCTGATCAAGTTATGATGCTGATTCAATTCATTGTGTTATGGCAGGAATTAGATGATCCTCTTATCCTAATTCACGAGAAGAAAATATCGAGCTTATATGCTATTGTGAAAGTACTAGAGTTAGCTTTAAAGGTAATTTTTTTTAACAAATCATGCATAATGACACCTGACTTTTGATTAGTTATCATCCATCTGGGTGTTTTTCTCACTAAACTGTATTGAAATTAAATTTCGTTCTTAACATTAATATCTTCTATGCTATAATTGTTCAGAGGCAAAGGTCTTTGCTGATCGTAGCTGAAGATATAGAGAGTGAAGCACTTGCTACTCTGATTCTTAACAAGCTTCGCGCTGGAATCAAGGTTTGATTCTCTCCTCGATTTCCTGTGTTAATTCTCCTCTCTTTTAGGAATGCTTGCTAATATATACTGGTTATATGGTGCAGGTCTGTGCCATCAAAGCCCCTGGTTTTGGAGAAAACAGGAAGGCTAGTCTACATGATCTTGCTGTCCTCACAGGAGCAGAGGTAGCGCAACTTCGTCTTTCAGCTATATGATTGTATCTTGTTCATAGTGGATAGTTCCTCTGACATGAATTTTCATAACCTCTTTGATGATGTTATCTGTTACTTCTCGGGTGTAGGTTATAACCGAAGAACTTGGCATGAACCTTGAAAAGGTGGATCTGGACATGCTTGGAACTTGCAAAAAGGTATGATATCTATAACCTGGACGTGACAGTCCTTTCCCAATGTGATAATCCATCATTTCGTTACGTTAATGAGTTCAGTAAAACAGACTATTGAATCCCTTTTTATGTTTATGGAGATGGACATCTTTTTTGATGCATGATTGTTTTCTTTTTGGCTGCTGAAGGTAACGGTCTCAAAGGATGACACTGTTATTCTTGACGGGAATGGTGACAAGAAATCCATTGAAGAAAGATGTGAACAGGTTTTGTTCTTTTACAAACAGTTGTTTAGATCTTTCGGTTCTTGAGCTCTACTTGATTTCATTAACAGTTCAGATTATAACACGTCTTTCACGATAACAGATTAGGTCAGCAATTGAATTGAGCACCTCTGATTACGATAAGGAGAAGTTGCAAGAGAGATTGGCAAAGCTTTCGGGTGGTGTAGCTGTCTTGAAGGTATAGTACCTTATTATTGGCATTTTTAACTTGTCTACTTAGAAATACAATGGTTGTTCAGTTCCTATTTGCTGTTGCTTAAATGGAGTTGGCGAAGTTCATAACTTGTTGGACATTGCCAGATCGGAGGAGCTAGTGAAGCTGAAGTTGGCGAGAAGAAGGATAGAGTTACGGATGCATTAAATGCTACAAAGGCAGCTGTAGAAGAGGGTATTGTGCCAGGTAATTAACTTTGAAGTTTCAGTTGAACTTGGAATATTGTGGAAACATTACTAAAGGAATTGTACCATATAGGTGGTGGGGTCGCTCTTTTGTATGCGTCGAAAGAGCTGGACAAGCTACTTACAGACAATTTTGACCAGAAGATCGGTGTTCAATTATCCAGAATGCTCTAAAGGTTTGTGCACCTTTTCTCCATGTCGGACGGGATCAAATTCTGAAAATTATATTCTCGTTATACTGTTGAAAAGCTTAGACCGGTCTTCCACTGTAAAGTTTCAAAATGCTGGTGATTTTGATGTGTGAATTTTCTGTTGCAGACACCTGTACACACAATTGCTTCAAATGCTGGAGTTGAGGGAGCTGTTATTGTTGGTAAGCTGTTGGAGCAGGATAACACCGATCTCGGGTATGATGCAGCGAAGGGTATGTGAATCTCTTACAAATTACTTTCATCGTTTATATTTACTGTTATACGAGACTAACATAGCTTACACTCCTATCTTTGCTCCATAACCAGGTGAATATGTCGATATGGTAAAGGCAGGTATTATTGATCCATTGAAAGTAATAAGAACTGCTTTGGTTGATGCTGCAAGGTAAGCTGTAAATCTGTTTTCTAGGATGGCATTATTGGTTGGGATTCCTGAAAGTAACTCGCTGAGCATGTTTACTTTCTGATGCAGTGTGTCATCATTGATGACAACAATCGATGCCATCGTAGTTGAACTTCCTAAGGATGAGAAGGATGTTCCGGCAATGCCTGGCGGCATGAGTGGCATGGATTATTGAGGTTATTCCTCCTAACAATACACTGATTTTGAGTGCTTTCATTTAATCTTTCTTTATTTCCTCCATCCCAACATCTGATGAAGTTGAAAAAAAATCTGAGTTTTGGTTTTGAAGTAGGAAGGATTCCATTTGTAATCATAAGGAGAGCTCCCGTTGTTTTTAGTGATAAAGGGTCAAGAAAACTGTGTGATTGTTTGTTTGCTTGCTAGGAAAAAGTGGTGTATTTTTGCCATCTTTTCTGGAAATAAAAAGAAATAAGAACATATTTTCCTTGCACTCCTCACTGTGATTGACAAGAATAATCTTTTGAACTTCATTCAACACTTTAATCTCGATCTCCTTCTTCAGCTTTGCTTACAGATGTTTAATATCAACTCATCCGATTCGATCTCGACAGGACAGATGGTTTAATCTCAACTTATCCGATTCGATCTCAATTGTTTTAATGAAAAAAACATCCTCCGATCTTGACATGTTGGGAGGTTTGTTCGCCGGTGAACGGTTGAATCATAAATTGACATAGCCGTTACAATAATCCGGAATCATGAAAATATTCATGCATTTTTAAATATTTTCTAATCACATGCAAAAGCAAAAGCAAAAGCAATGTAAATTTGAGTTTAGATCAAGCTTAATAAACACGTTAAATAAATTCAATCGTTTTTAATCGTTCTGAAATCCCAAATTTTACAATCAACGATCGAAGATTCGTCGTATTAGTTAATAAACATGTTAAAAAAATTCAATCGTTTTTAATGCATTAAAAAGTACTTTTTTTTTCGTATAAATACTGATGTGATTGCTCGATAAGAAAACACGTTTACTACTATTTTTTGGGGGTAATTTCCTGAATAATTCTACTAAATACTTGTTTGGTTGTTTAGAAAATGTTGGAAAATGAAAGAAATTCCCAGCTTCAATCTGAATATTTGGGTGATGATCAGAAAATTAATGGAAAAAAGGGCTGAAAAAGAAGCAACGGCTATAACGTATAGCCAAGGAAGATTCATTGATATTTATGTTCTTCAAGACTGCCAAACAGCGAATTTACACTCCACGGATCAATCCCCAAAAGCAAAAGGTTTCCAAGCTTCAACCCTTCTTTTTATTTCTTTTGTTTTTATCAGCTGAATTATTATATATATTTTCCATGTCCATCAAAGAGAGCTTCTTCCATGCTTCTTGCTCTTCTTCTATAGCCATACTAAGGTTCTGATTACATCGGAGATTTTACAATATTTCCTGCGTAGTTTATTCGGGCAATTTCGATGTTTGAATTGTGGAGAAGCTATGAATAAATCTGCTGTTTTTCGTCACTTATTGAATAGATGCAGATTCTACCTGGTTTACCCGTGGTGTTCTAATGCATAATAGGAACAATTACACACACAATATACAGTTTAGAAGCAACTGAAAAACAACTTAATTCCTTAAAAATGGCAGAGATGAGTGGGTCAATTTCGGCTGCTGAACTTGAATCAAGTGTGATACATATAAGTTCAAGCAACATTCAGCGAGTAAAGGTACTGTCAGTTGATCCAAGGAATATAGACTGTTTCGAAGCGAGGAACAAGTCACTCCGAGCCAGATATGTTTACAGCATAATCTTCTTTGTAACCAACCTTACTGCGTGGTTCATTCGAGATTATGGCCACAGTGTTTTCCCTCCACTCTACTGTGAGTCGAGTTTTTTCCTTTCTCAGCTCCCAAAAGTTCATTAATTAGGACTTAATTTCCATCTTTGATTACCCTTTGTTGAATCTAAAACCATGGGTCCTTTGAGGCAAAGTCTGTGATTCCTGGAGTGTATTATCAAAAATAAAATTATGGTTCCCCCTGTTGAGCTCTTAGATTTTGTTAATCTAGTACATTATGTGAGCTGTTGTTGAAGTAATTCTCTTCTGAACCTGCTTGGGAGATATTAAATTACATGCTCTATTTTCTTTTCTTCCATATTTTTCATACGGAAAATATTCTTTTCTCAGATAAAGAAGCTTGTGGAATCGGTGGACACGATTGTTTTCACACGTTGGGAGTTCTCCGTTTGAGTTTAGGATGTTTCGTATCTTCCTATTAACAGTATATATGTGTGCCTGTGTAATTCTGCTTGTTTCCCTGGACTTTTCACTGCATCTAAAGTTCTTGTGTGACTAAAACATATTTTGATAGAAGTACGGCGTATGATCTTTCAAATATATATATAAAGATTATATTTGCATACTATCGAACATATACCTACATCTGATATTCACCTCCTAGGTAACAGAGTTATTTCTACTGTTCAGAATATGTTTGAACCGATAAGCAGTTTGTGATACATCAGAAAAGAAATCTTCTTACAAAATGCTTACCTTTACAATTAAAAGTACTCAAACTCTCAGAGGCTACCAAACTATTGAGATTTTTGAACCAATATATGTGTGTGTGTGCGCACTTTGACATATACTTAGATTCATGTTAACTTTCCAAACTTTGAAAATTTTGTTCCTTGACATCAACTTCAGATATTTTTCCTTCTCATGTTTCTAACCACATTCACTGCTAGAAAATTATATGAAGCTTGCAGTAAATGGCACTCGGGATGGTGGGGCCTGAAGCTTGTCCTGTTGCTTGTATCCATGGTTGTACCATTCTTCCTCCCTCCAGATTTTATTCACATATATGGTATGTTTGCTTTGAATCCCAAATCTAAGAACTTGAAACTTTAAGCATGTTAGTATGACTGTATGCACCAGTGCTCTACTTGTACATTAAGATCATGAGAGGAGCTACTATCTTAAAAAACTACAGAAACACCTTTCTCCTTTTCATCATACCCCAAATTAAGGACCTTATTTCCTCTTTCTTGCAGGAGAAGTCGCTCGTGTTGGCGCAGGGTATTCTTTATATTTTCAATCCTTAATTTCATGGCTTTTCATCATGATTTTCATCACCCTCAAATTATAATTTTAACAATATGATGAAAACTAGAAGAACAGTAGTATAAAGTTATCAATACTTGGGACTATTTTGTTGTTTTAATTAGTTCATTAGCTTGAGTATGGGATTAAGTATGTTTTGCTGCTCATCTGATATAGGATTTTTCTCCTTCTGCAACTTATAAGCGTGATCGAGTTTATCAGATGGTGGAATAAGTACTGGTCACCTGATGAACAAAGTAAACAAAGGTAATTTCTTTCTTATTAAAAGCTTAAACTTATCAAGTAATTGAATCGGACAAGTATTTACGAATTACAATCTTGTTTTCCTTCAGCTGCTGTTCCATTGCATTATTTACCTCAACGGTCTTTTACGGTGTTTCCATATGTGGAATTGTGTCCATGTACTATTTTTATGCCCCAAGACTAGCTTGTTCTCTCAACATATTCTTCATTACATGGACTGCCTTTCTGCTCATAGTGATGATGGCTATGTCCTTGCATTCAAAGGTATATATAAATTTCTCAAGGGATCAGTTTCTTGGAAATATTATTCATTGCCACTTGAGGATTTTTAAGCTCTTTTGTCCATGAAGTGTCAGACATTGGCATGTGTCTGATACGAGTATATTCAATCCTTCCCCCCTCCCCTCCGAGATTTTAATGTATTCGGAAGGTCTTTGGAGGATTATATCCCCATACCCATGTCAGGGACATGAGTTCTGAACATGGAAAAAATGAAGAGTTGGATAATATATCATCCACTACATGTGAGAAAATGAAACATGCAACTCTACAACTTTATGTGGCATTTCTCCCCCTACCCACACACACATTTTCTACTGTGATGTTGAGTCATAACATTATCGAATAATAGCACTTTCCATAACCCAAAGTTTCGAATATCTTAAATGAATTGATTTCTTTCTTAATGCAGGTTAATAAAGGTCTCTTATCTTCAGGAATTATGGCTTCTTATGTTGTTTTCCTCTGTTGGTCTGCCATTAGAAGGTATGCAATGAATTGAGTTGAAGCCCACCCTATATAAGCTAGCTTGCATTTCTTGCTGCAAAGTTAAATGTTGAGCATTAATAATGGAAACCGGTTTACCGATTCACATATGACCTTATTTCACTTCCTATTACGGATCGACAAAACACGTTAATAAGGCCTTCCTAGTGTTAGATAGATATGTGTTTACCTTAAGATCAAGGGCTGAAAAGGTTGCTGGAAGAAGAGTATTTGCTCAGTATAATGATTGATAAAAATGTCACTATGAAGGCTAAACTTAAGGGAAATATTTAAAATTTGGTTTAACTGTATAACTCAGCTAGTAGAGTATCTTGTAAATGTATTGTGTCCTATGCTACTTGGACTCGGTAAATGTGTTCACATATGTATTCAGCACAGGTATGTTCATTTTTTTCTTTTTTTCATGTATTTGGAGGGCTCCTGGAGGATCATATCCTCATACCTATGTACAAAAATGTGTTGTATACAAATCTTAACTGACATTTGGTTTCATCACATGGCTTTTCAGTGAACCGACTGATGAAAAATGCAATATACAAAAGCCGGATAATGGACATTTTGATTGGACCACCATACTTGTAAGAGTTTGCCATCCTTTTTTTTTCAACTTTGAGTAGTAGCACTGCTTTATAATTATACTTCTCAGAGTTTTGTGGTCTTTTTCCCCCTTCATTTTCAGGGGTTTCTGATTGCAGTAGGTGCCATTGTCATGGCAACCTTTTCAACTGGTATTGATTCAAAATCATTTCAAGGTAAATTACTCTTTTTTGCAGGTTAATTTCAGAGTTTTGAGCAATACAAGTAAATTCACAATCCTCGGTAGGGATTTAGTCCAACACTTTGACCTACAAACCGCACGATCGTTCGTTAATGCAGTTATTTGTCATGGACTTCTCCAACCATTACTAATTAGTTTTAGGTTAGATGCTTAACATGGTATCAGAGTCCAAGTTCTATTTGGCTGTTCCAAGTTTATCGCACCTCGAATGGTTTCATCGTGGATTGCCTATGATCTTACTCTCAAGATGAGTTTATCCACCAATTGTCAATCGATTTTAATTTGAATGCTTTAACGTATTGTTTTGTATCCTTTTTTCCAGTTTAGCAAAACTGAGGTTAAACTAGAGGATGATATACGATACAACTACGGATTTTTCCACATGATATTCTCCTTGGGGGCCATGTACTTTGCAATGTTGTTCATCAGTTGGAACCTGGAAGACTCGGCAAACGAGTAACATTTTATTTCAACCCAATTTTTCTGAGAAAACTTCTCAAGTTTATATATATATATATGTATGTATGTATGTATGATGTATCATATACTGACTTTATGATTACACTCAGATGGATCATTGATGTTGGCTGGGCAAGTGCATGCGTTAAAATCATCAACGAGTGGTTGGCGGCTACGATATACAGTAAGGAAATTCATATTATGCGATTCGCAGTCTCGGATAGAGAAAGCTATTACAAATGTTGAGACTCGAATCTCTAACTTTTATCTTTCTTTGATTGTTTTATGAACAATGTTAGTTCCCAGAGTTTCTTCCTTGCTATTAAATCAAGTTCTCATTGGTGAAATACAATACTATCTGAGTTAAAATCAGAGTGGATACGAATACTAAAGATCTTAAGATTATTATTTGAACTCGTTTCCGAATCTATTTCGGTTAATATTTATCTTTTATTTGATGCAGTGTGGAAGTTGATTGGCCCCGTTGTGAGAAAACATAAGGTGGCGAACGATGAGGAGAGCATGCAGCCATGATCTTTGTTTGGCAATTAAAGATTTTGTTCAATTTGAGCTTCAAATTAAGAAAACCTATCATATGATTATATCAAAGAATGTGTGTTTTCAAAAGTCGTTTGATAATAGATTTTTACAATATTCGATCAAAATTAATCAGTCAATGATTAATATTGACGATCGTACCCAAAAAATATATGCTTTCAGTTGATATTTTAAATAAATCATTTAGAAATAAAATTCAGCCCATATCAAGCAAAAAGGGTCCATACGTACTGGTTACAAAAATATTTGGATAAAATTTATAAATAGTCACTAAATTATCTTAAAATATTTTTTAAAGTATTTATAAATTATAAAATAAACATTAAATTTTAAATTTTGATATAAAATGTAGACCGAATTGTTAAATAGGGTTAACAATCTAATGATCACTTAATTATTATTCCCTTTCACTGACAGGAGGTTTGCTTTTGGATGTCACGAGGTTCAGTGCGGTTAATTAAACACAATCCGAATTTCACTAACATGAGGTTTGCTTTAGGATGTCACGAGGTTCAGTGCGATTAATTAAACACAAGCCGAATTTCAAATATAGTACCAGTAATAGAATTTAACGGTGGTTCTAGTAAAAAAGAGAATGATGTTTATTTTAGGAGATTTAGCTTCGAACACGTGTTAGCAAAGTGTGTTATCAGGGACAGAGTCAAGATTTAAAGTTGGGATCAAAACATAAATATTTGAAAGTAAAGGAAAAATTAATAAATAAACTTATTTATTTATTTCAGATTTTATCAGAAGCTAGAACACAAACAATTCATCATCCTGAATTTCATTACAATATACCCCCATACAAACATACATACATACATACATACATATTCTGAAGAACAAAGAACACAAAAGAAACTAAATACATGCAAGCAAGCAAGAAAAGCAAGTCATCAAGCTAGACTTTCACTCAGTTTCCCACAAAGATTTTCGAACCCAGCTTGAATTATCCCAGCTAAGGAAGATACCATCGTCCTTAACCAACCAATAAACCGCCCCGCGACTCCCGTCTCGGCGCGGCTGAAAAGCGTGCCACGACGCCACTTGCATCCCCGATATCGCCATACAATAATACAAGGCCCTTTCTCGAACACCGCATTGATATTCATCCCCTCCCCCGACTTGGTGCATCCCATAATCCGTGTAGCTCGACTTGCAATGAATCTGCATCGGCCCCGAACCCTTCGGCATCGAATTCGTTACATGGATTGTCGCTAACTGCTTGTATTGTATTCCGAGAACCGATGGCGATCGGCTGAAGATTATCAGAACCGAAACGAGAAACACGACAAGACTGTTCCGACCACCCACCATGTTTTTTTGGTTTTTCAGTGACTTGATTTTATCACTTTTCTCCCTTTTATAAGCTAAAGGAATTTAAAGTACGTGCAGTGACGTATAAGTTGGATAATTAATTAAAGTTAGGGGTTAGAATTTGATGTTATGAATAGAATAAATTTGATTATTACGGTTTATTTCGCAATGAATTTTTATAATATCGAATATAAATTAATTGATTGATCAGATACCGACAATTATATAAGAAACACCGATAATGACTCCGCAAAAGCTGAAAACTTTTAAATTATTGGGGTTTTGTTTTTATTTTTATTTTTGTTTAATCATAATTATTGGTGTCCTACGGGTTGGAAGGATAATTTAAACATTGAATTACAATAATCTGTTGGTCAATGGCTTAATAAAGCTGAAAACTTTATGAATTTTAAATTATATTTGTATCCCGGCCCTCCTCTTGTCCGTTTTTTAAGAGAAATTATTAGATAGACAATGGTCACCACGCCATCCATGGTCTATCCAATGAGATTCATCAATTTCAACATAATTTTTAAATAGTTACTCACTCCTTAATTATACGTAGGAAAGAGGTGAAGATTCAGCTAAATTAGGCATGCCTAATACTAAAAAATGTCTCTAACGTTTAGTTGAAGAATTATTTTAGTTCCTATTTTTTCTAAAGCAATTTAACTCTCGACATTTCATGTTGGGTCAAAATGATCCCTTCACGGTTGAAAACTGTTAGTCAACTAACGGCAAACAACTTGAAATGACTTGACAGAATGACACGTCAACAGAAAAAAATAATTTTATATAAAAAAATTGGTTCATGTGACATTCTTTCAAGTCAAACATTTTTGTCCATATGATAGTGTCATGCCAACGTGCATCGCCATGTAGGTTTTTCAAGTCATTTACTGTTAGTTGACTAACAGTTTTTATCTACAAATGAACTATTTTGACCTAAAATAAAACGCAAGATTAAATTATTTAAAAAATAATAGGTCAAAGTGATGATTCAACCAAACGATAAGATGTCTTTTTAGATTTATGCCTATAATTATTCAGCTTTACCTTTACACACAATCATGATACAAGTGTCCCAATGGATTAGGTTTTGTAATTTCATAATCTTTTTAAGGTTTGGAATAATAATATTATAAATGAATGGCTTTTGGGAGAGAACCATGTTTGGTTACCTAGAAAAGGCTAGAAAAAAGAAGGTATGTTGATAATTGATGAAACCATCGCCTACGATCACTGCAGATTACAAGCTCTTACTTGTGAAGGGAAAGCTTGTTTGACTAACTTAATTTCTTAGACATTATCACCAATTTTCAGGACCATGCACGTGTTATTTCTTTAAGTTCAATTAAATGAAATTTGGCCACATACAATGTAATCCTCAAAGTCAAGAATGTCTAAAAAAATTTGCATCCAAATTTTGCTATGGTCTTTTCAATCTTTAAAGAGTATTCTTTTGTAATATACATGTCCGTTTTACGGTTCATATTCGGAGTACGAAACTGCCCCTTCCAATAATGTTTATAAGGTTTGAACTCATGTTTTTTTCTTTGGGAGTGCAATGTACCTTACCAATGCACCAAACACTTGTTTATTATCTTTAGAGAGTATTTTATAACGTGTCATTCGTGAGATAATTGATTAAATTTTTAATAATTTGTTATTTGTCACTGATTATTATTCACGACAATATTGATATTGCGTCGTTTGTAAATCACTTTTCTTTTTTCTTACTGGATTGATTTTTCACGAAAAATTCATCTAAAAATTAGACTTTATAATGCTTCAATCTCCTCTTACGGTCGATTAACGGGGATAGATTCCAGGCATGCTGTTCATCTTCTTAGAAGAATGCTTTTCACCATTCAAATTTTTGAAAGAACAAAAAATTTTGTTCATGTTCGTTCGTTTAATAAATAAACGAACATATACGAACTTCCCGCTAAATGATTCACGAACGATTCGTTAAATGTTCTGTTCGTTAACAACCCAATTTTCAAAGTACATTAAGAAGCTACTTTGATGTATATTTCCTTTGGTTAAATTCCAACACAGGACATTTTATTATTAGTAAATTTATGATTGAGTCACTAATTTCAAAAAAATCACAATTAAGTCAGTAAATTTCCTTCAATTTTCTAAGTTCATTAAGAAGCTACTTAAGTACTTTAATTACATGACATTTTATAATTACTAAATGAATAATTAAATCATTATATTTTAAAATGTCATAATCGAATCACTAAATAAATCAATAAATCCCTACAGACTAATAATTTGTAGGTTTCTAAAATGGGTCATCGAAATTTTAATGGGCTTTTTCTCTAAATCCATCCAGTCATGGCCGAAACCTTTATAATTTCCATATATGCCGTATCTTTTTGATTTAGATTCCGTCCCGAGATTCAAACCCAGCTTCAACAGTATTGGAATGGTTCATTTGATTCCAGGGCGGGTAAATGGCGGCGGCGTCCAGGGCAGTGCTGGTGTCACGTCCGGTTACGTTCGTAACTGGTAATGCCAAGAAGCTGGAGGAAGTGAAGACCATTTTGGGTGAATCCATCCCTTTTCAGTCCCTCAAACTTGACCGTAATCTCTTCTCCCACCCCAATATTTTCAATCGATTCGTTTATTTTTTTACTTATTGGATTGTAAATTGTTCAGTGCCTGAGCTGTAAGGGGAACCGGTATAAATATCCAGAGAAAAGGCTCGTTTGGCTGCTCGCCAGGTGTATATATTCATAATCTTTGTATTTTGTAAAATGCCCTTATTATTTTCATTTTATTTTAGTTAAAAAGTTATATATTTTTTTATGTGAAGGTGAATGGACCAGTGTTGGTGGAAGATACATGTCTTTGTTTCAATGCCCTAAAGGGTCTTCCAGGTATTAGTCATCTTGTGTATTTTTATATGTTTTCCTGATTGTTTTTCATTTTTTGGGTGTTCTTAATGATTTTTTTTTTTAATTTTTAAATTACGTGCAGTGCCGTATATGTAAGTTCTATTTCATTATTGTAGCTAAATTCAAAAGGTGTAAGCTTTCTTCTCATTTCAATTTGAATATCATTAGAATGTACCCAAAAAATTGTTTATTGTGCTTCTGGTATTTTGGTATTCGGTGAGCTGAACCTACTGAGTTTATGAATATTTGATCAGCTTGAAATCTTATTAGGCTTACTTGATAAAGCAAGTGGTTAACAATTTCAAATATATTCTTTGCATGTTCATCCATCTTTTACAATGATCTTTCGTACCATTAATCGACTCCTTTTAAGTATTGTTTTTTATAGTTTTACTTTGATTTGAATTCTCAAATACCCTTTGTGCAATATCAATGTGTTGTCTACTTATGGGAAATGGTTGTTTCAACTTTCAACATTGGAGGCTTGTTTGTTAGTATAATCCCTTACTGGTACAGGGTGTGGCAACTGGTCTGATAAACCTTCTATTTTAGAAGCTTCGTTTTTTTTTGGTATTTTTGTTAGTGTCATCTTGAATATAATTTTAAGTTTTTTCGGATGTAACTCAGGATTCTAGCAAATTTCTCCTACTCTTGGTTTTCTCTTCATTTTCTTAAATTTTCTATGTTTAAGCTTAATCTTTGTTTTGTTATGATGCAAACAAAATTGCATTAGATGATTTTGCAAATAATGTAGTTCTCATTATATTCTTTCTTTTTTTCAATGTTTTTTTTCAATGTTATGTTTTCTGATTGTCATTGTCTAATGTGTTCTGCAGCAAGTGGTTTTTGCAGAAGATTGGCCATGAAGGTTCTGTTCTTACAATTCCCTCTTTCATTTCATTTCCTTCTTTTAAACCTCCGTCACAATTTAAGATGCTTTGGATACTCTTATCTGATCTGTTTACTTCACTTTCTTTACTTTTTCCTAGGTTTGAACAACTTGTTGCTGGCATAAGAGGATAAGTCAGCTTATGCTTTGTGTGCATTTTCTTTTGCCCTTGGTCCTGATGATGAACCTGTTACCTTTCTGGGGAAAACTCCGGTACATTTCCAAGATTTTTTTTTTTTCTGTTTCCTTCCCTTAACTCTTTATTTTTCGAGTTTAATTTTGATTTTTGACAAGGAAATGGTCTAAATATGACAATAATGAAGCATAAGAGCCTATTGTATATTAATCAGAAAGTACTGCTCCACGTATATTGTTACTTGTCTACTAATTTAAATATCTTTTGGACAACAAATGGAAATGATAACACAGACATATAAGGTTGTGGGACGAGTGTTGTTTCTTGTACTTCAGGGCATGAGTTGGTAGACTTGCCAATAACTTTTTCATCTCTAATTTACATGAAATGTGTTGTTCTTAAGGATCTGACATAGTTTAGGTACCAAAGTCGGAAAACTGATATAGTTCAAGGGCCAAATCATGAATTTGGAGGGTCCTTAGAGTGTAATATCTCATATACATGTCCGGATATGTGTCAGACGTGGGATTGAGAACTAGGCATCTTGAGAAAAAAATTAACCTTGCAACATTGGTTTCAAGTAATTGAATTGTTAGTCACTCCTCTTTCCATTAAAAGTTCATATGCACTGAGCCTCATGCATGTGTTGTTTTGCTGCTTGATAATCATATGCAACAAATTCAAGACGTTATTCAAACAGGGAAAAGTGAAATGTCTTATCTATGAAAAGAGCATTAAAACCCCAAGAAGAAAGTAAATTGAAATGATAATTTGGTGTTCTATGAACATATAAATCTAAAATCTTGAATCCAGAGCATCTTTTTTGGCTGCTCATGGATTAAATCTATTCAGCCACTTACTCCAATGACTTATATTATTGTTTAGTCTGTGCCGTATTTCCCCCAAGATCGAGATGATAATACTTTCAACTGTGCTGTGTTTTCAAAGTTACGATTTCCATGCCCGGAAATTTGCTTTTAGAAATCGAAATAGTAGAGATAAAGGGTTCAAGCTGTGTGTTTATCTTTGCTCTCTTTATGTAATCACTTATTTTTGTCCGAGTTTTAGTGTTATTAGTATTATTATAATAATATTATTAATATAAAATAATAAAAAATGTAAAAAAAGTAAAAAAATTAAAATTAATTTAAAATTAAAAAAGAAATTTGCTTGGAGCACATAGCTACACGGCAACACTTAACCACCCCTTTGCCTATATAAAGGCATGGGGGGCAGCCACAAAATTTCACGCCCAAAAATGCCAATTTCAATTGGCAAAGCAATCGGCTCCCCAATTGGGAGCTAGGCCGGCCGCAAGGCTGGCCGGGGTCGGGGCAGTACCCTTGGCCCCAGTTGATTCGATTTAATATTCGATCAGAGTTTTATTTTGGATCTGATCTAGTTAATTTTTAAAGGGGTCGTGGTAGATCTCAGTGGGGTTCGGTCATGATTCGTCAGTCAAGCTCCTAGTTAGGTATATTTTCTTCTTTTCTTTATTTGTGTTGTAATTTTTATGATTTGATAAAGTATTAGTTAATTTAAAACTGTGTTCTTATTTTTAGTTTATATATTTATTTATGTTTTAGATTAGTATTTATTTATGTTTTAAATTTATGTTTTAGATTAATATTTTATTTATGTTAGATTAGTTTTTATATATGTGTTAGATTAATATTTATGAATGTGTTAGATTAGCATTTTATTTATGTTATATTTATTTTTATTTATGTGTTAGATTAATATTTATGTATGTATGTTTTAGATTAATATTTTATTATATTAGTATTTATTTATATTTTTATCGTATCGTATTTATCTATACTTGCTTTCTAAGGTTGCATAATGGAATATAAATTGTTAATGCGGTGCCTTTTTATCCGAGCGTAAACGGGGCCAGTATCAGGCGTGATGATGGTGGTTGGACGTTTACTCTCGGATAACGGGGCTTTTAAAATCTACTCGCACTTATAATCAAATTTTAATTTAATCGTCACTTTAATCTGGAAAGTTTAATATTAATAAAGCGGTAATTATTAAAGTACCAATTTTGGGCGGTGTGGGGTGCTAATCCTTACCCATCCGTAACCGACTCTCGAACTCAACATTTTAAATCTCTGGTTTTATGGTGTCCGGCCTACCTTAAGTGGTCGGTAGCGAATCCATTTTCAAAATAAAATACGATTTTTCTAAAACCCGCAGAATATATTTAAAATACCCGAAAGACCCAAACATCTTAAAATCCCATTTTTAGCGTAAAGGGACATCGCTACAGATGGCGACTCTGCTGGGGAAGAATTTTTATTTTTCAAAAACAATAAAAAGAGTGTCAAGCTTTTCAAATAATTACCGCTTTATTAATGTTAGAAGTTTCAGATTAAAGTGACTATTAAATTAACATTCGGTTATAATTGTGCGTTTATTTTAACGCATTTAAAATTTGGCATATAAACTCGTCCTTTTAAGTGGGGAAAAACGCTAATGCTTTTGTGAGGATATCGTTCCTCCATATGGTCCTAGCAAGTACCTTCAGGGCTCGAGTACCTTATGTTTTCGTAAGGATATTGTTCCTTCGTATGGGCATAAGCGAATGGGTCCCCCTGAGTTGAACCCGGTTGAAAGGAGCCTATAATGGGTGATGACCGGGGGTCTTGCTACTCTTAGTAGGGGACAACAAGGACAATTCGGGTACCCCTTAGCACCAAAACTGCATGTAGAGAATATAGAAAGCCCACCCTTTTAGAGCCATGCGGATAACCTAAATGTTTTAGACGAGTTGTAAATAGGGTTGTTTTGTTTGTTTATCTTATTTAAATTTACCTTTCATTTATGTATTTATTATTTTTATCCGGTACTAACTTATTTCTTTCTGTGTTTTATTTTTTATTATTTTTATTCTACACATACTTTTGTTGCATTATCATTGCATCCACATTACATGAAGGTGTTGATTCAAGTGGTTTGCCTGATTAAAAAATCTTTTATCATGGAAAAATGTATCTTAAGAATGACGACATCAACCTAGTCGTGCGACATTGGTCAGAGGTTAATCAACGGGTCTGAGGTAACAGTTTGCCGAGCAAGGGTGTAGGGTCAAATTATACACATGAGAGCCTACAACAGAATGATCTGTGGGAGCTTAAATAGATTTAGGAAAGATGGGACCGAAGATTACAAGACCTGTTTTCTGACAATTAAGGCGACATAGCCCAACTAATGTATGTTCGAGTCAATCAGCTTTTACTTCGAGCCATTTTCCAGTTTTGGAATCCCACTTTTTGCTGCTTTACCTTCAACGGCCAAGACATGATGCCCACGGTAGAGGACTATACAGCCTTGCTCAACTAGAAGAACGTAGAGAAAGATTGGATCTACGCAAAGTCGCTGAGGAATCAGAACTATCCATGGAAGCTTAAAATATTTTGATAAGCTAGGATTGAGCCAACGATTTGATTCAGAATTGAAGAGACAACCTAGCATCTTCATGGGAATATATCCGAGATAGCACATTTTGCATGTAATGACATAATGTTGATTCAAGAACAGTTCATTTAAAAAGCTTTCAAAATAGAAAAAAAGTCTGCTTTGTCGAAAACGATAATATTACAGTATCAAGTTAAGCCGAACAAAGACCAATCGAGAAAGAAGACGGTCCGATAGTAAGGCACGTGCGACGCGGAGGATCCAGTGGGGACTACAGAACACTAATTTTAAAATCTTTATATTTAACCCTTTGTAAAAATTTATATTTAACCCTTTGTAAAAATCTCAAAGATTTTAATTTAACTCCTTCAAAAAAATTATTGTGTTTTGAATCTTTTTCCTTCCTAAAACTTTCAAAACAAAAAAATATAATAATAATAATAAAAGCCCTAAAAGTTTCATTTTTAAGTAAGTTAAAACTTTTTGATAATAAAAAAGGGAAATCTTTAAACCAAATGATCTTTGAAAATTTTAAGGTAAATCCACTAATTTTAAAGATGTATTATTCGAAGATCATATCGTTTGCACCCAGATCTACAGAAGAAGAAGATCTTGTCTGCATTATGCATGCACTTGTTGATGTCCTTTTCAGAAGCCCAAAAAATGAAGATCATGACATCACGAGTCCATGGAATAGAATAAGAGGAGAAGACGAGGTCATTCATCATCCTGAAGACGACGTCGAGACGTGGAGCACAGGCTTTGCTTTTTGAAGTCAAGATCTCCAGAAGGAAGCTAACTGTTACTTGTAATTCATTATTAGTTTCTTGCAATCAGACATTTTCTCTATTGAAAGTTTTTTAAAAACTGTTCGAGAATCAACATCGCATTTGCATGCATTCTCGCATTTATAGGATATTGATTCCCAAAGTGGTTTCTCAAATCTAAAAAATCGTTCATAATTGACAAAGGGTCGTCTGGTCAGATATTAAAGGGCACGGATCCAGGTTTTGTCCCAGAACAAGATCTGAGACAATAGACGATGAATCATCTGAAGACTTTAGGTCAGACACGATAGGCGACACGGTACTGGTAAGCGATCCGACAAACTGAAAGAAAAATCGATTAAGGATAAGAATATAGAGTGGGATAGTCAGAATTCTACCTCCAAGCCAGCCAAATACGACAAGTTGAACCCTTTTGTGATCTGCATCAATAAACAGGCGGAAGATATGTCT
The DNA here is from genome assembly GCA_019671005.1 of Hibiscus mutabilis. Taxonomy (NCBI): domain Eukaryota; kingdom Viridiplantae; phylum Streptophyta; class Magnoliopsida; order Malvales; family Malvaceae; genus Hibiscus; species Hibiscus mutabilis. Next base: position 79,117,718 of record CM033716.1, read on the forward strand.
GAGTTGGGCTTCTAGAAAATAGAGTTTGGTCTAAAAGAAACTCGAGAAGCAAGTAACAAAAAGAAGTACATCTCGATTCTTGTAAGGTACACCGAACTATTCCTAATGTTCATCGAGAAGAGCCTTATTACCTCGGTGAAGTCTCTATCAAAGAGACCATCTTATCCGAGAGGTTACGACACACGTGCTAGAGACAGTTACCGTTTAGGAAGTTTGGGTCACACTACTAAGAATTGCGAGTCCCTGAGGAACAAGTTTAAGATCTTATCACGATGGGAGTTTCGGGTTTCGAAGACGGAATACCCCAATTCTATAGTGAGCTAACAATCACCCGAGAGACAAAATCGATATCCAGGACAAGGTTCGAGTAATACCAAAGTGGGTCATTCAAGCGAGTTAAATTTGAAGATCGGAGATAGGGGCATCCCAGGAGAAGGATATTCTTTTGAGTTCAGCCAGCTCAGATAAGAGAGAAATAGCTTGGATGAAATTGAATTTGTAGAATGATCACCAGAAGTTTTACTGTGTATTTAAGAATATCAGATCGGGTCACTTTTAAAGAATAGATGAACGATGTTGCTCAGTTGAAGGACGACTCAGAATATTGGAATAAGAGAAACTAGTCAAGTGAGAATCAAGTCAGACTGCTATCATGTAAGTTTGAGGAAATTGACTAGGTACGACAGTCTCTAGAGATGAGCTACAGAATAACCTAGCCATTAACAAGAGTGTTGAAAACAAGTTTACAACAGAACATGAACAATCCAACATTCTTCAGTTGGAAAGTAATGAGCAAGTGGAATATCTCGGGACATTCTTTGCAGGAATACGAGGTTCGTGTAGAAGTTAACAAATAGGTTGTTGCTGAAAATGTTGTAGAGATAACTTCCAAGCTGCGAAAAACTAAGTAGGGGATAGATAAAGACATGAAGATCGATATTACCCGAGCAGGTAAAGTGGCTCAACAAGGTGGCAGACTTAACTGACACATCGATGGCATTGAGTTAGGACATAGACCCAGTGTTGGACCACGGAGGCAAACTGACTGGACTACTAGATGAAATTAATAAATTAGGCACTAGAGCTCCTCAGTAACTGAAAATATCTAATATCTGATGTAATGAAACCTTTTGGCCTCAATGAACGTCGTTCTATGGGGACCACTTTTAAAATCAATACCTTATTGCATTCATGTTTATATTTTAGGATTGCATTGCATTACTTTGCACGATCCTGTCATATTTTACATGACATTATCATTACCTTGCATAAATTTTATGAGGAGTAATTCAAAGACCAATTAGGGTTTTATCATGGATAAAAGAATTGAAAACACTCAAAAATCAAGATTCGAGCAGTTAGAAGACGGGCTCGAGAAAAAAAAAGGAAAAAAAGAAGAAGAAAAAAAAAGAGGAAAAAAGAAGAAAAAGAAAAAAAGAAGATTGATGCCTTCGACGCAAGAAAGCCCTAATTTGGTCATTCCACTGGATTTCAAGATTCTAAGATTTGTGTAGTATGACAGAGCAAGCTGCCTCAAGATTCACCTGACCACGTCCTGCAGAAAGATAGAACGCTACATCGAGAATGAAAAATTACCGATCAACTACTTCCACAATAGTCTAGCAGGACCAATAGTATTTTATTATGTTAGTATTTATTTATATTTTTATCGTATCGTATTTATCTATACTTGCTTTCTAAAGTTGCATAATGGAATATAAATTGTTAATGCGGTGCCTTTATCCGAGCGTAAACGGGGCCAGTATCAGGCGTAATAATGGTGGTTGGATGTTTACTCTCGGATAACGGGGCTTTTAAAATCTAGTTGCACTTATAATCAAATTTTAATTTAATCATCACTTTAATCCGGAAAGTTTAATATTAATAAAGCGATAATTATTAAAGTACCAATTTTGGGCGATGTGGGGTGCTAATCCTTCCCCATCCGTAACCGACTCCCGAACTCAACATTTTAAATCTCTGGTTTTATGGTGTCCAGCTTACCTTAAGTGGCCGGTGGCGACTCCATTTTCAAAATAAAATACGATTTTTCTAAAACCCGCAGAATATATTTAAAATACCCGAAAGACCCAAATACCTTAAAACCTCGTTTTTTTAGCGTAAAGGGACATCGCTACACTTTATATGCAGAAAGATTTCTGAAACAAATTTGAGGGTGACTAGAACTATCAAATTGTTCTTGGCAGTATATTTAAATTACATCCGAGACCTGTGGTTGCAGACGATATTTTCTGATGTTCACTTTTTTCTTGGACATCGTTTACTGAATCACCGAGTAGATATGTGATTGTTATGACAATATTTCAGTTATAGTTCGAAGACTAATTTGAATCGAAACAACAAAGTTTCTGAGATATTTTGTTTTACTTGTTGGCCGACCCATTAGGGCAAAATAGTTCCTCCTAGGGAACCCAATGACTTTGGATGGGATCCTATCTTCCAACCTGATGGCTATGACCAAACGTAAATCCGTCGTTTCTTATTTCTGGCATTCTCGAACAATGATTGAATAAAGCTGAAAAATATCTTCTGATGAATTATTTGTCTTGATTCCTCCCTGTAGTTATGCAGAGATGCCAAAGGAAGAGAAGAACAAGATTTCTCACAGGTGTTGGGCTCTTGATTTGGTGAAATCCCACTTTGCCAAAGCCAGATACAATTTCACACACCATCTACTGAGTGAGCTATGTCTTTCTTCAATGTTACCATTGCATGGTAGACTCTAGACTGTTAGTTGTGCTTGCAAAATCTGAGCTAAGTTTTGGGTTTATTTTAAAAAGTCCTCGGCCAACTGTTTCTTTGTTTCCTTGCTTTCCAGGACTATTTCCCCAGTCCAGTTACATCTAGACCTGTTGGGGCATTAATCTTGTTGGCTAGTATCTTTTTAAGCCAATTTCATATACTAGAAAGAACATGTCCTTGAACATTTAGCATTTTAGCATTTTGCAAAACATATCAGTGTAGTGGAAAAACAATCCTTTTCTGTAGCCCGGATCTGAAAATTGTCCAGACGGAATATTTCGATCTCTATTTGAAGAATCCGAATTTGAAATGAAATTTTCTCAACATGAAAAAAAAAACTCAACTCTAATAGTTTAAAATTTAAAAATAATGCCCAAACATGGGATGTTTTCCTGATTTATAAGATCTAGCAGAATCTTGATTCGGGTTTTCTTAGTTAGAGTTGGATTTCAAAGACCATTCACCTACACTAACTTGTTTCAACAATTTTTATAAGATCTGGAATCATTTATTCGGAGAAGACAGACCAATGGGTTAAATTTCAAAGGCAATTCCAATTCCAATTCCAATTACGCACGCAAACAATTTAGTTGGACATCAAAACAATCAAGAACAGGGCGTTGAGATTGGTATGTTAAAATCTTGAAATTAATAAGCGGGAGGCTGGTCTGGTCTGGTGGAGTGAGGGAAGCTGTATAAGCATGTGCGGGGATAGCTGTAATGGTCCCATACCATTTCTTCCTTTTCAGTCCGAGTCTTCCACGTGACTCTGCCCTTTGGATCACAATCTGTTGCTCAATATATCCCACTTTGGTTTGTTTTTGCGAACAAAAATTTTCTGTCTTCTTTTTGGAGTTTTAAATACTATTCTTAAATTTTAAACCTTAAATTCAAAAAACTAAATATACCATGAACCTTAAGTCTTAAATCTATTTTTTTTAGTATTGGAGGCATAAAAAGTGACCGAGAATTTCTGTTCATTTTTGTCAATCAATTCCCTTCATTGTCATTATTTGTACACTTTTTTATTTAACAATGGGGATTACATGCATTGGTAATATGTTAAGAGGGTGGTTGAATGAAGCCCCTTTTAAAATTATTGCCTGTTTAAAGCGAGAGGAGGGGGGAGTAGGCCTTGGCTTTTATCGTCTGGTAGACCACCTAAAAGAAAAAGCTAAGAGGAAATAAAGTCATTAACTAATTTCAGGTCATGTGGGGATCCCCTGTCTGTCGGTGCCACCCCACCATTTAAATAGTGAAACAAAGAATCACTATTGATGCATTGCCATTGCCTGCCAGACCAAACCAACTTAAACACACAGGAGCATATTGATAGCATCCACCATTGCTCAACCAAAAAAGTGAAAAGAAAAAAAAAGGAAAAAAAAGCAAAGGAAAGGAAACATCTAATGCAAGCTCTTTGACTCTATATAATCTCCATCATTCATCTGTAACAAACGTCTTTCAATACAACTCCCACTTCTACATTCTTACTTTTGATTTTTACTACAAAATCATTCAATCCTATAACCAAATAGTAGAGCATGTGGACACCAAATGATATGGTTTTTTTTTAAATGGGTGAAACTGACCATGACCAGATAAAACTTGGTAGCGGAAAAAAAGAAAGAAAGACAACGCTTCCGCACCTGCTCCTAAAGACGGTTTTACTTGAGTTGTTGAGTTGAAGCAGGCCGAGGTTGAGAAAATAAAACAAATTGACAAACAGAGGGAGACACAAATATAATGACAATGTGTAAAAAATGTACACCTCGTCAAAATATGTGAGGAGACAGGTAGGATGGTAAAAAAAAAACAATGGATGGATATTTTGATAGGTTTTTGTAAGAATCATGGGGAAATGGCTGATTTTCAGCCAATTCAATTGAGTAGGGGAAAGATGGATGGTTATACTAACATTGCCTGCCTCGGCGACAGGGAAGAGCACCGGCATTGGAAGTCATGGCCCCAACCATGGAAGAGGACTTGGCTCCCAAGCTTGAGGCTCTGGCATAGCTGGCTGAGGCTCCAGCCCCAGATGGAGTGAAGTAAGCTCCATTCAGCAACAAGTCTCCTTCTGACCTCCAGTTCCAGCTCTTCCATTGGTTTGCAGGTGTCTCCACTCTCTTGGTAACCTCCTTTGCAAATGGGTTGGTTGGTGCTGCGTATCTGTTGCCCTGGCTGTTGATGGTGGGGTTCGCACTCCCACCAATCGCATACATCTCCCAGTGTGTGTAGTCATTGTTCACCACATGGAAATATCCATGCCTACACCTGCAATTTATCACACACAAAAAATATCAAATTCGATTCACTTCCATTGATAACAAAAGGCGCTTAATGTGAAAAAGGTTTTAATTGATTGATGGATTACCTTGGCATTCTCTGGATAAGTCCCTCTCCGAAATGGTTGTAGGCAATGGTGACTTGAATCTGCTTGTCCCTTGTGTATGAGTCACTGTGGCCTAGCAACATCACCTACATTTAATCACGGATTCAAAACAGTTAGCTTTACCATTAATGAGGATGCTATTTGATAAAAGTTGAGCTACAAAAGAGAGAGATATCATATGCAGAGCTGATATTTACCTCATTGTGGTGGGTCATGTGGTTGTTGGAGATGGTAATGGCAGTTGAGCCCATGACAGCATCCACAAGACCATCAGCACACTTAGAGAGAGAATTGTGATCCACCCAAATGTGGCTCGACCCGAAGATGGAGATCGCATCGCCATCAGCCATCGTCCTCCACCCAAAGTGAGACGGTGAGCTTCTCACCATGGCATTGCCAGTAGGCTTACAGTCGTGAATGTGCAGACCGTGAATAATGACATTGGTAACAAACTGGATGGTGATGCATGCCCCATTAGCAATATGGACATTGGCCCCACGACCATCGATGGTCTTAAAACTGTTCATTATCAGCTCCTGTTTCAACTGAATAACCATGTCCCTCTTGAACACGATCCAAAGAGGTTCGTCCTGGATCACAGCATGACGCAGGGTGCCGGGCCTGGGGTTAACAGGGTCGTCATCATTAGGGTCGGTGACAACATAGAAACGTCCATCACGCCCACCAATTGCATTCCTCCCGAAACCAATGCCACAATCAGCAAGTCTCTTCCGATTCTTCTGCCAGTTTCCATCACAACGCCAGCAATCATCAATGGGGTTACCAGTTCCACACGTGAAGAACCCCAACTTCCTCCTTTCAGTCACATTGCGAATGTTCCTGCCATCATATCAAATGTGCATGTGTACATTTAGGCAATTGTTATCAAGTGTTACTATTAACAGGAACATGCAATAAACTCACCAGCTGTCATAGAAAAACATTAGTCATTATGATTTCTGGTTTTTGGCAAGGATAGGAAATTATTGTCGGTGGGGGTGCGGATTATAATTCTTGTCAATCATTGAGGGCAATAAGGTCATTCCAGATCAACGGCCATGGATATGTTTTTACCTTGTCCTTTTGCAACAAAAAGGTAAACGCCGTTATCCAATTTTTGTTTTCCTTCAAAATATTATCCCCAACCCGAGCAGGTACTCCTAAAAGTGAAACACTTTTATGGTGAGTTTAAAATGAGGTAATTTTATTTAAATTTTATTTAAGATAAAATTTATATAAATTTTTATTTAAATAAATAAAAATTTATATAATTATATAAAATTTTATCTAATTAATAAAAATTTAGATAAATTTTAGTCTCATTTTAAACGAGTTTTTTATACTTTCCCCAACCCAAGCACTTGGACTTTTACATTTTATATTATAATTAGAAAGACAAACAAAAGAAACTAATTGAAAAGTGGTCAAACAAAAGTGGGTTTTGTTTAATCACGTTGGAATTCGCATGAATAGACAAATGAACGTGCATCTACACAATAAAACAAAGAAAAATTTTGATACACAAGTCGTGTAAACTTTAGTTTATATGTGTCTTTTAGTTTTATGGGTTAGGGTTTTAGTTTAGGTTTAAGTTGTAAGGTTTAGAATTTAATGTTAGTGTTTAGAATTTAGTGTATAGGATTTAAGGTTTAGTGTTTAATTTTTTAGGGTTAAGAATTTAATATTTAAGTTATTATAGTGTAATTATACAGGCTTGTGTAAAATTAATTTTACACGGCCTGTGTATTAAAGTTTTACCTTAAAACAAATGCTTAATTTGGATTGGATAGAGAGAGAATGAAAGGTTAAAATAACAACAGTATGAAATATAAAAATATATATGTATGTCAAGATCATGTAAAGAATGCAACGGATTTTGATTGATGATATCAAGCCACGCATCTTTTTATATCTGCGGTTTCGTTTCTTTGATTGAATCAGCACGAATCAAAGTTTGAATTTCACTAATAATTTTATTTTACTTAAATATATATAATATTTAAACTATTCATATACACTAAAATCAAAACCGCCTTCAAAAGATAAACCCATAGCCTTTTTCTAAATTTTAGATTTAATCAGAAATTAGATCAAAACGAATATAAATGAAATGATAGATAATCACATGTTCTAAAATTCATAAAAATAAATTATTGTTTTTTTCAAAAGAGACTCACATGTCAATGATGGATTCGACCTCGGCTGCTACTGCCTCTGGATCCGGAACCGCATGCTCGTTGAGTGGCTCAACCTCTTCTGACCTGAAATTCACCAAGCAAAACTCATCACTAAATTGAAACCCATTAAATAAAATAATGTTTATTATTAATGGCAACAAATGAATTTTCGACACGAGTCATTCTGTAATCGGCGAGTAGGTAAATAGATATAAAGCAGCAACAAGTACACTGCTCAAGGCGGCAATGTTCACCAAAAACTCCCAAAGCCGTTAAAGGAGTGGTGGAACAGGAAACCGCGAGCGAAATTCCAGACGAGGGCTAATGAAATGACCAAAATGCACTTTCATATTTCGTTTTTCTTTTTCTTGTAAGAGGAGGGTAATTCTGGTAAGCTGACAAAAGAAAGAGGGAATGTAGCGACGGAATAAACGGTTAGGATCCAAGGATCTGGATCTCAACAGCTAGGGAATCGTTAATATATTGTTAGGATTGGGGGAAAATAAAGTAACCGCTCCAATCATCCAACGGTCCAAACGGGAAACGTAAACGAAACGACAAAACTAACGGCTAAGATGAGATGATCAATTTTTTTAGCTAGTGTTTGAGCTCTGCAGTGCATTACCTAGCTGCCATTGTGAGTTCTTCGAGCTCTGCACCTTCTCCGTTTCCACATTGCTGTAAAAATGGATAAATATATAAAAAAAAAGTTAAATAGAGAACATGCATAACAAATAGAAACAAGAAGAGAATCATTTTCAGTTTATACATTAAAAAGGTACAGTGCGATCTCACTTTGTATGTGTTAATGAAGGTTTTGAAGATAAATATAATGGATTCGTTGATTTCCAGTATCCTTTTAGCGAATGAGATTTCATTTTTCCAAAAATATACTTCAAGATCTAGCCGTTGAAAACTTTGCATAAACTGGATTATTACTCTGTTTCGTTCTTTTACTAAAATGAAAACAAAAAGGGAAAGAAAGCTTCAGAATTGAAGTAGGGAGAGAGAGAGAGAAACCTGGAAGAATTGCCGGTCCGTACAGTGGCCATTGCTCCGACAAGAAGCAAAAGCAGAAGAGCTAAAGAAGCGAAAGCCCACTTGTTTGCAAACGCCATTGCAAATTTCTCTGCTTCTTCAGTAGTCAAAATTTTTCTCACTATCCAAACAGACAAGAAAAGAAAACAAACAGGAAAAGGCTGAGAAAAGAAAAAGAAAAAAAGTAGTCGTAATGGAAGAAGAAGAAGAAGAAGAAGGCGAGTCAGACTACAAGCTCCAAGGAAACGGTTTTTTTATAGAGCGGCGAGCAAAAGGCAAAAAGAAGAAACGACGTCGTTGCGCGACGTTTATAACAAAACGAGAGCGTTTTCAAGTTAGGTCTTCGCATTAACCAATGTATCTAAACCTAAGTTACCTAACTGCCGCTAACTGTTTCCCTCTCTCCCTTTCTTAAGTCACGTGCCCTTTTACCGCGGTTAAAAGCAAGTTTATTTATTTTTACTGTTTTTAACTGTGGGTGAAAATTGCCACATCGGATACTACGGGCCGTACGGCGGCAGGGAGAAAGAACAATATCACGGTTTCCTGCTGATTTTCCGGTTTTGAAATAATAGTGTTTTTTTAATATAAAAATAAATAAATAATGAATATATATTTTTTATTATATAAAAATGGAATTTAATTGGGATATTGGTGGAATTGGATTACGTGTGCGCCAATCACGGCCTTTGAAAGAAGATCGAAGTAAAAGGGTATTAATTTCTTTATTCTTTTTATAAAAAAAAATTCTTCACATCACATGGGTGTTGTTATACACATTAAAGAGTTTATTAGGAGTGTTTAAAATTACATGATCCGGTTGACTCGACCTAACGACTCGAATCTAAAAAATTTGGATAATTTTTTATAAAAAATATTTGATCAGGCCAGATACTCGACCCGAGATTTTTTCTAGGTAGTTAGGTCGGGTCTAGACTAATTTTTTTGGTAACTGGATACGTGACCCGATAGTTTTAATATATTTATTTTTTTAGTTGTAAATTACAATTTTATTTTAAGTTCTTTAATATTTTTACCTAAAATTATATTTAAATCTCTAAATTATTTCTATACTTGTATTATGTACTTTAAAGTTTTGAAATTTTCAAATATTTTTTTATTAAATAGAGATCAAAGATGTATTACATTCCCGCTGGGGAAAGAAAAAACGAGATTAATATTTTTAATGTCTTTTTTATGATAAACTTTAATATTTATATATATATATAAATATTTCATCTTAAAACTAACTTCAAGTCACTAATTTTTGTGTTTAGATTATGTATTATAAACTTTTGTGTTTACAATGTGATATTTTAAAAATTTAAATTAAAAAATAAATAAAAATATGAACCGAGTGCCCGAATTTCACGTGTACCCATGTAGCAGGTACACGAACAAAGTTAATCGGGACACGGGCCGACGAAAAAGGTACCTAGATGAACCGGGTACCCAACAATGAACAACCTTAGAGTTCATTGATTGGTATGTTTATTTCTTAAAGAATATTTATGACTTTGTTTGGTTCGTGTTGAAATAGTAAAAAAAAAAGTTGTGTTTCATCTATATAATTAGAATTCAAGTAATTTAGTCTCTCTTTTTTTTTACAACTCGACGTTCGATTCATTGTTCGATTAATTCGGATTGAATTTTGCAGATGCCTAATAAAAAATTAACCATCCCAGCTTAATTTTCTTTAGTGACAACATCAAAATTTGAATCTCTAATCTCACTTGAAGTACCTGGTGTCTCATTTTTGCTAATCCAATTGATTGTTAAAAATTTAGTCGTTAAATATACATAAGTTTTATCTAAATTTAAAATTTGAAATCGGTACTTTGGATGGTGATTATAAGAATTTAATGTTGTTATGTTGTTTGACAAGATTATGTAGTGCAAAGGGAAGCATAAACGTGAGGGAAATTTCCGTCGAGATAACAATTACATTATCGATGATGCCAAGAAATTTACATCATTTAAGGAAAGGAAATTACTCACATGTGTACAAATAGATATAGATATCTAAATTCTAAATTCCTAATCCTAACCCTGAAAAACTAAACCCTAAACCTTAAACCCTATCCACAAAATTCTAAGCACTAACCTTAAATTCTAAACCCTGCAACCTAAACCTCTAAACCCTAAACTAAAACTCTAACCCCTAAAACTAAAAGACACATGTAAACTAAAATTTACACGGCCTATTATCAAAGTTTTTTCCATAATTATATATGTATTAATATAAATTATAACAACAATCAATTAATCAAGTGATATGTGAAATTAAATTGTTTAAGCAACGTCAGTGGTTTAAATTTTAGCACTATAAATGGAACAAGTCCTTAATGCCCCCGTTATTAAATTACAAGTCTTAAACGCAAGGAAGTGAAAATCTATGCCGGTCCCTGTACTATACGGATTTATGTATTTTGATTCTTATATTTTTTTGAACAGTCTGATATGATTACAAGATAATATATGTTTATTAATTATAACCTTGTAATAACATATACATTGCGCAAACAAAGTTATTCGAACTCAAATCAGCTAGGATAACAACATTCTATTTTCTACTGGAACCATTGTATATTATAATTTGTTGTTTGGGTAATAGTTAAAATTTTGTTAAATTTATGAGATGGGCATTTTTTGAAGTTACAATCATAATTACAAATAATACATATTAAAATATACTACAAATTATAATTAATTATTAAGAAATGCAATTTCACAAATAACATGAATATATCCGGATCAAAATATAATCTGAAAATGACATATACATAGTGAGATTTAAACGAGAATTAAATTCGGAGATAATCTGAACATAACTTACACATAATACGAGTCAAATATTGATACTCAAAAATCTAAGACCTCGGTCTTTATAGATCGTGCAAAATCTAATTGGTATGAAACGAACTTAATTAAACAATGTGACATTAATTTACATACAAATATTAATATTAGTATCTTAAACTTTGGAGGCAATTTGTTTTGTACGAGGGTGCACGATTATGTTGGAGTGCAACAACAAAATGGCACCCATCATGGCAGCTTCCATGCTTTGTGACCCCCACTTTTACCTTTTTCTTTGCCGTAAAAAAGGTGAAAACACTTCATCAATCACCCTGACTAAATTGCAATAATTTGGACCATTGATTCTGTGGACCGACACAACCAACCTCTCATGGCTTCCTTATATTTGGTTTGACTTTTTCGAGTTCGAACTTAAAATTTATTTCACCAAATAGTGATGTTGCTACTGTAAATAAGAGAAGTCATCAGGAAGGTAGGCTGATTTTGAGAAGTCGTCGGATAGAGACGATAATTTTAGGATTTCGATTAAAAAAACTTCCCCGAAGTAATTTTTCTCTCACCTCACTTGAGAGAATGTTTTTTCAAGTAAAATTTCTCATTGGGTCTTTGTCTAAAATTATTTTGATTTAACCATGTCAAATTATATTTTGTATCGGTTAATTTCACCTCTATAGAAGTAAGTATTCGATCGAATCGAGTAAAAAATTACAGAGTTATTTGAGTTAAAAATTCTATTTTACGTCTCTTTGGTCTAGCTTCATTACCTTTATTTTTCTTTAATTTTTTATCTAATAATTTGAACTTTTTCACTTTAACCAAAGTGAGTGAGGGGCAGGAATTTGACTGACCTCCCACAAACTGCTGCACCATGAAAGGGTCGAATGTTCTCTAAAGTGGTTTCCACTTGGATTTTGACCAAAGCTCCCTCTCCCGCCCAGTTTTTAAAAACCAAAAGTTTTAAATTAATATAAAAAATCGATAACCGAACCAAATTATTATGAATGGTTCAAATCTAAAGACCCAACCCAACCAAATCAACCTCACCCGTAATCAAAGTTATCAAGCTTATCAACAAAGTATCTTCTTACTATAAAAGAGAGTATTATTTTTTTAACAAATCTTAATCCTATCTGGAAGGAGGGGAAAGCGGACTTTAGGGAAAGGAAGATGATATTTTTAATGGGTCTAGAACCCATGAAGTCATAACCTAAGAGAATATGAGGGAACAAAAATAAACGGCTTGACCAACCAATCAAATATGTTTGCTCTATAAAAGAAAGTATTAAATAGGTTGAATCATATATATTATAATACCTATCTTAACTTAAGAGGTTGAATCAAGCATAGGTTCATATATATAAATTCACGTAATAAATACAAATGATGAAAATACTAATTATTAGTTGATCTAATGAATAAAGTCTTAAATTATTTTTATGTAATAATTCGAATTTTCGAATCAACTAATAATAGTAGACAAAAAATATAATATATAAACATGAATACAAATACATATAATAAATGTAAATGAATGATGAATCTTAACCATTAGGTACGATGGAGACGAGGAGCGGAGCATGGATGGAGCTATTAAGGGGTACTTTGGTTTTCCTATATAAATTATTTTAAAATTGGTTTATTTCTGAATTTGACCAATTTCAGAAATAAATCAGTTTTAGAAATAAACCTCAGGCCTAGCTAGTATGGGTGTGTATTTGGTTAATTCAGTTAACCGGCCTAATCGAATTACTCAAAATTTATTAATCGATTTTTTTCTTTTAACCGTTAGCCGAACCAATTTTTTTTCAAAATTTTTTAACCAAACTGAAAAAAATTCGATTAATTCAGTCGGTTTTTAAATTAACCGAAATTTGTTATAAAATTTTGGGTGAATTACACAATTGGTCACTAAATTATGCTAAAATGGTCTTTTTAGTCACTAAACTTTAATTTTATGCTAATTTAATAAAAGTTTAATGATCATTTTATAATATATCAAAAAATTTTATGGTCATTTATATTTTTTAAAAGTTTAATGACCAAAAAATATATATGTAATATATATAATATTTAATATATAATAATTTTGGTCAATTCAGTTAATTAGCCGGTTTTGAACGAATTAATCGATAATCGAAGTTTAAAAAAACTCTTAACCGTTAACTGATTTTATCTAAAATTAACCGACCAATTAATCGAAAAAATTTAGTTCGATCGATTAATTAAGTTAAAACCGAATAATGTACACCCCAGTAGCTAGGCCTGAGGTTTTGATCGAAAGTTCTTCCCGAAAAGGTGAATGGACTACTTTTGTAGACAATCTTAGCAGAAGGGCCTCACGTGCAGCGCTTAGGGAACTTTTGAATAATCATGGGAAGGTTGAGAGAGTTTTTATCCCAATGAACAACACGAAAGTAAAGTACAAGGAAGCTACCTTTGCTTTTGTGACCATGACAAACCGTGAAGACCTGGAGCGTGTTATAGGGATAGTCGATAAGTCTCGGATTGATGGTTTGGTTGTTAGGGTATCGCAAGCTAGGTTTTCGAGACCCAAATCAGGCTCTGAAAATTCCAAAGGTTTGAAGGTAGGAGCTGAATCATCTAGGAAGGTTGTTAGCCTTCCTGGCGGCCAAAGGTTTGGTGCTTGCCCTCCTATGGTTGGTCAGACTGTTAGGTATGTGAATGGTGCCAAAACCTACCGAGAGGCGTTACTCAGTAATCCTGGGAACTTAGAGGATGGTGTAGGTGAACAAGTCTCCCCTTTCACATGTGAGAAACTGAAGAAATCTGGCAAGAGCCTGCTGGATTTTAATATCCCGATTAAGGAAACCGAATAGCTGAATTGTTGCATGATGGGAGTCTTCAAAAAGTCCTTTAAAAGTGATTTTGTACAACAAACCCTCTTTCATGATGGTATAGAGGTTAAGTTATCTAAATAGGTTATGGAGTTCGAGTCTTGCGTAATTATATTCAACTCGGTCTCAAAAATAGAAGTGATATGGAATACCAAAAGGGAAGCCTTATGCTATTGGTTTAATCATGTTGGCCCTCTTCTGGTAAATGGTATTCCTCACTACTTGTTATATTTTGACTCAAATTCTAATTGGTAATTAAGTTGGGTTGTATTGTAATTCTAGTGGTTGAAGATTACTTGGTAATTAGGATTTACTTTAATGAGTAAATATCTATTTTAGGTAGAGATCTTATTGAATAAGGTTTCTTGGTGACCAAGTATTTGGGTCTATAAATATAGACTAGGTTTAACATTTTGAATTATGAGAGAACAAGAGAAAGAGAGAGAGGGGGAATTACTCTGGAGAGATATAACTACTTTTAGGATCTCTGCAACTATTGTGCCTACGTTGTAGAGATGGGTATTAGGGATGTTGGGAAGAGTGTTTTGGTTCCAACGAGTCATGGGATTTGTACACTGGGTTTTAGGATTACATGGGTTATCATGTATTTGTACTCTTCGGGTTCTCTACGTTATTAGTGGATTGTTCATTTCTCTCGTCCGTGGAGGTAGGCTATGCTGAACCACGTTAAATCTTGTCTCATGTGTATATCTTGGTCTATGTCGTTATCGCTTTGGTTATTTTGCCGCATAACAAATTTCTAACAAATGGTATCATGAGCTATGGTTCGAGCTGCGCGATTGTGGAGGAACTTTTGCTGCAGATTTTGCGGTGCGATGTTGGAGACATGCCAAAGGAGTATTGCTGCAACGAGCTTTCAGTTGCAGGAAGAGTAATTCTCAAAATTCAACAGTGCTTCAACGGATACTACGTAAGAATTAGAGTTGTTGAAGACTTGGCGGCGGTGCTTCAACGAATATTTGGCTTACGTAAAAATGAAGCTGTTGAAGACTTGAAGACCAATGCTCGAATATAATTTGTGTCAATGGGGAGATTTGTTATATTTTGACTCAAATTCTAATTGGTAATTAAGTTGAGTTTTATTGTAATTCTAGTGGTTGAAGATTACTTGGTAATTGAGATTTACTTTAATGAGTAAATATCTATTTTAGGTAGAGATCTTATTGAATAAGGTTTCTTGGTGACCAAGTATTTGGGTCTATAAATATAGACTAGGTTTAACATTTTGAATTATGAGAGAACAAGAGAATGAGAGAGGGGGGAATTACTCTGGAGAGATGTAACCATTTTTAGGATATCTACAACTATTGTGCCTTCGCTGTAGAGATGGAAATTGGGAAGAGTGTTTTGGTTCTACCGGGTCATGAGATTTGTACACCGGGTTTTAGGATTACATGGGTTATCATGTATTTGTACTCTTCGGGTTCTCTACGTTATTAGTGGATTGTTCGTTTCTCTCGTCCGTGGAGGTAAGCTATGCTGAACCACGTTAAATCTTATCTCATGTGCATGTCTTGGTCTATGTCGTTATCGCTTTGGTTATTTTGCCACATAACAAATTCCTAATACTATTTTTACTCGGTGCTGCTGTTTGGGGTCCCGCTTTTCTACAGGCATAATAATCTCTTTGAAACCCTAGGAAATCGATAGGGTTCATTTGTATGTGTGGATGATGGTATAGCGATGAAAGATCGCTTTGATGTGGCTAGGATGCTTATAAGGATTTCAAGCCCTGTTACTCTTGAAGCACCCTTCTACACAGCCATGATACCCTTACTCTTGAAGAGGTATATGATAATTTGAATTCACATGACAAGATGCAACATCTTACCGGCTCTGAGTTTCAAGCAGAGGGTCTCATGGTTCATGGATCAACTAGTTCAGACCGCAGAAAAAAAGGTGATCGTAATTTCGGCAGTCAAAATAGAGGCAAGTCCAAATCGTCAAATCGAGGTAAAACATGTTATTTTTGCAAAAAAGAAATGTCATATTAAATCTGAGTGTTACAGATTGCAGAATAAGATAAAGAGGGAATCTGAGAATCAGAATTCTAGTGAAGATGAAGCTGCTTTTGCAAAGGAGTATAATGATGGTTAACTTTTAGTTGCTTCCGGCAAAGACTCTATAGCGAGTGAGGAGTTGATTCTTGACTCTGGTAGTAGTTTTCATATGAGTCCAAATCGAGATTGGTTGGCGACGTATAAACCTGTGTCCACAGGTGCTGTCATGTTGGGAAATTATGTCTCTTGTAAAGTTATATGTATTGACACAATCAAGATTAAGATGCTCGATGGGATTATTCGAACACTTGGTAATGTGAGGAATGTTTTAAATTTAAGAAGAAATATGATTTCGTTAGGTACTCTGGATTCAAAAGGGTACAGATACTCCAATGAAGGTGGAGATGTAAAAATTTGCAAGGGCGCTCTCGTTGTGATGAAAGGGTATAAAAGAGCAACCAATTTTTATGTTCTGCAAGGTTCAACTATTTTAGGTGATGCATCTGTTGCTTCCTCCTGCGTGTCAAATAACGATGTTACTGGTGAATGATTCTTGACTGAATCAAGTAAAAGAGGATTTTGTGTTGAACATGACAACCGTGGGCATAACGGTTCTGGTAGGCAGAAAAGAGTTAGATTTCGTGGGCATAACGAATTTGAAAAGAAGAATAAAGTTGAATTCCGTGGGTATAATAGATTTGATAAGCTTAAGAGAGTTCGATTTGCTTCAGAGATAAATAATAAGAAAGATAGTAGTGCCATTGACGATCGGGGTCGTGTTATTGCTCGTGGTGATATAGTTGTGAGCAAAGTTGGCACCAATGTTGATCTTACCGACATGAAGACTAAATTATCTTATACATCCAAGCTTGGGCAAGGTTTGGATTCGGTCGGTGTTCATTGCTGAAGACTACCCCTTGAAGGGGTTTCATGGAAAATGTAGAGACATTGTTCGACATGAATTTGCCTCAAGATGGAGATTTGTTAGAGTTGTGATCCAAATTCTTTTGGGATTTAATTTAAAGTTAGAATCCTACTTTTAGTATATCTTGTTTACTTTATATTAATTAAAGGTAGGAAACTCAGTTTGAGTAGAATTTGTTTCTATGCAAGTTTTCTCTGTAAACAAGGAATCTATCCATATAAATAGGTACTAGGGATTAGGAGTTTAGACAGAACATCATAAATCAGTTTTAATCTCTTCGTCCATCATAATGAAAGTTTTCATCCTCTACCCGTGGTTTTCCCTTTTGGGTTTTACACGTAAATTCTTGGTGTTATTTTTTTTTTTGCGTTTGTGTTTATTTACTTGTCTCGTCATTATTGTCGTAGTAGTATAACAGGAAAAAATAATGGTATCCTCTATGGGATTACCATATCGAATTAAAGTGAAGCTAGAAAACTTTACGGAAGATAAGGAGCTTTCGTCTAAAGGCGATATGATGGACAATTTTACTGATATTTGGCTAGAGTCCGACGCTGAAAGTTCTGATATTAGAGTCGGAGATGTGGCTGAAGGGTGTGCCCTCGGTAGCTACGTTAGATCGGAGTAGGGGAAGAGTCTCCCTACCTATGGGGCCTCGACTCCATGAAGCATTGGGCTCCTCAAATGATGGTGGTAATGGTGGCAGAGGTCTCCCACGGACATGGAGAATGTGAGGCAGCACATTAATGATGATGAAGTACACATAAAATCTTGTCTGGAATCTAATGAGAATAATGAATAGCTTCATCCTTATCATGAAGTTAACATAGACCCGGCGAATCAAAGGAATGAAGATGGGCTTTCCTCTTCCCTGTTTGTTGAGCTTGAAAAGGGTATGGATAATGATAATATATTAGGTTCAGGTCAACAGATAGTCCCCGTGAGGTCTGGTCCAAATAATTCTATTTTCACTGAGCGTCTAATTGCAATTGAGCCCTCATTGAATGGCCTTTCAAAAGGTATTTTGGCTGAATCCTCTAAAATGGTTTCTGACAGTTTTGAAGGCTTAGGGTTGGTTCGATCAGGGGGTGTCTCAATCATCCTTTGAATGATGGCAGAATCAGCTTGTGATATCGAATCTACCAGTTATCAAGAGTTTTTTTCGTGCCAGCTCTAGGAGAAAGATCAGGCGGTTCGTGCGTGACTCTTTAGAAGACGCTACTGCAATCCCTGGTGAGTTTGGTTTTATGGCGAACTCTGAGCAAGACGATTCGGTGGTTGGGCTTGAAGCATAGTCGGTGTGGGAGATTAGTAACCTCCTAGAGTTGTCTTTCAAAGGAGGAAGGGAGGCGGTATGTTTGGAATTTGCTTTGGGTATATGCGTGATTGGCTACTCTGTTGTTTGGATATGGTGCATTTTTTTTTATTTAAGTTTACGGAGATTTTTTAATGAAGCTCATATATTTAATTATATTGCACGATTCTTTATATATAAAATCTACAATCCTACCTTTCAAAAAATACATAAATGTAAATGATGGAAATTGGAAAGAGTAGGCAGGAAGTTATAATTTGATGGCAAGCTAATAGTATTTGGATGGAGTATAGTTCAAGTCTTGCATCTTTTTATTATAAATAAATGCCAATAAATTGTACTTAATTACATTATGTATTAGATTATTATTAATTATGCACATACAATATTTTAAATAAATTTCTTTATTATTTCAATTCTTCGAAAACCATAATTGGTTATGGTGCTAAATAATTAATATTGCTTCAATTATTTTTAGTCCATTTATACTAACGATTAGAATTTAATCAATAAATGTCAATCACGCGAAAAAAATTATTTTTTAAGGATTAATTAATATTTGGTCTTTAAAGTTGTACCTTATTATTATTTTGGTATCTAACTTTTTAGTTTAGTATAGCTCTTGAATTTTTTTTTTAAATTTTGATGCACATTATCCTAGTTTATTATCCATTGCAAAAAATTTATGTGGCATTTTAAGAACGTGCCACATGACATCATAATATATGCTAAATTCCTAAAAGCTCAAATAAAAAAATTGAGTAAAAAATACACTGTTTTTTAAAATATCATAAAGTTTTTCAAAATATTTTATTGAAGTTTTTGAAAGATTTTTTTAATGAATTTTCTTAATTTTTTATATTTAATATATATTATGTGCAATGTGAGATGTTCCAAGAGTGCTATGTGAATTTTTTGTAATAAAAAAGTGAGTTGAAAAATGTGCATCACAATTGAAAAGTTTAAGGGTTAAACTGAACAAAAAATTTCTCCAAGTACCAAAATGATAATGATTTACAACTTTAGGGACCAAAATACCATTTATCCAAAGTATAAAGGGAAACAATTGCAACCCAATATTTATTGTGCTAAATAGTGATTTGGCAACCCAACTATACCTTATCCAACAATGCGGCACTTCAAGAATTTTTTTATCAATTTGACCACTCAACTAAACCTTTACCCAATAATGTGACTAGGGATGGCAACGGGCCGGATCTGGACCGAATCTAGCTGGATCCAGACCCATTTTCACATTATGGATCTAGACCCGCCCGGATCTGCGGGTCTAGAAAATTGGGACCCAGATTCAGATCCAACGGATCTCACGGATCCGGGTCAAAAACGGGTCTATTACAAAAGACCATTCGACCCACTTTTTAACGTAATAAAACCGTCATTTACTAATTTTACATCACATCTTCAATGGAGGAAACATTAATTTGAATACAACTAGTAACAGAATAAAAAATGATAAACTAAAGTCTCAAAACAAACTCTAACACAATTACACAAATGTCTTTTGATTAATAAAAACATTAAAAAATGTAGATCATGAATTCTATTGTCGCAAGCCTAGTACTGCACTTCTACCTCCTTAGAGTGATACTCTTCATCACTACTTAAATCATCAACATCCTAAAACAAACAACAACCAACCAAAGAGAAAATTTTGTTTAATGAAAATAATATTTGTAAAATTTAAATATTAAAATTAAGGTGGATTTTTTTTATAAATGGGTAAACGGGTCCAGGTTCGGATCTTAGTTTCAGATTCGAACCCAGATCCGTACTTTAATCAGAGGATCCCAGATTCGTACTTTAATCAGATGATCCAAATCCAGCCCAAATCCGTTATGTTTAAAATTTTAAGATCCAAACCCTATAAAACGAATCTGGATCTACAGATTCGGGTCAAGTCCAAAATCTATTGTCATTCTTAAATGTGACACTTTAAGAATATATTTTTATTGATTAACACTGCAAGGCGGACATCCCGAAGGAATGCGTATTCACCCAAAAAGAAAGTGTCAAATTAATAGTAAAATTCCTTAAAGAGTCACGCTGTTGAGTAAGATATGTTTGAGGTGACAAATTGATAAATAAATAAAAAATCCTAAAGTGTAACATTGTTTTAACCGATGTTTAACTTATCGTTGAATGCACCTTTTTATTCAAAAAGTAGTAAGTAAAAAAAATATGGATGATTTTACAAGATCGCAAAATGATAGGGACCAAAATGAATCACTCAATTTAAGTGGAACACGAGACCAGTGTCGTCCCTGGGCCAGAGCAATAGGGGCGCCCGACCAGGGTCCCCACCCTGCTCAGGGCTCACGCCCAAAAAATTAAAAATGTAGTTTTTAACTTTTACGGGTGGATGAAAAAAGAACCAAGTGATTAACATATATATATATATATATATAGCTGAATAAGTTTCGAGGGCCCAATAATAAGTATTAAAAAATTAAATCGTAAGAGTATGCTTATATTAATAAATATTGGAGAAAATTGAGCCCCTAATAATAAGTATTAAAAATAATTTAATTTTTAAGCGTATACTCGTAATAACAAATATTAAAATTAAATTTTTTAATACTTGTTATAAGCGAACCTATTTTTTTCCACTATTTATTATTATGAACATACTCTTAAAATTTATTTTTTTAATACTTGTTATTATAGACGTACTTTTAAAATTTATTTTTTAATACTTAATATTATAGATATGTATTTAAGTAGTGATATGTAACCACAACAAAGATCGTTATATAGCAGTAGAGGCACCATCCAAAATCACAATATATGCAATCGTTATGTCACAATAGCATATATTATTAAAAAAATTTACAACTGCGATACCCGCGGTGATAGAAATAACATTCGTTATATCTGCAACCGTGATAAACACAGCATGATTCATCTATCATAATTTACAATATTTTTGCACGTCATCGTCAATCTTTGTGTAACGTCTTATTTTGTATCTATCATAATTTGAAGTTATAATTACAGTACAAATGATTCATCTACCATTACAATCAGATAAATCGATAATCAAAATATATTTGAACTTGAATCTAACAAGTGGTTCATGTAAAAAAGATGATAATGTTCATCTTAGGAGATTCGTGTTCGAGCACATGTGTGTGCAAGGAGGTATGTATTGTCAAAGGGTTAAAAAATTATAAACATATATTATCATTTAATTATACCAGTATATTAAAAATATCTAAATTTAAATTGGAATAACTCTAGACAAAGTCTTCGTATAATAAAATTTAAACCAGAACCTATACAACTATACATAATATTTAGATGAGAATTTTTTTGATACACGTGTAAAAAATCGCACAAGCTTGTATATTTTAGAAGTAAAATCTAAATTCCTAACTTAAGACCCTAAATCACAAATCTTAAGCACTAATTTCTAATCATAAAACCCACATTTTGAACACTACAAGCTAAACCCTTAACCCTAAAACAGAAAGGGTGATGTAGTGTAAAGACTACACAACATGCATTCTAAATAATTTTCTTATTTACGCACCGTGAGACTCAAATTTAGCCACTAAAATTATCAAGACCCGAATCCTACCAACACAACTAAGGTCTCATTGCCACTAGATATCATATAATATTTTTTCTAGTTCCTCAAAGTATCTACAGAAACGAGCCTAATGATTAATTAATCTTTTGTGTTCTATTAGCCTATATAGAAAATAGATGTTACCCACAAATTTTAAAGCTGCTTCATGCCCATATATTTTTTATATGAAAAAGAAAATAGATGAAGTGCCGACTTTAGCAATCTTAGCCAAAATTGATGGGTAACACAACCAATGGATCAAAAAAATTAGATTCCCACAACTGTCTAGGGAAAGAACCAACCTCAATTGATTAAGCTTTTTAGGGTTCCATGCACCTTATCATCAACAACTATATAAAAAGCACATCAATACACAAAAATAAAGCAAATGGGTTGAACACACACACTAAAGGTCATTTAAGATACCTATTAATTCAAATAGGTGTATATGTTTGATAAACTATGAACATGGAAGCCATGGCTTGCCCCCTAATGTTCCCACCCATATGCATTTGCCCACATGACCCATCAATTTAGTCTACATACTACAAATTGCCTCAAGATTGACACTATTGGATTCATGTATATTGGGATATCATTTCATTTCATCCTCTAGTTTTCATAGCAAATAAAGTTCATTTTGGATTGCAACTTGGATAGTGACCTAGACTAGACCAAGCATGTGTGGATCCATGTGCTTGGTGGAACCATGGTGTACCCACTACTCATCACATCATCACTCACTTAGATAAGTTTCATATTATTTTGTAGGTTTAATTTTTTTTTTGGTTTAGGAGGATCGATCTATAACAGACCTTTGCAATATTCGATCTAGATTAATCAACTAATGCTTTGAATATTAATAATTAAACAAAAAAGCTTTTTTTGGCTATGTATAATTGTTGAATTATTACTTTGGCGCCTTTACAAATTTCTACTATGATAAAATTAAAAACATTAAATATTCTGAAACATAAAATCATACCAAATGAAAAAAGAGAGATAAATTTCAAAAGTATTCATGAACTTTAATTTTGTACAATTGTATACATGAAATTCTGAATTGATTCAAATTTCACAAATTACTATCACAATTAGCAACATAACATCATTTTATGATTACATATTACAAATAGGAAAAAATATTAATCCAATATAAAAATTAATAGATGTATTTATTTTTTAAAACGTATATGATTAAACCAAAATAAAATTTTTCATGTGTATAATTGAACAAAAACCAAAATTTTATGTGTATAATTGCATATAATCAAAATTCATGTATTATATTGCACATTCAACCAAAATTCATATATAAACTTGATATTTATTCCAAAAAATCTTAATTTCTTTTTTAAACTTGTAACTTTTTTAATATATTTTCTATTTTTTTGAAATTTTAATGATTTTCATCTTTTTATGATTTTATGATCTTTTATTTTTTAGCAATTTTAGAAACATAAATTTTGAAAAAAAACGGATTATCTTTTTTCTTTAACTTTTTTTACAAATAATATCTAATCCTACCCAGTGGCGATGTACGTGAAAGGGTGGGTGGGCCCGTATTCACCCTGAACTTTTTAAAGTTTACACATTTAGCTTCGAATTTTAAATTTTTATGAATTAGTCCTTAAATTTTTTAAATGTTTATGACTTGTGCCCACCCTAAAATTTTGAGATTTTTTTTACTTGTGTTCACCCTCAAAAATATTTTAACTTGGTCCATCCTCAAAAATATTTCTGGATCCACTATTGATCCTACCTAAAGGGGAGGAGAATGTGAGACTTTTGGGGAATGAATGGGGTATTCCTAGTGGGTCTAAAACTCATGACTTAAGAGAAATGAGGAAACAAAGATGAACAACTTGACCAACTAACAAAATGTATTTGTTCATTTTTTAAACTTCTGTTACGCACGTTAATTTTTGATTGGGTCAAATCATCTTTTTTTCTAACGGAAAATGATTACAGGATAAATGAATAAGCGAAATAAAGAACAAGGATCAAACTAATAATAAATTTTAAATTATTTGTTTTAATAAATATATATATTTAATTTAAATTTAATTATAAATATATGAAAATTTTAATTAAGTCTGAAGTAATTCTTAATAGTACATTATTGGACTAGTGTGCCATGATTGTTTGATGATGAAAACTATACCGTCAAATGTCAACATAACACTATTTTTGTTTAAAAAAACATTGAAATTTTGTTTGGTATGTATGTTTTCAAAACTATCATAATCAACATTTGTGAAAAACATGTGAGGGTTTGTGTTGCCGATAGGTAACACAAAGGAAATATATAATAATATAAACAACAATAATAACGGAAATGTTAGATTCTGTTCTTACGGCACGTTTTTTTAATTTTTGTAGTATATTTTTTATGCTTTTATAGTATTTTTTAGGGTTGGATTTGACGTTGCATCTCCACTTGGTGTTTATTTGATTATCTTGTTGATCTACTTCTACTTCGAACCTTCGGATTGATTTTCTTGTATTGATAAACACTCACAATAACTAAAGATAGTTCGAGGTAGAGTTGTGCTATAATCTATTTTTTCAACGTATTATCATTGGTATATGTATTTTTATATAAAAGTTTATAGTATTTATCCTTTTACTGGCGACATTGATACTTATTTGTATCTGTTTTTTCAAGTTATTTTGTTTAATTTTAACTATTTTCTTATATAATATTATTTTATTCCTTCGTGACTAGAATATAAAATAAACATGAAATATATAAAAGATAAATAATATCATATTAATTATTAGAGTTTAACCAAATTAATCAATATCCACCTTTCATTTTCTTTCATGCATATGGGAAATATTTTTAATTCACGCAAATCGACACAGTTAACTTCTATAACTATTTTAACACATTAATTAAATAATTTATAAAAAAAAATATCTGTTTCAAAATGAATTTTCTTTTTCATACCTTTCAATTATTATTTTCATACTTGTTCTCAATATAAAATTTAAAATAAAAATATGACAAGTTTATTGGGTTGATTTTAAAATTCTTTGATAGATTTTATCCATGAACTATCAAGAGTAGGGATGAACAAAACTTGACTCGAAAAAAATAATTTTTTACTTGACTTAATTTTTTTTAACTTGAATCGATTTCGTAGTCTTAAAAAAAATTAAATAAATTTTGAATGTTAAAATAAGAGCCGAAAAACTAGAATGTCTATGTAACTTCAATTCTATTTTTAAATAATTTTTTTTCTTTTTCTATTTAATTATTGTTTATATATTTTTATTCAAATTTAATTGTTAAAATTTATAATGATGTGATTTTGACTTAATTCAATTTAAATGAAATTCATCGATAGATTTTATCAATGACCTACAAACAATGATAGAGGAGAAGAAGGGCCCAACGGGGCCTTAGCTACCCAAGAATTTGAAAAATTCACAATAATTCTTTTGTTTTCTCAAAAATAATTTCGCTCTTAAAATTTTTAAAAATTCATATTAAATCTTATAATTTTTGAAAATTTTTAATAAAACCTTCTAAAATTTTTATCTGGCCCCTTCAATTTTTTTGGTCTAATGACATTTTAGGTCTCTATAAATTTAAATTTTACATAAATTAGGCCATGCCCCTCCAATTTTTAATTTTAAATACTTAAGACACTTATATTTTAAAATTTTAATAGTTTAGCTACTTCTAATATTCGATCTTGACTCCACCCATATCTAAAAAAATGTCAAATTCTTAAAAAAAAATGTATTTTAATAATTATATATCCAAACGACTAGAGTTTTGGTTATAATCACATCAACAATTAATACAAATAACTTACGTTGTGGGATGTAACAACTTTTTCATGTGGCTAAGGCTTAATATAATATGCATATGCGACTTTGATTCTTCATGTTTAATTTTTATTCTATATAAATTAAGTGTAAGTTTTAAAAAATAAAACTGACTTAAATTTCATTATATATAAATTTTATTTAAAGTTGTTTGAAAATAAATTGTGTTTATTTTTACTTTGTAATATATTTTGAAATTATGAACAAGCTACATTAATCAAATCATTGGGAGCTGCATAAAAAAATACATCATTTACACACTTTGTAATTAATGTCATGCATCCCGACAAGATATAATATTAGCGATTTAGGTTAAGCTATAATAATAATAATAATAATAATAATTATAATTATAATTGAAGAAAAAAACTTTAATACTATAAATTTTAGTTTACACGTGCCTTTCAAATTTAGGGGTTAGGGTTTTAATTTAAGGTTTAAAATTTAGGGGATTAGGGTGCAATGTTTAGAATTTAAGATTAGTGTTTAGAATTTAGGGCATATGGTTTAAGGTTTAGGGTTTAGTTTTTTAGGGTTAGGGTTAGGAATTTAGGATTTGAGTTTTATAGTGTAAATATACAGACTTGTGTAAAATTAGTTTTATACAGCCCGTGTATCAAAATTTTACCCATAATTGAATTACATCAAAGTTAATTCGGAGACGAAATATCTAAATTTAATTTAATTTTTGGTTTAATAGATGGTTTCTAATTCATTGACCAACTAATTCAGACTGGCTTTTGCAGAGACTCGTTACAACCCTCTCAATCTAATTTTCTCCATTTACAACGCCAAGATTCGAACCCCTAAACTTGCTTGAGGGACCTAACGCTTTATCATGTTAGACCAACTTATTGTTGGTTAAATTTAATTTTCCATGAAATAAATGATGGCAGCTGAAACACGGGACCCATATATAGACCAATCACCAACCACAACCACCAAGTTGTAAATATATTTATACTAAATAATTAAATTTAAGTAAGTTTATCATTTCAAGTAAATTTAATTAATTTATAATTATATGAAATAATAATTAATTAATTTGATCTTATACTCTGATGTTTCATATGAATAAATTTAAAATTACATTCGAATGGTTATACTAAATGAAACAAATTAAAGATGCGGCAACACAAATATAATATAGGTTTCTAGATTGAATAAGTCTTTTATTTTAAAAAAATCAATCAGATTATTTTATTTGCACTCAATTAAGCTACGAAATTGGCAAATTATATTATATAACTCATTTAATTAATAATTTATGCCATTAATTGTTATTGTGCTGATGTATTATGTAAAATTCTGTTAGCAATTAAGCTCTTAAGCCTTAAGTGCTCGAGCTTTAACAAAATATAAAATCTCAAACTACGAATTTTAACGGTCAAATGTTTTAATTAAAATAAAATGAAAGTTTAGTGTTATAATTGAAACAATTGAAAGTTCAGTACTATAAGTAATACTTCATTTAAAGTTCAATGGTGTTTGGTATAGTTTATCTATACCAAAATTCGAATATAAATACTATAATTCAAACATTTAATTCTTTATTAATTCAATCAATTTGACTTTACAACCTTGCTTGCAGAGTGATTGTTGGAGCCACAACCCTTATTTTATTATTTTTAAAAACATTGTTTATAGTTTATGTAACGCTCTAAAGGGGATGAATGAAAATAAAAGAAAATTGGGGAATTGCAGCCAAGGGGGTTTGAACCCGTGACCTTGGCTGCACAAACAAAGGGTAAAACCATTTGAGCTAAAACCCAAGTTAATTCGGTGAGTTGATCCGACTGAGTCAAGCTAGTGAGTCAATTCACCCGAGTTAAGCCGTTGATCGCTGACATCAACATTGATCGTTGACTGTTGCCTGATGACGTCATCATTGACCTTGACTGTTGACGTCAGCGTCGACTTTGACCTCAAAATTTTCCGAAAGCCCCTATTTTATGTTTTTCGACGTCCTGAATCCACTTTTAAAGTCAGTTTTTTTTTTAAATTCGAACCTGGAAGCCTTCAAATTGGACCGTGAACCTGAACTTGAGTTTGTATTTAATTATTCAGTTAAAGTGGATTGTGAATAAGGATTGATTAGACTGACTAAAATGAGTGAGAGAATTAATAATGCAGAGTTGAACAAATTAGAAAATGACCAAAATGTCCTAAAGTTTTGGAATATCTAAAGTAATTGAAATGACGAATATGCCCTCGAGTCTTGAAATAAATGGATAGTTTAAAATGATTTTCTGAACTGATCGTGATATGCTTTCTTGAAGTATTATATGCAAGTGTGTATTTTTATAGCATGCTTTCTGGTTACAATTATTGAAATGTATACCTATCAAATGATTCATCAAGTGATTCCTGATATTACTGTTTACTGCATAAACTATTTTAATTGGGTTTATTGGGAGAGTGATTGGAGATCCTCAGGTACAGCCCTAATCCAGTCGTGCCTCCAGATAGGCTTCGTGCCTCCAGACAGGCTTCGTGCCTCCAGTTAGGCCTTCTACGCCTTCGGGCCTAGGACCAGCCTCGAAGGCCTAGGACCAGCCTCCAGTTATGGGGTAATTACACATTTGTCTTCGGTTGGAGGATAGATAGGTTAAAGGAATCTGATCAAGGATTTATGACCGATATCAGTTCGAAAGTTCCCTTTTTGCATCACACGTGGAGTACGATACCGTACTCGTGCATTAATGGCCATGTATGTTGCGTCATATTTTATAATCGAGTCAGTAAAATATTTTTTAGATATCAGTTTTATGTTTAAGCGAAAGTTTGAAAATGATGTTTTAAACAGAATTTTTGTTTTATAGATTTAAATGTATTTAAAGAGTTTCTCCAGTTTTTTTGTGGGTCGCTCCGGTGACCCGAATGTAACCTCCTAAATTTAGGTATATCGCATAGTCGGGTTTAGGGGTTACATTTAAGCATTCGATATTATTATAGAAATAAATATTCAAATGGTTTTTTAATGGTGGATTTAATGGGGAATATGCCATGTGGACATTGCATGCCTACAATTGCTGTACGGCCAGGTTGTTTTGCAACAAGGAATCTTGTTTTTACAGAACAAAGTCCATGTCATGTCTTATCCTCCATTCTAAAGGATAAAAAATAAAAAGATTTTTCTTAATTAATGACTATGATTAAGGAGGTAAAGGGGAGAAGGCCTATCTTTTGTGTGATTTACGACCACATATCATGGAATAAAGACACCATGATTTAGTCTGATGTATTTACGACCACCAATCTATTATGCGGTGAAAGATAATGCATTGGGATGGAAGGATAATGATGGAGAACATAGGGAACTATATTAGGTATAACAATGTTAATTTAAGTTGGTGTAAAATTGAATCCGTGGAGTGGTCTCAGTGGTAAAGGATGATGCATTTTATTCAGGTGATTCGGGTTCGAGCAACATGTGTACACATTGTGTGTGCGTTATTAAAAGGGCTAAAAAAATTAAACAGATATTGCCTTATAATCACACCAGCATATTGTAGCGATATCCCTTTTTCGCTAAAAAAACAAGGTTTTAAGGTGTTTGGGTCTTTTGGGTATTTTAAAAATGTCTTCCATTGGAGTTTTAGAAAAAAAATCGTATTATTTTAAAAATGGAGTCGCCACCGACCACTAGGTAGGCCACCGACCACTAGGGTAGGCCGGACACCATAAAAACCAGAGATTTTAAAAATGTTGGGTTCAAGAATCGATTACGGATGGGGAAGGATTAGCACCCCCACACCGCCCAAAATTGGAGCTTTAATAATTATCGCTTTATTAATATTAAACTTTCCGGATTAAAGTGACGATTAAATTAAAATTTGGTTATAAGTGCGAGTAGATTTTAAGGGCCCGTTTTTCGAGAGTAAACCGAAAGACCACCATCACTACGCTTGATACTAGCCATGTTTACGCTCGAATAAAAGGGCACTGCATTGACAATAATATATCCGAAATGCAACTTAAAACATGAATAAATACAATGCGATAAACATATAAAACAAATACCAACATAATAAAATACTAATCTAACATAAATAAAATACTAGTCTGAAACATTCATAAATATTAATCTAACTAAAAAATATAATAATTAAGGTAAAATATTTAATAATTATACCTATAAAAAATATCTAAATATATTTAAAGTTAATAGTTTATATATGTTATTATTTTTTTAAAAAATGTATCTATTTATATTATATATTTTGTAATTAAATAAAATACTATACGCATTTTTACAAATAAGCATAAAATCATATAGATAATATAAAAAATAATAAAGTTATTATACATAAAAATATGATATAGATAAAAACATATATATATATATATGTATACACCTATATCTCATATCAATATATAATATGTACAAAATAAATTACTTTGTATAATAATATATTATATGTATATAATAATAATAATAATAATAATAATAATAATGATGCATGGATTTATACTAATATACATAAAACAACATAGAAATAACAAATTAAGGACCAAAATGCACAAACATTAAATTACATGGCATGAGTAGCAAACAATAGGACAAAAAAAATACAAAATGCATGGGCAAAAACGTGAAATGCATGAAATAATGAGATACAAAGGCAAATAACAATAATTAAAGGATTAAAAAAACATAATAATGAAAATAGTGACCTAATCAACAATAATGTAAAATACAGTGCGAAATTAAAATGAAAAAGGGACGAAAATAGAGGCGGGAAAGGGGAATAAGGACTGAAACCGTAAATAGACCTGAGACAAAATGAAAAGTAGAATTAAAACATGAGGACCAAAGGCGCAATTAACCTATTGAAAGACACGCGGATCCTCCCCGGGTCACCGCGGGTCGAGGGAGCCAGGAACGACCTCGTTTCTTGGGAAGCCAGTTTAATTAAAACGAGTTTATATATTTTTTGAAACAGATTATATACAAAAAATCTAACCTCACCATAAACTAAACGAAAAATCCTTAGCCTCTCCTCTCATCTGCATCGCGTCGGCCGCTTAAGGGAAGCTGATCATCGGCGTTGAAGCCTCACGGCGAGGAGCGACGACATCGGTGATGGCAGGTACGACTCGAATATCTCCCATTTTCTTTTTAGTGATTGAAATAAAAAACAAGATAGATTTGATTTGAAAAGACAAAAATGTTTATCCTCAAGCTTCTTGTATTACTTTCGAATTTGTTCTTACAAAATTTTTCAGATTTCTCTTCATTTTTTCTCTATTTTTTTCCGAACCAAAAGCCCCCCATTTACATGTTTGATTTCGATTTTATAACCAAATCTATACTAACCCCTAATTTTTTATTTGTTGCTGTATAGATCTAGATCTCACATAAGATTTTGGGGATTTTGTAGTGGCAGGTATGGTGGTGGGAAAGATTAGGTTTAAGGTTATTTTATTTTAGGGTTAAATTCAAGGTTTTGGGATTATGATTTTTAGGGTTTGTAACTTGGAATTTAGGGTTTTGGTTTAATTTGGTTATGGGTGGTTGACGGCTGGCGGCAAGGACGAACGATAGTGACGGCGGCGGTTGTGGCAGGGGAGGTTATTTAGGGTTAGTTTTTTTTTGGGTTTTTGGTTATCGGGTCGGGTTTGAGATCCAGGTACGGGTTTGTACGGGTAAGTGGGTTATTTGTTTGGGTTTGGTTAGTGGGCTTAAGGCCTGGGTGAAACGAGTTATTACAGCTGCCCCTCTTTGCTCGTTGTTGTGTAATGGCAATGAAGCAAAGACTAAAAATGACCCATTTCATCCGGTCTGGCTGGTCATCCCCTCTTGATACATGTTTTCATTATTTGGTAGATCTTCTTTCTCTTCTATGCATGTCTGCTTTTTTGACTTGGTTGATCCACCTTGTCACTCTTGGGAAAGCAAAATCTTCAAAATGGGGGTTGTTTGTTGAAGAAGCAAAATGAGTTCAACTTACTACATTACTGATGATGAGCTAATACCTAAAGAGAAATTGCCCTAGCTGCAATACTGACAATGAGACAGGGTCTACAAAATTTGATCTGACTGAAACACTGACGAAGCAGCAAGACCAATTGATGAAAATTCTGATGTCTGATCCAGCTACGACTCTGACAAAGATGCAGGATCAAAAGATCGAAAGTTCATTTTGATTTCTTTTTTTTTTCTTTTCATTTTTTTTCTCATTTTTCTTCTTTTTTTGTTGTTTTTTTCATTTTTTCTCTTTCTTTCTTTTTTTTAGCTACAACATTGATAAAGGGAACTTGTAGGCCAGTAAATTTGAATCTAACCACACCATCAACGGAAGGACAAGATCGGATGATAATTTGGATTATACCTCTCCATCAATGGAGAAGTAGAACATCAACTTGAACCACACTACACCATCAACGGAGGAGTATAATTTGATTTCGGTAACTTGGACCCTAGCCACACCATCAACGGGGGGACAAGATCGGATAATGATTTGAATTCTACTACACCATCAACGGAGAAGCAGAACACCAACTTAAACCACACTATACCATCGACGGAGGAGCATGATTTGGTTTCGACAACTTGGACCCCAACCACACTATCAACGGAGGGACATGATCGGGTAATAATTTGAATTCTACTACACCATCAACGGAGAAGTAGAACACCAACTCGAACAACACTACACCATCAACGGAGGAGCATGATTTGATTTCGGCAACTTGGACCCCAACTACACCATCAATAGAGGGACATGATCGGATAATAATTTGAATTCTACTACACCATCAATGGAGAAGCAGAACACCAACTCGAACCACACTACACTATCAACGGAGGAGTATGATTTGATTTCAGCAACTTGGGCCCCAGCCACACCATCAACGGAGGGACAGAATCGGATAATAATTTGAATTCTACTACACCATCAACGGATGAGCATGCTTTGATTTCGGCAACTTGGACCCCAACCACGCCATCAACGGAGGGACATGATTGGATAATAATTTGAATTATACTACGCCATCAACGGAGAAGAAGAACACCAACTTGAACCACACTACACCATCAACGGATGAGCATGATTTGATTTTGGCAACTTGGACCCCAATCACACCATCAACGGAGGGACATGATCAGATAATTTGGCAACTTGGAACTACCATTACCATCAACGGAAGGGCTAGATCAAATAACAACAACTTGGATCTTACTACACCATCAACGAAGGAGCAAGATCGGATAATGATAGTGACTTGGACCCATCTACACCATCAACGATGAGACAAGATCAGATGATGAAAGTTGATCAATTTTTTTCATTTTTGATTTTGATTTTGATTTGTCTATTTCTTTCTTTCTTTTCTTTTATTTATTTTCATTTCTTTGATTTTTTTATTTTTTTCGAATTTTTTTTTTTAATTTTGATTTTTTCCTTCTCTTTTTTTTGAACTTTCTTTTTTCAATTTTTTCATTCATTTTTTCGCTATCTCTTTTTATTTTATTTTTTTACCTACAACTATAAGAATGAGACAAGATTCGAGGAATAAATTTGGTCTAGTTGTACCATCAGCGAAAAAAATGAGACTTTGATAAAATTTGATATGTTGCACCATCAACGGCGAAACGAGATCTTCAAAATTTAATCTACTACATCATCAACAGTGAAGCAAGAACTGGAAGAAAGGTTTGGATCTGTTGCACCATCAACAGCGAATCAAGATCTTTAAAATGTTAGATCAGCTACACCACCGACAGAGAGACAAGACCTAGAAAATGAGAAAACATTAATTAATAATTGTTTAAAAAATTTATCGATAATGTCCTTTATTTGGAGGTTCTAGTTCTTTTGTATATTCGGTCTCCCTCAGGACAGAAAGTCGACCATCATATCATTACCCCCGGGTTGAGGATGTTCGGTCTTTTCTTCGAACCTGTTTGTATGTATAAGTAAAAATGAGTGTATCTTCAATGCACGAGTCTATTCTAAATGTGTGGTGACTTTGGCATATGTACTAAATCTAAATGTATAATGGTTTTCAATGTGTGCTAAAACATGATTTACAAAATGAATGCAGCTAAATGTATGAATACGACATTTTTTTGTTTTTTTGGCCCTCAACGGGATGCCCCTATTTTTCCACTGGTCCTTCTGGGCAATTGATTTTGATCACAAGGATGCCCCAGTCTCATTTAGGTCCAATCTTCTTTCTTGAAGTCAATCTCTCCAAGAGAATGCCCCCAAAATGCCCATGTAGAAAATTACTTGAAAATTTTAACATAATGCCCCCATATTTGGTTTTTAGAAGCATAACTCATTTTTCCATCATTTTTCAGCTTCTGGTTATGTAGGAGTACGATCGAAACATTTTTCTAAACAAAATGCATATTTTATTGAAACTTGTAGTTTTTGGCCATTGCAAAAGATTCTCACTACCTTTGGGCCTAGGATAGCGAGACTGGTCCAAAAAATATTGATTTGAAAGAGGTAAAAACTATAAGGGACCTATTGGTCATCTTCAAAATAATTTCATGACTAGCATGGTCAAAAGAGTCATAACAAGGCATACCCCCACATCTGGTCCTCAAAAATCTTAATTGGGACCTTCATGCTTCGGTAATAGATTCCCGATAGTAGATGGTCCTATAGGATTTTCAATACTTACAACACCAAGCTTGATGTACCTTTCTATTAGCCTCTTAAAGCCCCAACAATTCTCAATCGAGTGGCCAACTTGTCCCGCGTGATAATCACATCTTGCGATATGATCATACCATTTTAGGAATGAAGGTTGTAGTGGGGCTTGGTGGAAAGGTGCCACTACGTGAGCATTGGGCAGCTCTTTGTATAGATCCCCGTACGAAATTGGTAGTGGAGTAAACTCCATCTCAGTGTTCTTTTTCTGACTCGGATTCTGGCTTGAAGAACCTTGAGTATTTGTAATCTTAGGAGGGACCACCGTCAATTGGCTTTGAATAACCGACATTATAAACTCATGAAGAGTTCACCTCATTGTCTCTTTTCCCATACAAAAGCTTCTTGTTAGTTAGTATACATAACCGTGTGTTGTAGGAGTTTTAGATAAAGTAGGAGTTGTATGTTATCTTTACTTTATCTTAACTAGTAGTTTGAATTTAAATTTGATCTTTGTAAAGGATAAGAGTCTTATCCTATAGGTTAACTACTTGGTGTTAAACACCTCTGTAAAAGTCTATATAATAGACTCATATTTCACTAATGAATAATAACAAATAGAGTACAGTAAAACTCTGTTTCTCACATGGTATCAGTTTAGGAGCCGATCCTATCTCCCTCGGTTTCTCCTTTGCATAATTTTCATAGCTTTTTTCGAAACCACCACATCTGAAATTAGTTCCCAAAATAACACTCGTACATCTGAATTTCAGATCTCAGATGCCTCTCTTTCTCCAATCACATCCTATAAACTAAATGGGAATAATTACCTTCAACAGTTTTTTGGCCATCTCACCTCCAAATCTTCCACAACTGCCTTATCAGCTAATGAAGGTAGAATTTCCTGTTTGACCACTTTTAATCCTCTATTCTGGATTATAGATTCTGGTGCCTCTGACCATATGACAGGCAACCTTCAGTTATTTCACACCTTTAACCATTGCAACTCTAAAACCTCCATCAAGGTTGCAGATGGGTCTCTATCCCAAGTAAAAGGAAGTGGCACTATTCAAGTGGGTGATAAACTGGTTTTGCCTAATGTGATATATGTTCCTAATCTTGCTTGCAACTTGTTATCAATTAGTAAGTTAGTTCAAGATACTAAATGTGATGCTCACTTTGGAATTAATGGGTGTGTATTTCAGGAACAGGGCTCGAAGAAGGTGATTGGCAGTGCTAGGCTATCCAATGGTCTCTATATCCTTGATGAATTACCACCTATGATTTCTTCAGTTTCACGTTGTTTTAAGACTTCATATTCTTCTTTAAGTAACCCTGATGATATTATGTTGTGGCATCTTAGGCTAAGACATCCAAATTTTGTGTATCTTTCAAAATTGTTTCCCAAGTTATTTGCAATAAAAAAACCTCATTCTTTTAATTGTGATGTATGTCAAATTGCTAAACATACCAGGCAAACATATGCTCCTTCCTCATTTACACCCACATCTCATTTTTCTATAATCCACAATGATAATTGGGGTCCATCTAAGGTCAGAAGCTTATCTGTGTCTAGGTGGTTTATTACCTTTATTGATGACTATTCTAGGACTACTTGGACTTTTTTAATGAGGGAAAATGCCGAAGTTGTGTCAATTTTCAAAACTTTCTATCAAATGATTGAAAATCAATTTGACAAACGTATTAAGGTTATGAGGAGTGATAATGGGAGTGAATACCTTAGTCAATCTCTTGGGTGTTATTTTCGGGAAAAAGACATTTTCCATCTTACTTCCTGTGTCAACACTCCACAACAAAATGGAGTTGCCGAAATAAAAAATAGACATCTACTAGAGGTTACGTGGTCTCTTCTTTTTTCAGCCAAAGTACCTAAATATCTTTGGGGGGAAGCCTGACTTACTGCCACCTACCTTATCAACAGAATGCTCAACAAAACCTTGGGTTTTGCAGTACCAACAGAAGTCTTATTCAAACATTTTCCTCACTTTAAACCAATGTCATCTGTTCTTCCTCTTAGGGTATTTGGCTGCACAGCTTTTGTTCATGTGCATGATAAAAATAGAAGTAAGTTGGACCCTAAATCAATCATGTGTGTGGTTATAGGATATTCCTCTAGTCAAAAGGGTTACAAATGCTATTCTCCTATTTCTAAAAAGACCTATGTCTCTTTTGATGTCACTTTCTTTGAGGATAAACCATATTTTGCATGGACTGAACTTCAGGGGGAGAAAAATAAGGAATTTCAGCCCTTTGTTCCTCCACCTTCCATCATTTCTCCTCTACCAGACATTCCTCTCATACCCTATCCTGAAACCACCAGAACATAAAACACTATGCCGACAGAAATGCACTCTCCTTATACCAACAAATCACCAAGTCCTTGTACAACACCTCTTCCAGCACCTAGGGTTGTAGCACAAATTTCCCCTACTTCTGTGCATTCACAGCCGGTAGACAGTCAATTTAATGTGTATACCAGGAGAAGAAGAGCCCCTAATGAAGTAAATAACCAGCCTAGCACTTGTCAAGAACCAGACTCAAGTCCTATTGCTGCTGAATCAGGCTTAAATCCTGCTACTGCCGAGATTGAAGGTAACATTGCTCCTCATGATTCTAGTGACCTTGGTGACTTTCCTATTGCTATTAGAAAGGGAGTAAGGAAATGTACTATGCACCCAATTAACAAATTTGTTGCCTATGGTAAACTTCAGCCCACTTTTAAGGCCTTTACAGCCAGCCTAAACAGTGTGCAGATTCCTAAAATAGTGGAGGAGACCTTGAAGAATCCCAAATGGAAGAAAGCTGTCGAGGAATAAGTAAGGGCATTTGAGAAAAATAAGACATGGTGTTTGACAGATCTACCAGAGGGAAAGAAGGTTGTTGGATGCAAGTGGGTTTTTACTATCAAGTACAACTCAGATGGGAGCATTGAAAGGTATAAGGCAAGGCTGGTGGCTAAAGGTTTTACACAATCCTATGGGGTGGATTATCAAGAAACCTTTGCACCAGTGGCTAAATTGAATACTATTAAAATCTTACTGTCCATAGCTGTAAACAAGGACTGGAAATTACACCAACTAGACATCAAAAATGCCTTTCTCAATGGGAGGCTCGAGAAGGAAGTATATATACAAATACCACCTAGTCTAGAAGGTAAAACAACTAGAAATACAGTGTGCAAACTCAACAAATCACTGTATGGACTTAAGCAATCTCCAAGGGTCTGGTTTGAGAGGTTTGCAAAGGCTACGGTAAAGAATAGATTCAAACAAAGTCAGGCTGATCACACCCTGTTCAGAAAGGTTGTAGCAACTGGTAAAATAACCTTATTAATTGTGTATATTGATGACATAATTATTACAGGGTATAATAGTAGAGAAATTGAGAATTTAAAGGTTGTTCTTGCCCGAGAATTTGAAACAAAGGACTTGGGGAGTCTAAGGTATTTTCTGGGTATGGAAGTAGGAAGGTCAAGAGAAGGTTTAGTCATCAATCAAAGGAAGTACATCCTAGATCTTCTTACAGAAACTAGGATGCTTGGATGCAAGCCAGCCGAGACACCCATGGACACAGGGTTAAAGTTCAACAAAGAAGAAACTGGTAATCCAGTTGACAAAGAACCCTATCAAAGGTTAGTTGAAAAACTGATTTATCTTTCTCTAACAAGGCCAGACATTTCATACTCAGTGAGTGTTATAAGTCAGCACATGTGTGATCCTTGAGAAGAACATTTGGAGGCAGTTAACAGAATTCTGAGGTACCTAAAATTCACACTTGGTGCTGGGCTAATTTTCAAGAAAAATCCAGACAGAACAGTGAAGGTATACACGGATTCAAGCTGGGCAGGAGAGTTCACTGATAGAAGGTCAGTTAGTGGATATTGTGCTTATGTTTGGGGCAACTTGATTACTTGGAGAAGCAAAAAGTAGGCTGTGGTGTCAAGAAGTAGTGCTGAGGCAGAATTTAGAGCATTAGCTCTTGGAATATGTGAAGGAATGTGGATAAAGATGCTTCTCAAAGAGCTGGAGTTGGATGAAAAGCTTAGTTCGATATCTATAGTGACAGCCAGTCAGCAATGAGTATTGCTAAGAATCCAGTGCAACATGACAGAACCAAACACATTGAAATAGATAGGCACTTTATCTATGAGAAAGTGAATGGTGGTATTGCACAACTAAACTATATTCCTACCAGAAGCCAGATAGTTGACATCTTTACTAAGGCACTTCCAAGAGTTATTTTTGATGAGTTCACATCCAAATTGGGTATATACAACATATACACAGTTTGAGGGGGTGTTAGTTAGTATGCATAACCATGTGTTGTAGGAGTTTTAGATAGAGTAGGAGTTGTATGTTATCTTTACTTTATCTTAACTAGTAGTTTGAATTTAAATTTGATCTTTGTAAAGGATAAGAGTCTTATCCTATAGGTTAACTATTTGGTGTTAAACACCTCTGTAAAAGTCTATATAATAGACTATTCTTTCACTAATGAATAATAACAAATAGAGTACAGTAAAACTCTGTTTCTCACACTTCCTGTGTGACTAACTTCCACCAATATCGATCTATCCACTTTTAAAGGCATTTTCAATGAGCTCACCAGACAGCACTAGATCGGAAAAGTTGGTAGTTGCATTACTTATAATGCGGTCTAAGATAGGACCCTCTAAAGTCTGGATAAATATGACTACTATTTCTTTCTCACCAAGAGGGGATTGGACTTGTGCAGCTATGTCTCTCCAACGTTGCGCGTATTGTCTGAAGCTTTCATTAGACCTCTGCTTCATGTGTTGCAAAGTCCAACAATCAGGTACCATATCACTGACGTGTCGATACTACTCTAAAAATGCTCTAGTCAAGTATTTCCATGATTTTATCTGATGACGGCTCAACTGATTATACCATCGGGCGGCAGATCCTGATATATTGTCATAAAAACAATGTATTAACAGCTTATCGTCTCTTCTGTATCTTGTTATCCTCCTACAGAACATAGTGAGGTGAGCGCAAGGGCAACTGGTTCCATCATACTTTCTAAACTCTGGGATATTGAATTTTGGAGGTAATACCAAATCTGGAACAAGACTGAGTTCATTGGCATCGAATCCACTGAAGGTATCCTCTAGCTTCATGGCTTGTATTTTTTCTTTGAGTCGTTTGCAACGCTCCTCGATCTCTTTTGACTGCTAATTTCTTGATTTGTTAGATTCAATCAACTGATCAATCTCAGAGACAAAATTTTCAACCTAATTGCCCCTAGCTTAGCTTCTGATGCGGCGGGCAAATTTGCCAGGATAGGGGCACTGGCCTAAAGTGGTTGAGATTTTTCTATAGAAATTACCACTTGAGGGTTGGTTTGACTTTTAGCTTGAGTAGGGGTAAACCTTGGAGGATATATAAGATCTTTATTTTCCTCATCAGGACCTGCCCCAAGGCCAATAGCAGAAGCCTCTCATTGTTCAGGAAACTTGCATCCGAGCATCTGTGCCAATTTACCGAGTATGTATTGTTGAGATTTCACAAACTGATCCCTTATCTTTTGCTGGGCTTTAGCTAACTGGTCCTCCAGTTTTTGGGTTAAATCTGCCTGCAAAGTCTTTTAGTTCTGCTCAATCATATCCAGTTAGTCTTCATTCGCCATCTTTGTCTTACTTCTTGTTCTGTATGGATGTTGAATCGATTGATCTTTCGTCTTTCCCAGTATTGATGTCACAGGGCATCTTGAGGATCAGTCTCAAAATGAATGCATGTAAAAAACAAAGTATATGTCCTATATGCGAATGCACCAATGCAAAAATCAAAATGTCGTGATATGCAATGCAGCGAATGAACATATATGATGTGATCACAACAATAGGTCAATTTGAAATTAAAATAATCGAATGAATAAATTAAAGTAAATAGGGTAAAAATGAAAGATTTCTGCTCGGGCAAACCACTTGAACCAGCGCCTTTATGTCATGCAATGCTAATGCAACAAAAGTATGTGTAAAGTAAAAATAAAATAAAACAACAAAAAAGAAATTAGTTAGTACCGAATAAACTTAATAAATACATAAATAAAAAGCAAAGCAGATAAGGCAACAAGCAGAGCAATCCTATTTATCCCATCTAAAGCACCTAAGTTATCTGCATGGCTCTAAAATGGTGGGCTTTCTATATTCTCTACATGCAGTTTTGGTGCTATGAGGTACCCGAATTGTCCTTGATGTCCCCTACTAAGAGTAGCAAGGCCCCCGATCATCACCCATTATAGGCTTCATTCAACCGGGTTCAATTCAGGGGGACCTATTCGCTTATGCCTCTACGAAGGAACGATATCCTTACGAAAGCATAAGGTACTCGAGCCCCGAAGGTACTTTCTAGGCCTACACGGAGGGACGATATCCTCACGAAAGCATTAGCGTTTTCCACACTTAAAAAGGACGGGTTTATATGCCAAATTTTAAATGCGTCAAAATAAACGCGCAATTATAACCGAATGTTAATTTAATAGTCACTTTAATCCGGAACTTCCGATATTAGTAAAATGATAATTATTTAAAAATCTTGACTCTCATTTGTTTTTAAAAAACAAAAATGGTCCCCAGCGGAGTCGCCATCTGTAGCGATATCCTTTTTCACTAAAAAAACGAGGTTTTAAGGTGTTTGGGTCTTTTGGGTATTTTAAAAATATTTTCCATTGGGGTTTTAGAAAAAATCGTATCGCCACCGGCCACTAGGGTAGGTCGGACACCATAAAAACTAGAGATTTTAAAAATGTTGTGTTCTAGAGTCGGTTACGGATGGGGAAGAATTAGCACCCCCACACCGCCCAAAATTGGTACTTTAATAATTATCGCTTTATTAATATTAAACTTTCCAGATTAAAGTGACGATTAAATTAAAATTTGGTTATAAGTGCGAGTAGATTTTAAGGGCCCCGTTATTCGAGAGTAAACCGAAAGACCACCATCACTACGCTTGATACAGCTACGTTTGCGCTCGAATAAAAGGGCACCACATTGACAATAATATATCCGAAATGCAACTTAAAACATGACAAACATGAATAAATACAATGCGATAAACATATAAAACAAATACCAACATAATAAAATACTAATCTAACATTAATAAAGTACTAGTCTGAAACATTCATAAGTATTAATCTAACTAAAAAATATAATAATTAAGGTAAAATATTTAATACATATACCTATCAAAAATATCTAAATATATTTAAAGTTAATAGTTTATATATGTTATTATTTTTTTAAAAAGGTATCTATTTATATTATATATGTAGTAATTAAATAAAATACTATACATATCTTGACAAATAAGCATAAAATCATATACATAATATAAAAAAATAATAAAGTTATTATACATAAAAAATATGACAGATAAAAACATATATATATATGTATACACCTATAGCTCATATCAATATATAATATGTACAAAATAAATTACTTTGTATAATAATATATTATATGCATATAATAATAATAGCAATAATAATAATAATGATGATGATGATGATGCATGGATTTATACTAATATACATAAAACAACATAGAAATAACAAATTAAGGACCAAAATGCACAAACATTAAATTACATTGCATGAGTAGCAAACAATAGGACTAAAATAATACAAAATGCTTGGGCAGAAACGTGAAATGCATGAAATAATGAGATACAAAGGCAAATAACCATAATTAAAGGACTAAAAAAACATAATAATGAAAATAGTGACCAAATTAAAAATAATGTAAAATACAGTGCGAAATTGAAATGAAAAAGGGACGAAAATAGAGGGGGGAAAGGGGAATAAGGACTGAAACCGTAATTAGACCCGAGACAAAATGAAAAGCGGAATTAAAATATGAGGACCAAGGGCGCAATTAACCCATTCAAAGACACGCGGATCCTCCCCGGGTTACCGGGTCACCGCGGGTCGAGGAAGCCAGGAACGACGTTGTTTCTTGGGAAGCCAGTTTAATTAAAACGGGTTTATATTTTTTTGAAACATATTATATAAAAAAATCTAACCTAACCCTAAACTAAACTAAAAACCCTTAGCCTCCCCTCTCATCTGCATCGCAGCGGCCGCTTAAGGGAAGCCGATCATCGGCGTTGAAGCCTCACGGCGAAGAGCGGCGACGTCGGTGACGACATGTACGACTCGAATCTCTCCCCCTTTCTTTTTAGTGATTTGAAATAAAAAAAAACAAGATAGATTCGATTTGAAATGACAAAAATATTTACCCTCAAGGTTCTTGTATTACTTTCGAATTTGTTCTTACAAATTTTTTCAAATTTCTCCTCGTTTTTCTCTCTGTCTTTTTTTCGAACCAAAAGCCCCCCATTTACATGTTTGATTTCGGTTTTATAACCAAATATATACTAACCCCTATTTTTTTTGTTGCTGTAAAGATCCAAATCTCACTCCGAATTTTGGGGATTTTGTAGTGGCAGGGTAGGGTGGTGGGACATATTAGGTTTAGAGTTATTTTATTTTAGGGTTAAACTTAGGGTTTTGGGATTAGTATTTTCAGGGTTTGTAACCTAGAATTTAGGGTTTCGGCTTAATTTGGTTTCGGGTGGTTGGTGGCCGGCGGCAAGGACAAATGGCGGTGACGGCGGCGGTTGCGGCAGGGGAGGTTATTTAGGGTTATGTTTTTTTGGGTTTTTGGTTACCGGGTCGGGTTTGAGATCCGGGTACGAGTTTGTATGAGTAAGTGGGTTATTTGTTTAGGTTTGGTTAGTGGGCTTAAGGCCCGGGTGAAATGGGTTATTACACATATTCAAAAAAAGGTGTAAAATTAATTAGTTTGAAATGTTTTCGTAGTTCTGAATACAATTATTATTCTAATATATTAGTTTTTTTAGTATTGCGTGTATGTGAAATTTAAATCTAACACTGACATTTTTATCATATTAATCATAAATATAATTATATATTTAATGGTTGAAAAAATATCTGTTGAATGAATAATAATTTGTGAAAATCAACAATGGAGTTAAACAAATGTAAATCATAAAGTGCAAGCATCTATTCATTAGGTCAAGAAAGCAACGGTAAAATTAAGATACAGTGCCAAAATTTGTTCCTTTAACTTTTGAATAATCACTTTATTCCCTGTTTTTTTTAAAGTATTTTAGTAATTAATATTTTTTTGTTAAAAATTAGAGA
This sequence comes from Hibiscus mutabilis, assembly GCA_019671005.1. Classification (NCBI taxonomy): domain Eukaryota; kingdom Viridiplantae; phylum Streptophyta; class Magnoliopsida; order Malvales; family Malvaceae; genus Hibiscus; species Hibiscus mutabilis. The sequence continues at coordinate 79,161,272 of CM033716.1, forward strand.
TGACCATGTGTCGGGTTGGATCGAGCTTTTGGTCGACCTGTTTTCGACCTGAAAATTTAACACCTTCATCCAAACCCGACTCGACATTTTATGATGTTCTTTCCGATCCGATCTCGAACCCGATTCTAGAGTAAAAATCCGAACTCAACCCGACCCGACCTGACATAAATAAAAAATTATTAATTTTTATTATTGTTCAATAAAATAGAGAGTTAATTGAAAGAATACAAATAGGGGGGAAATATTATAATAATTATTCCATTTTTTACACAAAATAGGGAGATAATTGAAAAATATATATAAAGAGAGGGGTATTGTAGCAATTATATATAAATATTTAGAATAAAAGTAAATTAATATTTCGGGTTGGGTAGGGTATTTTTCACCGAAAATCCAAACTCGATCCGAACTTATCCTCAAAAAACCCAAACCCAATTTTTTTAAAAAAAAACCCTACCCTATAAGATCGGGTCGATTCAGAACCTGTCGAGTCTAGGTCAAATGTCAATCCCTAGTTAAAATACCCTTAATTAAATGAAAACTGCTTATTGTCTATCGATCAATGTCCTTTTACTTTCAAAATTAATAAATTAATCTCAATCGGTCAAATAATAAAAAGTCCCCAAGTTAAAATTTAACGCCGTGAAGTCTTAACCACTAAATCAAAATCGCAAACTTATTTATTTGATGACAAAAGTAGTACTTAATTAAACTTGTAATTGAGTTAACAACGACCATACAACTCTTTTAAAAAAATCTTTTCGAAAAAGCAGTTTTTCTTCAATTTTCTGGTTTTCTTTTCATTTAAATTATTTTCGGTGAAGATTTTGTCATCGACTGATTTTGTAAATAAATAAATTTTATTTTTTTAATGAGCGATAGTGTTGTTTTTTCTTTTTTTCTTTTTAATTTTTTGTGCTTTATTTCGACGAAAATATTTTTATATCTGTTTTTCTGCCAATCTCTTGTATGCTTTCATGGTAGTTTATATGTCTGCAATTTTCGCAGTTTCTATCTCTGCATTCTTCGTAGTTTCTGCAATTTCACAGTTTTACTATGTCCTAATGACACGTATGCTTGTTTTCATGGCAGTTATCTCTTTTGAGATGGTCAGCGATCTTATCAATGTTTGATGCCTTTTATGGTTATTTTGTCGATGTGTCCGGTGCTTGCAGCGAAGAGTATTGAAGATTTTCTAGAGCATTCTGGTTGAAATTTTACAGTTGATTGATTTTTGTTTGAAGATTTTGTACAATTTTCTATGGAGTGAAGGATTTTGTTTTAATTTTCTATACCCTCTTCTTTTTAATGTATTTATATACTTTGTGCTTCTGTTACTTTGTGTATGACTAATTTGTAATCCTTTCTCTTGAAATAAAATTCAACTTCTTTATTTTTAAAAAAAAATTAAACTTGTAATTGAAATTAAATAAAATAAAAGGAGAAGATGAGAAGGAAAAGGATGGGAAACCCTAGTTTTTGGCCATCAAAGAATATTAGTAGCGAAATTAAATGGCGACGAGTGAGTTCATAATCCCATAAAAATATTAAAAAATTTAAAAATATATGATAAAATTACTATATAATCCTTAAAAATAGTATACACTTTATTGTTAACTTCTAAACTTATAAATTTTAAATAATCATTTCAATAAATAGTATCAAATTCCACCATTAAACATGAATCTTATCGATGGACGGTAGCTTAAAGTGATCAAATTCTTATTAAGAATATGGCACCAAATGTTTGAATAAAGGGACAACATCGTACAACAACTGAACAGAATTTACGAACATATTCGTTTTAATTCTACACAGATCTATAAACATATGCTTGGGGAGCCCTTTATTCAAAGGGTACATTTGAAACAGTTGGTGTACAATCATGCATGCATGCCACAGCCCACACATTTGCTGAAATCTCCAGCAACCCAATATTCTGGATTAGTTTTTTTTTATCGGGTATTTTACGGAAATAATGCTCTGTATTTTTTATTTTATGAGATAGAAATATTTTAGGATTGTTTCATGAAATATGATGATTGTTACAGTAAAGTTGAATCTCGCCAAAAAATGTAGACGATTTTGGGAAGACACTGAAAAGTGCAAACGATTTTTGAGCAAAATTATATCAATCGTGAAGTGCAGGCGAAAAAAATAAAAAATACACTAAAATCGTCAAAATTTTTTGGCGACTTTCAGAAGACGTCAGAAAAGTACGGCGACTTTTAAAATTACCGTAAAAATATTTTTATTTCACGAAAATAAAAACAAACTTACCCCAGATGATGAATTCTTTAATCCACATCATTATTAGGACAAAATACTTTCGTTCTATATATGTAAAATATAATAAAAGAATATATATATATGGACAAATCAACATTATTTGGACAAAATACCTTCTTTCACCCTCTCTCTCTCTCTATATATATATATTCAAGGTTGTTTGTGCATGCACGCTCAGCACCAAAAACAGCCAAAAAGAATCACGTTCTTCTCTACATGTGCATGTATTATGTACATAATATATGATTTATGTGTGAATAAATGAAGTTTCGTATATGTGTAAACTTTATACGCGGACAATACATAAAACATGCCCTTATAGTTTTTTTTTTCACATGCCGGATATTGGTTGTTAAAATAAGGTCCACAAGATTGTAGCTTTACATGGAAAATATACGTACATATACACATATATTATATTATATTTATTTATTTTATACATTGATTGATAATGATAATTACAAGACAGTTGGTATAGGTCCACAAAGGGTCTGCTCACATGGCTGCATGTGCATTCAAAAAGATTGATATGAACAAAGCAAAATGAACTATTGCATCAATTATGTTTGTTGGACTGCCCTTTTATAATTCAAAACAACTTTTTCATTTTGATTTTTGAAAGTGTAGTTTCACTTATAACTATATATATATAATATTTTTTATCCAACTATAACTATCGGTATTAATTCAATTTTAATTGAAAACATAAACTCAATTTATTTAATTTACAACGTTAGAATTTGAACTCATAATCTTACGTAAAGGATATAAATAGCCTAGTCCATTATATGGGACCATTCTTCCAACCCAATTTGCTTCATTTACATTCATTATTTGAATATCTAATCTTGCTTAAAAATATAATGTTCATCTCACTAGATTAACCGGTTATTAATATATATATATATATATATATATCAAGTAAGTCCATTTTACAATGGCAAAAGACGCATAAAATTCAACTCCATTATATAAATGAGCCTGCAACGGGAGGTGTAGGGGAGTGATATGAAGGATCATTTTATAGAATGTTTAGGGCCCATTTTTCAATTTGTGTCTTGTGGGCTATTCAAAATTAAGAACCCAATTCTTAAAGGTTTGGGCTCATGGATTCTTACTGCAGGCCAACCGATATCATGGTTCTCAAAATCAGATCGAAATGATCAATAGAATTAAAAACACATATTCTTATTAGATATACTGCCGGTGGAAAAAAATTCACAAGCGTGTTAAATTTATAGGTTAAAGATTTAATTTAGGTATAAAATTTACAAGTTTAGAATTTAAAGTTTAATATTAGAATTTAGGGTTTAGGACTACAATCTAAATCCTCAAAATCACTATTCTAAACTCTGAATTCTAACTATAAATCTTAAATGAGTTATATTTAGACATAAGCTATGTAAAAAAATTACACAACCTTTCATATTTAAAATATATAATTTAAAACCTAAATTTGTAGCTCTAACACCCTAAAACCTAAACATTAAACCCTAAACTCTAAATTCCAATCATAAACCTTAAATTCTATATCTTACAATATGAACCTCTAAACTTTAAACCCTAAACCAAAACTTAAATCTCTAAACCTTAAAATTGAAAGACTTGTGTAAAATAAAATTTACACAAGCTTGTATATCAAAGTATTTTTCATCCTAAATTACTTCTAACTAAATTCCTAACCTTGAATTTAACTCGCTTGTAGAAACTTTCCTCAAGTTAGTGTATTGATAATGAGCTATTTTGATACACAAGCTATGTAAAAACAATTATATAATCATTTATATTTAAACTGTAAAATATAAAACTTAAATTCTTAGCTTTAACCCCTAAATCTTGAACTCTAAAACTTAACCTCTAAATTATAATTATAAACCCTAAATTCTGCCCCCTACAGCCTAACTTTTAAACTCTAAACTAAACTCATAAACCCTAAACCTCACACTTTATTTTTATTTGATTTACACGTTGCTCATTTCGTGATGTTATATAGGACAATATGGTGTTAGTGCTTTAGCAGTTATTGAAGAGTATAGGAAGCTGTCTCGTAGAGAAAAATACGCGGCAATCAGGGCGGAAGTAAGTGCTTGTTTCCATAATTTGTAGAAGAAACAGTAGTAAATAGCTAAGGCCGTGGCTGTTGCAGAAGAAACAAATGGCGGCGCTTCCTTGTTCCGTTCATAAACACCTACTTCTTCCCAAGGAGAAAGAGGAGTACACATCTCTCAACAAACCCAAATCCCACCACCCTCAATTTCACAAATTGCGTGCTGTTGTGAAGAAATTAGACTTTGCCCATCAAGTGGTTGATGAAATTCCCCAACCAAAGACATACGACTGGAACCAATTGATCCAGACCCATCTCTCCAATAAGCATTCTCAGAATGCTCTCTCTGTTTATCAAGGAATGATGCTTCGCGGTATCCGTCCCGATAATCATACTCTCCCCCGCGTCTTAACGGCATCCCGTCTCTGCTTCGACTTGGCGTTCGGGAAACAAGTTCATGCCCATGTTTTCAAGCTTGGCTTCTCCTCCGACCCCTATGTCATCACTGCTTTAATAGAATTGTATGGTCGTCTACACGGTGTCGAAAATGCGAAATGGGTGTTGGATAATGCCCCCACTTCCAATTTTGTTGCTCTCACTATATTGGCCAAGCTGTACTTGGCGGACAATAAACCCCACTCGGCTATCGAGATTTTTAACGGAATGCTTCGGTCGAAGGCCGAAATCGATCCGATGGCATTGGCAACCGCTGCTGGTACGTGTTCCATCTTGAAGTCACTACAACAGGCGAGAAATGTGCATAAGATTGCTAAGGAATGTGGTTTGGAATTTCATTTACTTGTCAGTAATTCACTGATGAAAATGTATATTGATTGTGATAGTCTGGAGGAAGCTCGATCTTTGTTTGATGCAATGCCATTGAAAGATCTCATTTCGTGGACCGAGATGATTCGAGGACATGTAAAAAACGGGGGATATAACGAGGCCCTCAAATTGTTTCGCCTAATGACTAGGGCTGGAATCATACCGGATTCGCTCACGATTACTAGCATTCTTCCAGCCTGTGCAAGAGTACCAGCTCATAAGCAAGGTAAGGCACTACATGCCTGCTTGCTTAGGAATGGAATAGACATGAATCTCATAGTCCAGAATGCTTTAATGGACATGTATGTCAAATCAGGCTTCATTGAATTAGCTTCGAATGTTTTCACGTCCATGATCGAGATAGATATTTTCTCTTGGACAATAATAATATTGGGATATAGCTTGCACGGACAGGGAAGACGAGGACTGGATATGTTTTCGGAGATGGAGAAATGTTCCAGCTTAGAAATAGACGAGTTTGCATATGCTGCAGTTCTCCATGCTTGTGCGACTTCTTGCAATGTCGATGTAGGAATGTCTTACTTCAATCGCATTAAGAAACCTACAGTTACACATTGTGTTATGATGGTAGCCCTTCTAGCTCGTGCTGGACTCTTTGATGAGGCGCGCACCTTTATTGAGGAACACCAGATTGAAAATAGTGCAGAGGTATTAAGAGCTTTGCTAGATGGATGCAGGATCCACCGGCAAGTAACGATGGGGAAACGAATTGTTGAGCAGCTTTGTGAATTGGAGCCACTCAATGCCGAGAACTACGTTTTACTATCGAATTGGTATGCAGAGAACGCGAAATGGGACATGGTCGAAAAACTAAAGACAACAATCAAAGACATGGGTTTGAAGCCTAAAAGTGCATACAGTTGGATAGAGTTTCGAAATAAAGTTCACGTGTTTGGAACAGGTGACGTTTCCCATCCCAGATCCGAGATAATATATTGGGAGTTGCAGCATTTGATGAAGAAAATGGAAGATGGAGGACATGGACCTAATTCAGAATTTAGCCTCCATGATGTCGATGAAGAACGAGAATGTATTCGAATCGGACATTGTGAAATGTTAGCCATTTCTCTCGGGCTTATCAGTACACAAGACAGAGTAACTGTTCGTGTCACAAAGAATCTCCGAGTATGCAGAAGCTGCCATGACTTTGCAAATGCTATATCCAAGATAGTAGATAGAGAAATCATTATAAAGGATCCTCGTTGTTTCCACCATTTCAAGAATGGCCACTGTTCATGTGGGGATCTTTGGTGATTTCTTTTCCCACCTTATATATATATTAGGTAGGATCAGTTGATGGAGCGTAAAACATTTTTAGTTTCACACCCTTTTGGGATCGTTAGATGAGTAAAAATAGATGATTGAAATTAATAACTAATTCATTTTATTTATCGGAGTTAACTATATCACATGGCTTCAAATTATGACTCTCGTCTTAAATTGATCATCAAACTTCCGAATGTTCTGATTCAATCCTCAAACTACGACTCTCATTCTAAATTAGTTTCCAAACTTTTAAACGTTCCAATTTTCTCAACAAATTATTATTTATACCACATCATATTATTACGTAATTTCATCAACAAACTTTTGGAGAAACTGCAGCAACTTGGCTCGTCAAAGTTGCGGCTGCAACAGCAATTGCAGCAAGCAACTGCAAGAGCAATGGTGGCAGGCTCAGCTTCTTTTGTCGCAGCTTCCCAACCAGCAACCACTGCAACCAGGTTCGAATTTCCGCTCGATGCAGCCACCGGCGGATCCATGTGTAGTCAGGGTGGGCACATGCCCACCCTGGAATCTGAAATTCACTCGATTAATTATCTATTTTATTAATTGTATTCACTATTTACAAATTGTGTCCACCCAGCCTGATCCCTCAACTTTTCCTCCGATGCAGCCTTGTCCGGAACATCAACTACGGCTGCTGCCTCTTTCCCAACATCAACTAGCTTCTTCGAATTTATGCTCGATGCAGCCTTGTCCTGAACAGCAACTAGTGCAGCCTGGATCCTCGACTTTTTCCCCAATGCAGCCCCATCCACAACATCAACAGCCGCAATAGGCTCATTAAGTTTCCGCTCGATGCAGCCTCGTACCGGACCAGGTCCCTCATTTGGTTATATGATAACATCATCCTATGTTACTTTCAGTCCCTTTGTTTTTCAAATTTACAAGTTTTAGGACTTCTTTTTTTTTTTTTTGCTTTTTTTTTTAACGAAACTTACATTTTCTAGTTGAATTTTTTATTATAATCTCAATATGCTTTGTTATATATTCTTCCTACATTGATTTCCCTTTTCTTTTGCCCGGCTATGTTCATAATAATGACTTATAAGAGACAATATAATTTAGGTTGAATGTTCTTATCTCGTTTACGAATTAATAATTGGATTAAATTTATTGAATAAAAAATCAATAACAAATTTGATCGGTCCATATACGATAAAATCTATATGAATTGATACAAAATTTTATGAGTTTGTTAGGACCCTGGACCTAATAAAACGAACAAACACGAATAAAAGGTTTGTTCATTCATTTATTAAACTCTAATTTAATCGAATTTTGATTCTAAAGTTCAATTTGAGATCAAGAATGAATTGTTTGAGTTTACTCATTGAGGTTTGTTTACTTAATAAGAAATAGTTTTGATTCTCATATTCGAATTTGAACTTAATTATTTATACTCCAGTAATTTTGAGTAGCAAATTTTCAATATCACTTAAAAGAAAACATTGCTCAATATCTTGAGTTATTTGAGCTTAACTTATTTTTTATTTTTACAGAATTGAACCCGAAAATTTTATGAAATATATTAATAATAATAAAAATAATTTACTTCAATTTATTTAAGTAAATATATTAACTTTTTAAAAAAATTAACTAGAAATTGAAGTTTTTGAACCCAACAATTCATATACTTTACCTTGGACCGAAAGTTTTAATCCTTACAAACTGTGGCCCAAGTGAAAGTTTCAAGTTTAAAACTAAAATTTAGGATAGAGCAACATTACGTCTTTGATCATGGTAATTTTTTTCTAGTATGGTCCCTAAATTTATTTTTGGAACCATTAGTCCATGAACTTGAAAACCTTTTCAAATTTGGTATCGACCTTGGATTCTGTTCAAGGTGATAATGTGGCACTCTAAGATTGTGTCGCACCATTACTTATATATATATATATATATGCATATGTTGATAATTTGGAGATAGACGTTCAAAAGTTTATGGACTAATTTAGAATGAAGGTCATAATTTGGAGATCAAACTGGAACGTTTAAAAGTTTGTAGAACGAATTAAGAATGAGGGACATAGTTTAGAGATGAAATTAAACCGTTCAAAAGTTTTGAATGTTCAAGAGTTTATGAACTAATTTAAAATGAGGGTCATAGATCGAGAATATATGATGCAACTAATATAGAAACTTTTACATGCGAATTAAAAGAATCTAAATGGTTTAGTTCTAATAATTTTATTTTTTTATTTTTATTAAATGTATTAATCTTTAAGTATTTTATAATATATATATATATAATCCACTTTCTTAGGGCTAAATTATCAATTTCAGTGCCATTGGTAGAACTCTTAATCCTCGGAGGTTAGTTATATCGTTCCACTAGGGTTATTTGGTAATATATAAATAAGAATATAAAAATATCATTTTACTAAATCCAAAATTAAATTAGAAATTTCAAAAATTTTATTATATAAAGATCTAATAAATTCATATATTTAAGGAATAGTCATTAATATTATATTTTAAATATTTTATTACTATTATTTTTAAAATTTAAATTCTATTTTTTTTAAATATAAAATTAAATTTATATACAAATTATTCATCACTTTAATGGCAATTGTTATGAACATATAATACACTTGGACTCCACAATATTCAAATCGGATCCAATGGTCCCTTAAACTCAAAATTAATAACAGTTCAAATTCAATAATTAAATTAGACCGCGTTGTTCTCGTAGTCAAATTAATAACAATTTAAATTCAATAATTAATAACAGTTTAAAACTGATCAAGATAACGTTTTTTTAGTTATCATGTTGATCCTTTTTATTTTGGACTCTCGAAATGAATTTGGATACGCGCTCACAATTACTATTTCTTGTTCGCGATTGAGTTGTGGTAATTATCGTGTTGTCAACGTGCTTTATTGTAATATGCATTTTTATGTTGTTTGTTGATGGTTTTATCTTTCATCGTCGATCTTTGGTGATGTTTGTGTCTATCTTTGCTTCGAGACTTTTGATTGGGTTTTTACCTTTTTCTTGTATGGTTCAATTAAAATCTCGATACGCTAGTTTTTTGTTTCAATGATTGTAAAAATGTATTCGAATTATGTGTTTTTGTTTACTCGGATGTAAACTTTCATTATAATTTTAGATATATTTGTATTCAATAAAACTAGAAAATTTCAATTCAAAAAAAATAATTAAAACCAAATGAAAAAACGGTATTCTTTTTTCAATAAACTTATTGATGATACGATGGAGTTAGAATGGTTATTTTTTTCATAAAAAACTTGGAATTTAAGTGTTTAATAATCAGAGTCGGGTTAACCCTTAATATATTCGAGATTCACATTCTAAACCCAAATGAATTATATGTCTAAATTATTTATTGATTCTCTCCCACTAGGTGCAATTATTCACTTCAGATGCGAGGTCTTGTGTTGAAGTTCATGGTGACCCAATTTCACATGTGATTATTTATTACAAATATTAATATGGTTTAATTTTTTTTAAAAAAGATACTGTTTAGTATTTAATGAGAATTATTTTATTTTAATTAATTTTATTTATCAACTACTTGCCCTTTTCGATTAATACACTGTTCCAAATCTTTACTCCGTAGGAATCTTTAATATTTTATTTTGTATTAATTTTTTATACAAATTTAATCATATATTTACTCTTAGTCGACTTTGGACAATTTTTAGTTGTACTCTCCTAATATACCCCTGATTAGGGTTAGGGTTCTTAGTAATGTATATATGATTAGGGTTCTTTAGTATTATATATATATATATACTTCTAATTTCACCCAGTTTGTGAACTTAAAAAAAAACCCTGATTTGTTTGTGCTCAAACAAAGAGGATATGGCCGTCGGGGTTGATTTACAAAGCGAAGTTTCATGGATCAAAGCAAGCTTTGAACAAGAGTTGAACCGATTCTTGCAGTCAAGAGTAAGGCAGCATGGTGCTGAGGTTGAAGCCGAATTAGAGGAGTTTAAACAGTTGGATATCGGAGATGTTTATGAACTAGTTTCGATCAATAAGTTTGGTGATCTGATGCTGGAAGAGAAGGATGCCTGCAACTGCAGCAAGCGCAATGCCGGATGCAAGAGCAATGGTGGCAGCCTCAGCTTCTTTTGTCGCAGCTTCAGCAACAGCAGCTTCCCAACTAGCAACCACTGCAATCAGCTATGTTACACGTCGGACTCGGACGACTCAGACTCCTCGGACTCGGACGAAGGGGAGTTTTTCTAATGTTTTAATATTAATTTTTTAAAAATAAAATTATATTTAATAATTGATTTAATTTATTCCAAATGAAGTGGAAAAATAACTCTAGTTTATTTTCAATTTTAATCACATTTTTAATTAAGTACTGTTTTGGTTAAAATAATAACAATTGTTAATTTGGTTTAGTGGTTAAACATTAAATTTTATATCAAAGAGACTTGATTTTAATTCATTTTAGGTGCATTTTGTTATGATTTTGAAGCGGTAGTATAAGTTAAATTCAAATTGTAGTGAATTTTACCAAGGTTGGTGCCCAACTTAGATAGTTATGTCTTAGACCCATTTTGCAAGGGTTCCTGGGATCAAATTCCAACAACTTTAAAAGCTTTCTTTATTTATTTTTTCTTTTAGTTTATTGATTAATTTGGCGGTGACATGTGTCACCACTTTATTAGTTGAATAAAATTATTAAAAAAATATACTTAGATTACCAATTAAGAGAGAAAAAAATAAAAAATATTGTATCAGCTTTGTCGTTAATTTTAAACGACAAAAGTATCAAATCTAAAAATGAAATATAACATTAAATAATAATTTACCAAAAGCATTAATTGGGAGTAGCAAAATAAAAATACAAGCATAAATAAATACTAAGTAGGTAGTTTACCCTATATATTTATAGGTGAAGATAGAGTCTGATGATTATGGTTCGGAGTTTCTTGAGCTAAACAAGTTATTGGATGGGATAATACTAGTATATCAACGTGTTCACTAAGGTGCTTTTTTTTTTAATATAAAAGAAGCTCAACGAAGTTAAGAGACAACAATCATTTAATTGGACACTTTTACGTAATATAAAATTTATTTAGTTTTGTACTTTTTTTGGATCATTGAATAAAGATAATTGATGCTTGAGATTAACAGTAGGAGATATGATAGTTTTTTTATGGGAAAATAGAAGGGTAATATTAGTCATCAATTGACGCAATATAAAAGGATTTTATGTGTTTGTTTGGATTGTTGGATTAGTAAAAATCGATGGTGGAAACTAATAGTAGGTAATGAGAAGATTATAAGGTAAAAATGTGAATAATCCTTAATTTAAAACTTTTAATCTCATCCATTAAAATTAGTTAATCCAATGATCCAAAAATATAGATTTTACATTATGTTACTTGACGCTAACCTTATATATGTTGATGCACAAAATTAACATGCACCGAACATGGGAGGTGGAGAGGAAGACCAAAGTGGTTGTGGTAATTTCAAACGGTTCACCCTTGTAGATTTCGGCAGAGAGTCGTGGCCGGTATAGTGGTCATAGTGAGAAAGGAAGAGTAAAGTAAGATGGGTATTTTTTCCTTGTTGCCTCATCTCTTGTTCTCTCAAACTCAATGGGTATTTATAACCCCTAATACTATTCGATGGGACAGAGTTAGGCCTAGTGACATCTATCGATGGGTTGATAGGTTAGGTCCAGCTCTCAATCAATAGGCTTTGCAATCTGGTCAAGTGGGTGAGACAGTTGTCCTTCAAATCACTGTAGCTCCTGACAAAGGTCTGTTCCACAAGATTGTGCAGGCCTCCGATATCCTTGCATCTGGTATTGCTTGTCTCCGAAGAAGCTATTGCCATAAGGTCACTTCCGGAGTTGCTAAGCGTGGAGGCACATAAGGACTAATTATTAGTAAATTATTTCTATTAAAATAGGATTAAATTGATAGAATTTATAAATAATGAGCCTAAGTTTATTGATTTTGTTCAAATTAGGACCAAATTAATCCAATGTATAAATATGAAGGACTAATTATGCTACTAAACAATTTTACCTAAATTGTCAGGTCACCTCCACGTAACGGTAGTTAAGGTTCAGTGACTATTTTACAATAAAATCGATAGTTTAGTGATCATTTGTAATAATTAAAAGTTTAATGACCAAAATAAATATTGAGACATAATCTAGTGACCATTTATGAACTCTACCCTAAATTATATATAACCCTAAACAATTTACAAAAGTAAAAATAATTTAATAACTAATCAAACAAAAGTTTTGTCTTCAAAAGAATAAAAACTTTTCAAGTAGGAATCATGAAAGGAAATAGGTACATTTAGACCCATTTGCTAGGGATTAGTGGAAATTAGTTGACTTTGAAAAAAAAATGGGAAAAAAGCATATGGTCATATGAAAACTGAAGAGTTTTCGTATAGTGGGATATGAACACATCATATATAGGAAATTAGACGTTTTTACTCTATGAGCTCGTCGGAGCTTTGAACAATCGACGTTTCGTAAATGTTTATGTGAATTTAATAGTTTTTTCGTGTTATAATTATCGGAATGCTATTGATAAAATAACAAACAATCGCAATAAAATAAATACAAACACCAAAATTTATGAGGAAAATTCAAGACAGAAAAAACCACGGGCAGAACTAGTATGTATTTTACATGTATAAGTTACTTAGTTACCACAGAAACTTGCATAGAAAGTAATTCTACTTAAACTGAATTTTCAGCTCTTCAACATATGTCTTGAGCAGACCCTCATTTTTTACCACTATTTCTTTATAAATATTCGAGATAACCCAAACTACAATTTGAATCATAATTCTAACATTTCAGTAGATTTATGAGGTAAAATCTTTCGATCTAAGCGATAATATTGTTATTAATGTCTCAACTTTATAAACTTGTCCAAAAAATTATATAACAAAATCGATGATATTAATAAATTTATAACTAAATCATCTACGTTCACTTTCAATAAAGAATTACGTACATTAAAATTAGGGACGGGCACAGGATTTTATGTTAGAGAGACGAACCTATAAAATTCTAATAGTGCAAACTCATAAAAGTTTAGGGGGCGAAAATAGATTTTTAATAGAAAATACATAAAAAAAATTAAAACTTTTCTAAATAAAAATTTCAAATGAGCGATTGTCCCCTCCCTGATTAAAATTCCAATATCATATTATCTCTTAAAACTAATTACATGAATCAATTGAACCGAGTTCAATAAGAGTGAATCCTTATTAAAAGTATTGTTTTACAACAGCCGCCGTCATTGTCCATCCATCCATCCACTTGTGTGCACATTTGAAGCCATCTAAGCGTAGTGTGTAGCAAACGAGAAAAGCCAAAAGCTTGGAAGAAAGTGTGCAGAAATCCTATCCTCATTCCTCGGTGTCCAACTATATTGTGTCTGCCACATTATAATAACAAAATGCTACTTGCTTATCAATGTTCTATCCTATCTTGTTCCCCCCAAAATTCAATGATGATACATTAGCATTAGCATTCGAGTGTGTGAGGCACATTTAAAATAACCCTTTTACACTTGTCAACTTCGTTTTAGTATAGTGACAAGTCATCAGATTAACACCCTCTCCTTTTTTTTTCAGTTGTGAGTTTAACATTTATTAGGAATATTTTTTTCTTTTTCTAGGTAGAATCTGATCAGAAAATAATAACCCTTTTACACTTGTGTTTAAATGATGTTAAACAATTGAAAAGTGTAGAGTGTAACGATAAGACACACTATACCCTTAAAAAAAGAATTTAGATTCAAACATTAAAGATGATTTTATTAAAAAAATAAATTTAAATCTTGAACATGAGTTGTATAACATATATGAAAGATAACGAAAAAGTAATATTAAAAAATACTATAGAATATAATCCATTGACAAGATGATCATATAAATATCATCCAAAACATTAACATTTTATAAGAGGAAAAGTAGGCGTTGAGAAAGTAAGGACAGTCGGATGGCCAGAGCTTCTTATTAATTTTCTCTCTTTTTTTAGGTCATGAATTTTAGATTTAGTAGAAGCATTCTATTTTTTAAAATATCTCATCCTTTTTAGGTAGGAATAAGATATATGAAAAAGAAAAGGTAAGTGTTATTTACGGACCCGATTTAAAACTAATTTTAATTGAAGATTCAATATAAAATTATTTTAGAGATTCATTAATTGACCGAGTAGTCAAAAATACTCATATTGTCTTACATGATATGGGTTCGAATCTCCACATTTACCTTGAGCATGTAATTCATCTCTACTAAATAAAATTATATAAAATCATTTTATCATTCCACCAGCGCCTCGAGCGTTAATTTGATAATAGGTTTAAATATCATGGGGTCCTTGTATCATTTCAAAATTTAAAATTTGGTCTTCATACTTTAATTTTACGACATTGAGTTCATACTATTTTTATTTAAGATTCTTAATCTCTCCATTGACTTCTATTTAATTTTATCGTTAATTGTTAACCTATCAACAAAAATACAAAACTAAATTCAAAATAATACTCATAAGACTAACGTATTTAAACCTTAACAATATAATAATAAATTAAGCTCATATAATGGGCGCACCTTAGTGATAAAGAAGCATTATTTCCCAATGGGTAAGGACAAAATACTTCTAAAGTTCGATACATGTCAATTTGGTGGTGGTCGTCGTTGGTTGTTGTTAAAAAAAATAATTAAAACGGGAATGCATCAAATTGAATTGCCATTAGTCAACTCTAGGGGGTTTGCCTTTGTATTTGTCAACCATGTATTAAAGCCATGACCAAATTGGTGACCAAAGTGTCACCTCCACTATACCCTTGTTTTCCTATGACATGATCGGTTTTAGTTTTGATATTACACCATTATTGGACAAAATTAGTATTACAAAGAACCACTTAAAGTGTGAGTAGAGGTGTCTCCGGAGAACAACATATTTTTCTTTTTCGGTATTTTTATTTATATTCTAACATTAAAAATTAGTTTTAGTTTTATAATATCAAACTAAAAATTTGAAGGGTGACAGTTCAAACATTTAAAGGAATCATGTACAATTTATTAAAATTAGATCTTCGATTTTAAAAAGTATTTATTAACTTGTATGTGTGGTAAACTGAATTTTAAATAAAAATAAGAATAACAGAAGTACACTAACATTTTATTTTTCATATGTACTTTCCCTCTAAACATTTGAATTCGCCTATTTTATTTTTTTTAGAATCTTATACCATCATTTCTAATACATCTGTCTAGAATCATCCATATTCAATAAAATCCATAAAATAATTTGTGCATTACGAGAGTTATCATGCTAGACGTGATCCAAATCTGAAGTTTCAAGACAACAATGGCCACAAAAGTCGACATCTGTTAACCCACTCTACGTAAACAAGGTTTCAGTTCATGGGATGGATCGACAACATTTAAAGACGCCGCCGCCAACCGCTAACCGTTCAAGACAATAAACACCGACACCGAGTCCTAAGAATAATGGAGTACTGATAATATTTGTCATTTTCATGCATTACTAATGGTTAATCAGCATAATGATTGCCGATCATAAACACTGTATTTTCATTTATAATATATATATCGACTATGTATAAATACACCAATAGAACACACAAAAAACAACCTGAATTTTCACACGACTTGTCCCCGTAGGTCTTCTTCACTAACAAACGTACCATGAAACCCGTAAGGAACCCTTGTCGGCAACCGCACAGCCGCCACCTGCTTCATGTTCCGAGCTTTTACGATCACCACCTCCGACGTTTCCTTCTCCTCGTCTCTCACCAATCCCATTATATAGCCTTCGTCTTCATCGTCGTCACCCTTAGTTTGCTTGTTTTCGGGGATGAAGAGTGGTTCGCCCCCGAAACGATAAGCTCCGTACATGAATTTGACAACTTTTCCGGTCCGAAGATCAACTTTTGCTATGCCGGAACACTTCGGCCATGGGTCGGCTATCGCCAGGTAGACGAACCGGGTTGTTCGACCTAGATATTGCCCGTTCACTTGACCCGCTTCCAAGTTAATCCCTGGTACGATAACCCTTCGTGTTGATTGTCCTGTTCTTAAGTTCATTCGGATTTCGGATAGTTCGGTTCGTAACATGTGGTTCGACTCGTTGAAAATGGAGTCGGGCGGGTTCATGCATGACCCGACTACGACTACGGTTTGATCACCAGTTTCAGTGTTATCTTCTTCCCATGCATTCCATAAATGGAAACAAAAACAATTCGGCACGTCGATCCATCGGATTCCCGACCCGGCAACGTCGTTTTGTCGCAAAACACCGAACCGGGACATCTTTTTTTCGTCGTACACGACAGGTGACCCGCCCCGGATCATTTCGGATAACTTGAATACCATTTGGTGATCCGGGATTATCACGAAATTCTTCGTTATGGCAAAGTCGTGAATCATGGTCGCCTGGTCGATATCCACGTGCAAGTCACGTGACTTTCTTCCGAATTTATCGAACTTGAAATATTTCAGGTAAGGTTTCTTTAACACGTTGTAGCTCAAGGTGTGCAAATTGCCTGTGACCGGATCCAGTTTGGGGTGAGCGATCAACGGGCAATCGATTTGATCGTCGAAATCAAACCGTCCGATTGTCTCGAGATCGGCATCGCCCTTGATTTTAACATGGTAAGGAAGATCATCCTCGGACATGGCTAACAATCGACCGTTAAAGTAGACAAGCCCTGCATTTGCCACACCCGTCCCATGTGAACCGTCGACTAAGCCTAAACCGGCTCGAGCCATGAACAGGCCGAGCCTGGCCAAACCCAAGTGTCCATGAAGTTCACCAATCGGTTTCGGAAACATGCACCGACCCAACCGGGCTTCTTGAACCAGCCGGCTCGTTCGAGTATACCTGCAGCTGTAACTAGCTTCATTTCCGGTCCCCAAGCTAATAGCATGGATCATCCCATCACCGTCGAATAAATGGTGTCCGCCCGACGGCAAGAACATCGGATTCGCACCGTTCCGAACATAGACACCATGCAAGCAAGCCGGAATCCGACCCAACACTTCCAACCCGTGACGAACCGGGCACTCTCGAACCGGCGCAAAGTTTCCAGATATCTGAACCGCCGGGTCGACCGTTTTAGGCAATACATGATTTTTTTCTAGTGGCATGATCACCGAGGTCTCGATTTTGTCCAAAGCCACCGCGGCTAGCTTTTGAAACGGATTCAAGTGAGCCGGATAATTCGGCTCACTTGGTACCAAGACTCTACGTTCAACTTCGGGATACCGAAGCGGATACGATGGTGGCGGCAATAACGGCGTTGGAGGAGGTTGGAGTTTGAGGAGAGGGAGTGAGAGTTGCAGTTGCATGGTGGGGGAAGTGGGTTATGGAAATGAATATTTTTGTACTATTATTATTGGTTGAGGTTTGGGGTTATAGCCGAGAGGATTTAGGGTTTATATAAAGTGAAAAAAGAAGTGTGCGTGCGTGTGTGGGACATTAATATTTCGCAGCTAAATCTAGGTGGCAATGGAGGAGAAGACACGTTAGAGATGAGTTGAACTTTTCAAAGACATATAACATTCATGCATACAATCAATATCCATGTTTTTTTACTTCGGATTCTCCGTTGCAGTTTGGTCTTAAATGTTGTTTTTATTTCATTTTTAGAGTTAGAAATTTTTTATAATTATTTATATCTGGTTTATTGGCCGATTAATTCGAATAGAATATCAATATCAAGAGTCGAAAGAAAGGCACCTTTTGCTATTGCACTTCCAAGCTATGGAGATATACTAAATGGATAGAATCTTTTGAAAGTTGGATTTTAGAAGAAATTATTATATCGTACCTCAGTTATTATACCATTCATACAATATATAAGAACGTGAAATTAAATAATATATTTAAGCACTTAATATTCTTCGATTTATGAGTGGTAGGGAGTTTGAATAATATAATATATTCAGTAAAAATATTAAGCCCGTTTCACTTTATTCTGGGGAGACATTTTTTAAAAGTTTTTGATGGTTAAAATATAATTTTATCATTATATTAATTTACAATATTAAAAAGTCAAATGTAATTCTATCGTATATTATTTTTTTAAATTTTTTTAAAACAAGTCTTTATTTTTTTTAATAATTTTAAAGGATTATAAGGTTGTACATGTTTGTACAACCATATGCCAATACACACACATCTTGCAGATAAAACAATTTGAATTTCGATCTCTTAGAATGAACATTATCTTTTCCGCTTGAACTACTTGTTGGGTTTATTAATTTTTTATTAATTTAATACTCGATTGACTTGCGATATTAATTTAATTAGAAATTTATAATAAAATAAAAATAATAATAATAATAGTAGAAGCTAAATTGGAAATATCCACC
Organism: Hibiscus mutabilis; assembly: GCA_019671005.1. Lineage (NCBI taxonomy): Eukaryota > Viridiplantae > Streptophyta > Magnoliopsida > Malvales > Malvaceae > Hibiscus > Hibiscus mutabilis. The sequence goes on from CM033716.1 coordinate 79,180,117, forward strand.
TAACTAGTATATTCCTTGAATCTTCAAAAATAGAGAAACATGGTATTGAAATAGAATCTTCATTACTTAACAAAAAAATATTCCTTGTTTTTAGCAACTTGGGTTATCAAGAAAATATTCATTGTTTTTAGCAACTTGTTGAGAAACATGCTAATTTTAAATATGATATATATTGAATATGTTGTGTTGATGTCATATATTGTATTATATTTACTATAAGAAATGAATTTAATATTCTGACTGAGTAAATTTTAATTTACATAAACATATTTATTTTAGAGTTTAAAATTTTAATTTAGGGTTTATATATTTAGGTTTGAGGTTTAAAATTTTATAGTTTAAATTTAGGAATTTAGATTTTATAGTTTAAATAAGAATTGTATAAATTTTTTACCCAACTAAGGACAATCTCAAGATTGAAGTATGAGGGGACAAATTGATTAATTTTGAAATGAATAAGCTCTTAAAAATAATTAAACTATAAAATTAAGGGAGTAAGATTTAGTTTCACTAATTTTAAAATTAATTTTTTTAAAAAATAATTAAACAAAAAAATGATAGTCAAGACTTAATTTCATTAATTTTAAATGATATGGTACTGAAAAAATAATAAACTATATAAATTTAGGGAACAATTGTTCCTTGCACCCAATGTATAGAAAACTTATCATTTATCATGAAAAATTTCATGTCTCTTATATTTAAACGTTATATTGATGTATGAGTGGTGGTTAAAAAAATAACCTTGCAGATTATTTCGCTAACGATTTTAATTGTATCGACAAACTATTATAAAAAGGAATCTAACCATATTAGACCGTAAACTTCACTGATTAAAAGGTGTGTATAATGAATACTACACGAACGTCAGGCTACCATAATGAGTGAAAAAAAATCATATCAACAAACACAATAATATGTCCGGAAAAATTTTAAAAAAATATTTAAAATTAAAAAATAATACAAATAAAAAACCAAACGACAACTGTGAAATTATCGTCGAAAACGACACTTTTTAAGAAAAAAAAAACATAGGAAAAGTTCATCACCGGACAATTTTTTTTTAAGTGAATGTTTTTGTATTTACTATACGTAAAGTGGATGAATCATTCCAAATATAAACAATTTTGTAGAGCAAATAAAGGGAGTGAAGTGGGGGAGCATGGATTACATTAGACAGTTGGTGGGCCAGCCCCAATAACCTTCCAATATCGCCTGCCTCCAACGTGGCTACCCACGTGTCCCATTTCTCTTATTTCCCCATTTTTCTTATTTCTAGAAACCCCTTAAAAATAAAAGGAATTTTTTTCTTACGACCAATTTCAATGACTCGTGTGGTATTTGTAGAGCCTGTGCAATTCCACGTATTAATAGGAACATGTGTCTGATTTGAGGTTTTGGTACCCACGTGGATGAATCCGACCACTGTTTTTATTTTTCCCGCCTTGTTTGTGTTCTCTTTTGCCCCTGTTTTTCTTGTTTTAGGGAATATTGGATTTCTTTGCCTTTTTATTTACCCAATTTTTAGGGACATTGGATTTAGACGGCGCTGCACCTCTTTAATATTTTTAAATTTTTCAAAGAAATATATTAGGATCAAAAAATGATTTTTTTCAATGAAAATAGAACATATTAGTTATTTATAAATATTAAAAGTGAATATTTGATCGAGTCAAGTAAATTTTTTTGAGGTAATTAAATTGGGAAGTCATATTTCATAACTCGAATTTTATTTTAATTTTTTAGACGAATTTATAAAATTTGATTAAAATCAAGTCAAGTTATTACAGTTTTTGTTCAAATTTAATTTTAAATATTTATAATACTATGACACTAATTAATTTCAATTTAAACGGTATTTTGTAACTATATATGATATACATATATATTTTTCCATGTATTTCATATATAACATACATATATCATAAATAGTTGTAAGTATTAATTTTTGTCCAGATACTACTAGTATTATTACTATATTTTAATATTATTTTTTATTATTAATGTTTAATGTTATTATTATTCTATTATCATTATTAATTTTATTATTATTATTATAAAAATAGATTCAATGTATTAAAATAAAATTCATTTACACTTCACATTACCCATTAGCCCAATACAGCCCAAATCCAAACTAAACTCTAGTAACTCCAAACACCCTTAACCCTAGCTGTCGTCGCCGATCCAAACCACCACTCATCATGTCTGTCGCCGTCGTCAACCTCACAAACCCCAAAATTAACCTAAATCTAAAAATCTTAAATTACCCTTAAATCTCAAAAACCTTAAAATTAATCTAAACCCTAATTACACTACCACTTACCTACCAACTCTAATCAGTAGCCATCACCCTCACCCATAGCAACCATCATCACCATCCACCCTAAGCCTCAACCATTCGGCTGACCATATTTTGAAAAATTCAGCCCCCAACAGTGACCGAGATAGGCATGAAATGCCCCCAAATCGAAATCTGAGCCCCATCCTTCTTTAAATCGAGATCTGCATCAGAGAGGGAGAGAGAGATCGGAGTAAAAACAAACAAAAATAGAAAAAGAGAAGTACTTACATTTTCTTTAGTAAATGCGATATGAATTTTTAGGTACTAATTTTAGGCTTGGTGTAGGTGTAAATTTTTCCTCACATGTAATTTACTCCCAAACTTATTTTTTTTTTCTCTTATTACTTTTTCGGTGTCTGATTTACCTAAACCAAGTGACTGGTGCGACTCTCAAATTTTATTCAAAATACGAGCTTTTTTTTTTTCAAATTCTCCCAATTTTTAATTAAAAAACGGGTTTTCCAAATTTCTCCGAATTTTTAGTCTCTATAATAGTTAAGAGATTCGACTCAAATTTAAAAATTAATTCACTAATTACTAAAAAACTCAAGTTTAATTTATTTGAAATTTTAAATTAAAGTTTATGAAGTTACGATTGAAGTCAATTCAAATTGAATGTTTTTTAAATAATAAACTCAAATTTGTTTAAGTTTACTCACATTATTTTAATTTTGAAAATATATTATTTTTTTATTTATTCTTAATAATTATATATTGCTTTTAGTATCAATATATATTCTTTTATTTAAATCCTAAATATCAAAAGAACCTTCAAGCCTAAACTGATAACTAGTCTTTAGACAAATCTACTTTAAAAAAATTCAAAGTTTAATTATGGATCACAACAAGCTCAGTAGAGTTTGTGTTGATACCATACATAAACTCTGACAAAAAAAATCCGACCATTTTGTAACTTTTGATAATACGAACATTTTATAAATTTTCAATGCAAAGGGTTGTCAATATACCTCTAAAAGAAGGAATTATAAGAGCTTTTATTGGAGAAAAAGAAAAAAGTGAATTTATTTTGGTGGGGAATTCAACATTTTTCAACTAAAATTTTAAAATAAAAAAATTGCATATAAAGCCCCTATAACTTTACACTATATTCATGATCTTCTCACCTTTCAACATTTCAAAATATATACGCTCCCCATTCAATTTATAGACGACTTGCAAACCGGGCATGATGTTTTCCGACGGAGCCACGGATCGATACACTGCAACACAAAAAACATAGAGAAAAAAAAACATTAAACTTGTCAACATCCTCGTATAAGCAACTTGAAATCAATTGTAGAAAGGAAAAATGAAGTGGCATTGCCAAGATAGAAATGCTTACATCCTTGTGAAATTTATGTAGACAAGGAAGATGGCGAACGGTTTCTCCGATCTTGGGGCTTTCGATACATATGGCACAAACTTCATCAGAATTATTGGTCTGCATAGATAAAAGAAAATTGAAAACAATAATTCACGGTTAAGATCTGGAGACATTGTATTTGTATCAATGATGAAAAACCAGAATCACAGTCAAACCGGTATGATATCTGAGTCCGATTTTATACCGGTCAAACTGAGTTTTTTTCTGGTTAATTGAATCCTCATTCTTGAGGATATGCTAAAATCAGACTTGTCATCAGTTTTGGATTGAAACTGTCCCAGTCCGACCTTTTCGCCAACACATGATCAAGAAATATACCTGCACTTTGGAGAGCGGTAAACTGTTAATCTGCCGAGTAGATGCACCAGTATGTTGATGATTATTTTCATTAGGTGCCAAATATCTTTCATAATCTCTACTGCAGAACACGAGACGATATAATGACTTCAACATTTGCAATCCAAAGATAGGAAATTGTAAATAGAAGATTAAGCAACATCGGAATATGATAAAGCAGAAGTAAAAACACGGTAAATTACAGAAGATAAAGATCAATTATCGACATTAAAAGCTATACACGGATTATTAGTCCTTCTCTACCTATACTAGATACTCTTAACAGCACACATATCATGCTATTTTACAAATTTTCAACATCTTAATTTTTCCTTCAATCAAACCGCAATATGATAAGTGGTAGTCGTGAAGTTGGGTGGTCCATCTATGACAACAAAGAAGCTTGGATGGAACATATAAACCAACATTGATGTGTCAAACAACTGATTGAAAAGAAGGAAAATTGGGCATGGGCACGTTAGAATCACAATATAGAAAGGTTTGTAAACCATTTTGGGATGCTATAACTTCACCAGTTGTAAATCATTATAGGTTCGTTAATCACCACAATTTTAGACATCAACCAAAGATGCCAAAAAATAATCGTTCACTTTCAAAAATGTAAATTGCCCAAAGCTGGCACCAAATCTGTTGTTCTGGACGCTTAAAGTATTTTTAGAAGAAGTTTTTAGCATGTGGTAGAACTCTTAGATTAAGAAAAGTTGCTTTTTGTAGGACTTTATTTTGTTTGGCTTGACTTTCCTAGTTTCCTTAATTAATGTAATAAGCAATCTCTATTTAAAGAGATGATGAATAAAACAAAGGCAATGAAACCTTTTACCAAACTCTAAAAGAGATCTCGGTCTCTCTCTAATGAGTCCCAAAGTTTTAGACTCCCTCTGATGAGTCTGAATTGTTAATCAAAATAGGTCATTCCAAAAATTGAAATAAAGGGAAGGCAATTGATCTTGATTTTAGACTTTCATACTCCTGTGACGGAGCTTATTTGCATATTCTTAACATTTGTGTAAAATACCTAAGATTTCTGCAAAAAGTGGAAACCCTCAAGACTGAACTTATTTTCACAACCCTAGACACTTAACATTGCACAAAAAATGGCCCCATTGCAACCTCTAAATAAATTGTTCTACCAAATTGCAAGATATTAATCTAATATAGTCAACAAAAATCCAGTTCTAATAGCAGTAATAATAAAATTATAGAAAAATCTTACTCCGTAAAATCATGAATTCGGAAGGTGCCACCAGTGATATCATCTTCAATAACATCCTCCATGTCTTCCTCCTCCATGGCTTGTATCATATCAAGTGTCTGTATCAAGAAGCCATAAATCAGTTTTTGTTGGAAGTAAAGAAATCAAGGATAGGACAAAAAGGAAAAACATTACCATATCAAATTCATGTCCAACGGAAAGTGAAAATTCCTTGTCCTAGATGGTACTGCTCGATGCTGATTCAAAACTCGATTCCTCGACCGTGACCCTCTAGCAGAAGTAGAAAAACGAGCCCGTACACCTCTCCTATTTGAAGTATTTTGAGAAGTCCGCAATGGAGACTGAGTTCGAGACTGCCTTACTGAGCCTCTCTGCATAAGAAGAGAAGAATAATATAACAGGAGTAACTTGCACAAATTCAAAAGGGAAAGAACTCTAGCAAAAGTAGGAAAATGAACCCATACTCCTCTCCTATTTGAAGAATTCCGAGAGGTCCGTAATGAAGACTGAGTACGCGACTGCCTTGTTGAACCTCTCTGATTCAAAGCAAAGAATAATATTACACGAGGAACTTATACAAACTCAAAAGCAAAGCATCAAGTTCATATAGTTGAAGAGAGAATGAATACAATCTATAGTACAAGAAAGAAGAATGATCAAAATCGGATTAACCAATACATTTCTTCAATGCTTGAAAAATAAAAACCTTGATTGGATATAGAATACAAATATAGAAAACTACAACAAAAGGTCTTTCCACTTATTCAAATAGCATAAATGAAATATATTTTCCCTTCTCTTCAGTGAGCAAGATTAGCCCCAATCAAACAGAATAACTAAGGTCATTCAACCTAGCAGCAACAAAAAAGAGAGTACTCATAAAGTTGGACCTCTACCATCTTTGATAACAACCAAAACTGTTGAAGCATCTAAAATACCGATTCAGAGAGGATAGTTCCTAAAATTTTATACAAGTTCTATCATACTCTTTCAAATGAACATTTTTGGTGTAAAAAGAAGTTAAAAAATTCTTGATATTACACCAACATACACAACATCAATAATCGTTTCTGAGATCAGAAAAATATAACTTTTCTAAACCAGAAACAAGAGAACCTCTCAATTGAAAGAAAAAAAAAAGAGAGGAAAAAGATAGTGCGAAGAAGAACCATAAAATATTACATGATGCAGAGTCATTTCACGACACTCTCAGGTAATCATCAACTAAAACAATAAAAAATAAAATTTTCAAGCTTACTCACCTGATGACGCTCACGAAGACTATGAGTAGAAGTATTGGGGAGTGTACCTCCCTCTTCCTCAAGTATCATTGAAATAATTTCATCCATCTGTTGAAAGATCCGTAAACATTTAATGCTAGCAAATATAAATACACAAGTCACCATCAGCGAGGGAGAAAAGTGTTCAATGAAAACAGTCAAACTCTCCGTTGCCATATATCGAGACCTCATGATATAATTGTTCTTAGAGTTCACAGGCCAATATTTCAGGACACTCTCAGGTAATCATCAAGAACAAAAAATCAAGCTTACTTACCTGTTGATCCTCACGAAGACTATGAATAGAAGTAGGGAATGTATCTTCCTCCTGTTGAAGTGCCCTTGCAATGTTTTCATCAATCTGTTGAAAGATTCGTAAAATTTTAAAGCTAGCAAATATAAATAAACAAGTCACCATCAATTAGGGAGAAAAGTTACAAAAAATAGAGTATAACCTCGAAAGTTTCATATATCGAGACCTCGTGATATAATGTTTCTTGGAGTTCACGGGCCAACATTTCATCTGCTTCAACTTGTCGTGCCCTAGCCTCTAATTCCTCATCACTCACACAGTCTCTATAATTGGCATTTGTCCCACTCATTTCAGATGACCTCGAACTTGATGATTCCCGAGATGAGCCAAGAAACACAACGTCTGCATCATGAGGAATGACCCTAGAGCTTTCACCACTATTTCTTGAGGTTAATATGGGTTTCGTTTGCCTTTTAGGCAGCATATTTTCTGCAGGAGAAAGTTCACTTATCTGGTCGGATTTTGAGAAGATCACAGGAGTTGTTTCCGTTGCGTTATGATTTCCCAGACAACTAGATAGAACTCTGCTGTTTCCTCGATTAGTGTCATTTCTTTTTACAACTTTATTTTCATTTTGTTGACTCACTAGGCATCCAACATTTTTAAATCTGCTGAAATGATGCACAGCTGCATGGTCTACATTCTTTGAACGGTTGTGTATGCTTCTCCAACCACCTCTTATTTCAAAGCATTCATCTCTAATTGAATGACTATTAGTACCACCAGCTTCTCCATTGTTACTAACAGCACTGCAACAGGAAAAATGCATGTTTTAGTCATACATACCCTTCTAATTAGAATTAAGGAATAAAAAGAAGTTAATCCATCAAGTTTATCTTGAAATCAACATTAATTTGACAAAAAAAAAGCTATTTCATCATTTTACACAGGCTATTCAAAATTTCTAGCAGGAATTTTAGCCATATCTTTGGCAAAGATTTAATACAGGAAATGAAATCAATAAACAATATAAAGAAAGCACCGGGTAGACAATAGGTAAAGAAGTCTAATTAGACGACACTAATTAAATTTTTACCTGCCAGATAAACTAATAACGTCGATATCATGATCCATGAATGCATGAGGATGGACAACTCCTTTACCATAATTATTATCTTCAGCAACTATCTCGGTAATGTCTATACAAGGACTGTTGCTAACTACATTCCCAATATTTTGTTCAGATTTAAAGTTGTTCTGCGTTTGTTCATTGAATTGTTTATCCCTGATAGTTATATTCTGGTGGGGAGATGCAGCCATTTCGAACCAATCTTCTTTTCCCGATTGCTCTTGGTGAGACATCCGAATGGTGAGACGCAGACAATTGCTTTTCCAATCTAAGAGGTGAACCACAAGAGAGATCCACACCCTTCGCATGAGACATAACTGAACCAGCACCTTTAAATCCAATGTCATCTATTTTTTCTTTACCCTTGCAGTTATATCTGGCTGTTGCAGAACTGCTTGAAGAATTACATGTATAAGAACCACCATTTCTTGGAACATTGCCTTTTCTTCCTCCTTCAGCTAAGAAACTTTCTGATCCACCTTGTGGAAATTTCATTTCAGGTTTCTGCATATTCTGAGGAGAGATGCAGCCATTTCGAACCAATCTTCTTTTCTCGATTGTTCTTGGTGAGACATCCGAATGGTGAGACGCAGACAATTGCTTTTCCATTCTAAGAGGCGAACCACAAGAGAGATCCACCCCTTTCGCATGAGACATAATTGAACCAACACCTTTAAATCCAATGTCATCTATTTTTTCTTTACCCTTGCAGTTATATCTGGCTGCTGCAGAATTGCTTGAAGAATTACATGTATAAGAACCAACGTTTCTTGGTACATTACCTTTTCTTCCTCCTTCAGCTAAGCAGTTTTCTGATCCACCTTGTGGAAATTTCATTTCCGGTTTCTGCATATTCTGTCTGGTTAAATTTATAATAGCATGGTCTTTTTCAAATCCAGATGATTTAGAAGGCAATTTAGAGCAAGGAGCTTTTCCTTTATCAATGTATTGCTCTCTGATGGAATTCTTGCTTCTCTCCAATGTTGTTTTTCTGGAAAAGGGAGCATTTTCTCAAGCTTCCTCCAGTGGGGATAAAACAATAGTGTTTTTTTTATGTTCGATTTCATCAACACCACCTGAAAGTCTTTGAGGGTGTTTATAATGTTTTCTGTTCTGCCCATTTTCGGCAACCACTCTACCTCTTCCCCTTAGCCTATCCAAAGATGCAGAATTAGAATCTTCCACATGACCAGCTCCATATAAATTGCCAGCACAATGACCTCCATTCATCCGCTGCGGAGGTAACCGATCAGGAGTGCCGGGTATGTCTATTAATGAATCAATGTCCATGTCATCCATTTTCTGCTACAAATAAAGAGTGCGAATCAGGCCCCGACTTCAGGTCAAGCTTCAATAATAAAAATATGATTTGCATGCAAAAATTTTCCAATCCAAAGGCATGTAACAAACAGAGAAAGTACGATTCCGGTAAATTTAAGGCGATGATACGCATCAGAGTTCGGACAAGAACCGGAGCAACAAACAGAGAAAGTAAGACTTCAAAATTGTTACTGCAGCCAACCAACTAATGCAACAACAATAAACAAGAAGCAAAACATAAAAACGTAAATATTCACAAAATATATTTTACTAAAGGAAAGAAAACTCAAACCATTTCCAATACAACTTCGAACATTCTAAACATCCACATATAAAAGCAAAACTCACCAATGTCATGTTCATTGTAAATTGATATATAACAAATAAAAAAAGGGGAAAAAAATCAAACTTGCTGGGAAAATATTGCAATGCGTTAAATAAATATGATTTTCTACCTAGAAAATTCTTACTTATCATATCTAGGCAATAATTTTTCAAATAGAAAACAAAAAATAAAGAAATAAAATTAAAAATTAAAGCATTAGTTAAATCTACATAAAATTCCAGTTACAACAATATAAAATATCAATTCCATTGATTTACCAGATACTAACAAAAACAAAGGAATCTATATACAAACAGATAAAATAATCACATCAAAAATCAAAACAAAAATGTATTTATTCTAGAATTGTGAGCAAATTTTCTTTTTTAGTTTACAAATTCAAAAACAAAATAGAATCGTAGATTATCAAAACGGATAAAAAAGAAAAGATCACATCAATCTTGACATTTAAAAATACAAAAATAAAATAGATTTAAAGAAAATTCGTTACCATATTTTATTTTCAGCTTTTCGAGATGATTGAGGTCGGAAAAAGCGAACGACAATTCCAGGAAAAAAAAATTGAATACTTCAAATCCCTGAGAAGACAATTCCACCAACTAATCTCAGGCTCCCCTTGTTTTTGCAAAATTTAGTTTTGTTCGTCTTTCAAAAAAAAATCGGGGACGGCAATTTGGATAACCCGGTCCGGGTCGGGTTCTAGGAATGTAATGGGCTGGGTTTTGTTACCAACCCGAACTCAAAAACCAGTTGCTTAATTTAGGGCTAAATATGGGCCGGGTCGGATAAATAATTAAATTTAAGGCTTAACTACAAATAAGTGTCCAAATTAGCAATTAATCTTGCAAGATAGTAATTTCTATCAAGACAAAATGGGTCTTGAAGACTTTTGGCCATGCCCAAACTGAAAGTTCTCTTGATTTGTGGCAATCCAATGTTGGCCGATGACTTTCTTTCAATTGATCTGAATCGGTCTCTGTTCGTCTCTAACTTCAGATCTGGTCTTTCCAACAACGTTTGGTCTCTTAGTGCTCCTTTAGTTGCTTGTTTTCGTTCGACCCCGCCTATGATCCTTCTTCCAAACCAGTCTTCGAATATCTCTTTTGGGTAGTCATGTTTTGAAGATAAGGAAAAGCTTTGTTCAAGCTCGATTTCTTGAACGAGCATTTGCTGTCAGTCTTTGTTGTTGGCCTAGGTTCGACTCCAGACGATTCTCCGTTAAATAGGACCCAATTTGTAAATAGAAAAGTCCGCCTCAGTCCTTTGAGCTCTCACAGAATTGATTATCTAATCAGAGTTGTCTCTTGCTATCCAACAAGATGGTGCGGCAACTTTCCGACGAGGGTTTCTTTCTCTCAAAGATTAGTGTTCTTGCTGTTCTCGCCTACGGGTGGTTTGTTTTCAGGTCGAACTCTCAATTTATTTCTCGGGTTGAATTCCCGATATGCTTACTCTAAGGTTGATATCCCCATCTTTTTCTTGCATGCACATTTTTTTGTGAATGAATGATATTTCTTTCTGTCAAAAAAATGTTCAAACTATTTTTTTTTCAACAAGCATTTAAAATATTTTTTTTACTGAAATAGTGGCTTAAATTTTATTTTTGGTATAAATAGATGCCTAAAATTTCATTTTAAGCTTATTTTAAAGTCAATTAAGGTACATATTTTTGTATTTATTTTAATCAAAAATAAAATTTTAATTTCAGCAAAAAAATACTTTAGGCACATGTTTAAGCCAAAAATAAAAATTTAGGCTCCTAGTTCAGCAAAAAAAATATTTTAGACACCTATTGTAAAAAAATATAATTGGCACTTATTTTATAGTTAAGCCGTTAAATTTAACTTAAAATTATTTAAATTAGGGTGAATTATATATTTAGCTATTAGAGTAAGAGATATATTCTGTTCTGACTTTTAAATAAAAATTCAAATAGATCACTAATGGAATTGATGACAAAAAAATATATATTAGTTAGTTGTAGTTAATTTCATGGTTGGCAAAAAATATATTTAGGTTAATTTATAGTTGATGTAAGAATTCTTAGGAAAAATATGAATAGAATTTAAACTTTAGAGGATTAAAGTCGGAACTTGAGATATAGGTTAAACTGTATTTAATATTAATGAGGTGCGACGATATGTATCGTTTGTTTTATAAAAAAACTACCGATTAAACAAAAAAATCAATTAAATTAATTATAATAATCAGGGATGTTCATGGTAGGTTAACCGTACAGTTTAGTTTAAACGGTCGGTTAACCGTTATAACGGTTGTTGAATTTTATTAACTGTAATCTAATTATAGGTTAACCTGTAATCTATTACAATTTTTCCCCACATGTTCACTATTTTTTAGAGAATAATATAATTATCTTTTCTATAAATATTATATTAAAATATTCATAAAAATACTTAAGTAAATAAATTTTAATCACTTACGTCATAATTAAAAAAGAGGCGTGTATATTTATATATGTGAGTTGATTTTTTAAAGTTATTTTATATTTTAAATGTATATATAAATAATTTAATAACATTTAATCTATAGGTTAACCATTAGTCAAAATTCGTAAGCGTAACCATTAACCATCATTTTTAACGGTTCGGTTAATCGAAACCATTTAACTTTAACGGTTCAGTTAATTAACCTGTAAAATATAACGGTTATACCGGTTAACGGTTACGGTTAATTATGCACACCCTTAATAATAATTATCCGCAATCAATTGAATGTTCGACGTCTAAGTAACTGCAACCAATCGATTGAGGTCCACTAATTGGTCAAATGATCAATAATGCTTATGTTGTCTTATTTTGTATGAGTTCAAATCTCAACATTTATCTTGAAAATGTAATATCTCGTTACTTATAAAGACTGCAATCAATTGAATGTCCATGTACATGTAATAAATCGCCACATACTTTTTTTGTTGCCCTTTTAATTTTTCAGAGTTTTGTCCAGGCTAATTCAGACTGACCCATATAGCACACTTGACTTTGGTAGCTGAGTCTTTCAGTGGATATTTTAATCTCCACATATTTTTTTTGTTGCCTTCGTTACGTAAATTTTCAGCATACACAAAAATTTCAAACTCAAAATTTACTTAAATAATATCCTATTGTTTACTACTTTGACCAATCTCATCCGATAATTGCCACGTACTTTAACTATGCATTGTTTCTCTTTACAAGCTGATATTCAATTAGTAAGATGGGAAGTTTTTTTTTTTTCAATCTGTGATGTAAATGACGGTCCATCATTCTAAAATGAATGAAAATGTAACGGCTTTAAATTTTCTGCCAGGATTCAATTTATTTTATATGTAAATAAATTAAAGTTTAGGTTTTATATTAATTAGAACCCAAGTATCATAGTAAAAAAATGAATGATATTCATCTGAAGAGACATAGGTTCAAATCGCTCTGTTTACAAGGTATATGCGCATTATTAAAGGGTTAAGAATATATATGAACATATATTACATTGTAATCATCTTTAAACTATTCAAAAAAATTATATTAATTAATTTAATACACTAGACCCATAATCGATTCAATAAAATGTTTTAATTAAAAATTCAAATAATTATTTAATAATTTATAAATGGTTCAATAATGACGAAAAGAGAAATCCTTAAAAGACAATTAATTAAAATTGAGTTAGTGGAACCAACAAGATTGTTAAATAAAAAATTTTAGTTACAGGAAAAATATTATTAGTTCAATTTGTGTTTAAAAAAAAAATCTATTTAAAAATTCACCCACCAAAATTAACACTTAACGACAACACCAATTTCATGACAAAGCTTTGGTAAATTCGAGAGTTAACAAAAATTGAATTATTTAGGTTAATGTTATATAATTTTCCTAAATAAACACTTAACTAATTGATGTAGCGGGATAATATGCTAAATATCTTAAACAATGTAAAAAAGTTTGAATCTTAACATTACGAATAAAGTTGAATTGAATTACTCTAATAACGAGACTTTACGGTTTATTTATAAATTTTAAAATCAGTAAATGATATTTTGAAAATCCAAAAATATTATATATGTATATCCTTTTGGATTTAGTGGGACTACATTTTTAATTGGAGTGACCCTCCAATGCAGTTGGGAGGTAGAGGCAGTTTGGAAGTATTTTGAAAGCACCAGCAGGCAGTATTTAATGACATTTTTTAACTTCTCCATTTTTGGCATTTTCTGACCCATTTTAACTAAAAAAATTACATTCAAATATTTTGTTTGCTTTCTATATTATTATTATTATTATTATTATTATTATTATTAGGTTAAATACTTAAATCCGAGACTGATCTTTGGAAATTGGAGATTAATTATTGAGAAAAACTTCAATACAGTGTATGTAATTTACACAGAACTTCTAGTTTTAAGGGTTAGGAGTTTAGTTTAAGGCTTAGAGTTCAGGGGTTTAGGTTGTATGATTTAGAATTTAAGGTTAGTGTTTAGAATTTAGGGTTTAAGGGTTTAGGTTTAATTTTGATTTATAGTAAAAATAGGCAGGCTTGTGTAAAATAAATTTTACACAGCGCGTGTATCAAATTTAAACCCTTAATTCATATAAGGGTAATCTTCACTCGTGGTCCCTTTTATTTAGGTTTTGTTCTATTATGGTCACTAAAATTAAAAAAAAAACTAATATTATTACTTACGTTTGAAAATGTTTAACTTTGGCATTATTTAGTCTTTACAACTTTTATTTTCAATAACGATTTTGAAGTTTTTTTAAATTTTTGTTTAAATGACATTATCGTTTTGTTCTTTTTAAAAGTGACTAATCCCATTAATTTGATGATGTGTCACGTTAATAAAAATAAGTAATTTTTAATTTAATCATTAAACTTTTAAATTTTTATTTTTCACCATCTTCAAACAAAAAACCCTAAAAATTTATCCTCTCCAACCTTAACCTTCATTTTTAATAAATTTAATAAACTAGACAGGGAATAGATAGTGAAAATAAAAAATAACTCATTTATTTAAAAACCAAAAAGATTATTTAGAATAATTATGTTATTCTCATTTGTTACGTGATGGCTCCTTTTTAGGGGTGTACATCATTGAGAGTTAACCGAATTAACCAAGCAACTAAATTTTTTCTGCATATGCAAGAAAAAAAACTTTTAAAATTTATTCAAACCGATTAATTAACCGAATTAACCGAAATTATTGTATATTAAATATTATATATATTACATATATTTATTTTTGGTCATTAAACTTTTAAAAATTATAAAATGATCATTAATTTTTTTGATATTATAAAATCGTCATTAAACTTTTATCAAATTAGCATAAAATAAAAGTTTAGTGACTAAAAATATCATTTTTAGCATAATTTAGTGATCAATTGTGTAATTTACCCAAAATTTTATAACAATTTTTGGTTAATTCGAAAACCAACCGATTTTTTTCGGTTCGGTTAATGGCTAAAAGGTACAAAAATCGGTTAATGAATTTTGGGTAATTCGGTTGGTTAACCAAATTAACAGAATGCACACCCCTATTCCTTTCAAGAAATCGGAGAAAACAAAAAAATCATTCAAAAAATTGAAGAGAAACAAACCGTTTGCGTGGTTCCAGTGGAACCCAGAGTTAACAAGCTCGATCGGTGGATGGGATAAATTTTGGGAGACAAAAGATTATAGATTTTTTTGTTTGAAGATGTGAAAAAATAATATTTTGAAAATGTAAGGATTAAATTAGAAATTATCCATTTTATTAATGTGACACATAATAGGGATTAATGGCCCAATGTCCAAAATAAAACGAAACGATAACATAAATGATTTACACAAAAAATAAAATGAAATCGGTGACCAAAACAAAATAACTAAAAAATAACATTCAAATATTTATTGATTAAACAAAATTTACAAACGTAAGTGGTATGAATAGTCTTTTTTAAATTTGGGTGACCAAAATAGACAAAACTTAAACAAAAAGGACCACGGGCGAATATTGAGTTGTCCTTTTAAAGAGTCTTATATTTTTTAAAAAAATGGATCAAATAAGGAATTATATCACATACACATGAAATTAATTATACCAGAATTGTTAAATCATACTCAAAATTTTAATTATTTAAGTAATACTATTTTAAGTTAATTATATTATTTGATAATTTGAACAATTCAAAATAGAAAAAACGAATGATGTTATTCTTAAATAATTTAATCATTTTATCTCATCTGTGCATTATCAAAAGATTAAGAATATTTATGAACATGTAATATTATTAAAAAAATATTTGATAATTTGGGATCAATTTAAAATATAAACTATAAATTAAGGACATTTAACGCAATTAACCTTTAAAAAGTCAGACTCTCAATTTGAGTATTTAACCTTATTATTATTAAATCAATTAAAAGTAAATTATTATTTCAAAAGAAGAAATAAAATACAAAAAATGGTAACAAGAAAGCATTTCCTCCTCATTTCCTGGTTCACATGCAAATTCCTCTGACTCTTCCTTGTTCTTATCCTTCTAAAAAGGTAAAATAATTAATAAATATTAAAAATATAATTTTAATACATTATTATAAAAAATGAATTATTTTCTCTTCTCCTCTACTGCCCTAAAGATCACATCCACAAAAATGAAGAATCCCAATTTCAAAATTTCACCTTTTTAAAAAATTCTGTAACTTTGGGTACTTCTCCTTTATTTTTCAGTCTTTGGTTTTTATAAATGCTTCATTTTTTTTGCGTTGGGTTTTCTTGATAGGTGGGGTTTTGTTTACTTTCTTGTATAGTTATTCTTTTCTTTGATTCTTTGCCCATCATTTTTTTCCTCTCAACTCCTCCTGTACCGGATTCACCCCTGTTTTTTTTTTTAATAATTATTATTTTTTTTGTTTGAAACACCCGCGTGCATGTTCTTCAGTATTGTTCTGATCTGGATTGGATCACAAGGTAGCAGTAAGAGAGAAAGAGAAATGGAGGTTTCTTTGATGGGGTTAAGTGCTTGAAAATATTTTCTTTCTTTTTTTGGGAGCATTGTTTGATTGCCGAGAAAAAAAGGAAAGAAGAAAGAACCAGGTATTTTTTTGGATCTCTATTTATGGTAGTTTTAATTACTGTATAATACTGCAAATTGGGTATGAATTGTTTTCTTTTTTTCGTTTTGAATTTGTTGGTTTGTAGGGAGGATTAGTTTACTAATGTGGTTTCATTGTTGGGGATTCTTGAGTTGAAATCGAGTGTTTTAATGTTGAATGATTGAAATTGTGTTTTTGATTTGGAAGATAATCTTGGGGTTGAATAGCTTATCTTGATTCCTGAGTGGCATGGCGGGTGTTGATGTTTCGAAGTATGCACATAGTCCGGTGCACAAAGCTGTTGCCACCAAGGATTATGCCGGTCTCAAGAGGATACTCGCCTCTCTCCCACGTCTTGGGAATCCGACCGAGATTCGAACGGAGGCAGCCTCTTTGGCTGAGGAAGAAAAGGCTGATGGATCTCTGCTGTGATTGATCGGCGTGATGTTCCTAACAGGGATACTCCTCTTCACTTGGCTGTTAAACTCGGTGATGAAACTGCAACCGAAATGCTTATGGTTGCCGGTGCTGATTGGAGCTTGCAGAATGAACAAGGATGGAGTGCGCTCCAAGAAGCGATTTGTAATAGGGAAGAAGCTATTGCTATGATTATTGTTCGGCATTACCCTCCATTGGCGTGGGCGAAATGGTGTAGAAGGTTGCCTCGCTTGGTGGGAACTATGCGAAGGATGAGAGACTTTTACATGGAAATCACATTCCATTTTGAGAGTTCCGTGATACCTTTCATTTCTAGAATTGCTCCTTCAGATACGTATAAAATTTGGAAGAGGGGTGCCAATTTGAGAGCCGATATGACTTTGGCTGGATTTGATGGATTCAGAATTCAGCGTTCGGATCAGAGTATTCTTTTCCTTGGTGATGGCTCCGAGGATGGGAAGGTTCCTCCTGGATCACTTTGTATGATCTCACATAAGGATAAAGAGGTCATAAATGCTTTCGATGGTGCTGGTTCTCATAGCAACTGACGAAGAGGTTCGACAAGAAGTGGTTGCAATGTCTCAAACTAATATATTCCGGCCAGGGATAGATGTGACACAGGCAGTTCTTTTGCCACAGGTGACATGGAGGCGACAAGAGAAAACTGAAATGGTGGGTGCCTGGAAGGCTAAGGTGTATGATATGCACAATGTCGTTGTTAGCATCAAATCTAGGAGGGTGCCTGGGGCCATGACGGATGATGAGTTCTTTGCAGCTTCAAATGAGAATGAAACAGAAAGTGAAGAGCTCAATGAGATATTGACAGAAGAAGAAAGGAGACAACTTGAAGTTGCTCTTAAGTTGGATTCAGAAATATCCAATGAGAATGGTGATGCCATTATTGGGCATCGCCATAGTTGTTATGAGTCTAGGGACATTCCTGTCGAGAGACCAATGGTTATAAAAATGTAGAGACTAAGCAGGAAAAGAAAGGATGGTTTGGTGGATGGAGGAAACGGGAGCCAAAACATGAAACACCGAGAAAGATTGTGCCCCCTAGAAGTTCTCTTTCTGTAGATGAAAAAGTGAGTGACTTACTTGGGGACTCTCCTTCCAAGAGTCAGATAAAACCCGGTAGACATTCTGTTGAAGTTGTGGCAAGGGATGATCATAGGAGGATAAAAGATTTGAGAACATCAACATCTATGAGCTCGGAGAATGGTAATCGGCGTAAGGACGGTGGCAAGGAGAACGAGTATAAGAAAGGGTTGAGGCCTGTTCTTTGGCTTTCTCCAAACTTCCCACTTCAAACCGAAGAACTCCTGCCATTACTAGACATTCTTGCAAACAAAGTCAAGGCAGTTCGCCGGTTAAGAGAACTGCTCACTACAAAACTTCCTGCTGGAACCTTCCCTGTCAAGGTATGTTCTTTTGATGAAACTTTATGTAACTTTTGCTCTAACTTTATATGTCTTTATCGTTCAGATTTATGTTGATTCTCATCATGTACATTTCTTAACGACCTTATATGTTTATACATATCGTCTTCTCTTATGATTGTCTGGGATCATCTCTTGTCAATTACGGGAAGACATTGCTGTAATCATTCAGTAATATGATTTGCATGTCATAGAAAGTAACCCGAATCGAACAAAAAGGACAGAGTTGGTTCTGTTTTCCTCATAACATCTCAGTTTAAGATTTTGAAGCTCAAATTTATTATTTGCATTGTGAGCATTGTTCCAACTAATATTGCATGATCATTGAAACCTTTGACATCTTTTGCAATCCGTTCCAAGTGTTGCATCTAGCTGATTGAAGTGTTAGAGGGACTCATCTGTATAGGTTTCTTGAAATGGATATTATTTGTTCATTTGCATGGCTGGATTTTTTACTTTCTCTCTGCCTTGAATACTTTGATTTTTGGTTGGTTTAATTCACCTTTGCTGTTGGCTCAACAATTGTAGTCCTTTCCTGAGTTGACTCTGCTGTAACTTGTTCCTCATCACAATAGAAGATTTTGATTGACATTTATTTTCTCTATATCTTTTTTTCTATTCGTATACATTTTTCCTGGCATTTAACAGCCGCAGTCACCTGTTTGGTGTAATTCCAGAAAACTTTGTTTTGTCTAGATATGCATCTTGGACTAAAATACGTGTTCAAATTTCTTAAATGTTTTGATTTTGAATTGTATACTCTGTCAGACTAATGAAAATTTGAATTATAAGTGTGGAGTATCTCCTTAACACATGCTAACCACCTGCATTACTCGGATTTGGGGAGGAGTTTTGATATTGGTATGTTTCTTACATGGGTATGCTCAATTTGTTCTAAGTTTGCTCATATATTTAGAGGGTTATATTCTTGTTTATAGTGTTCGAATATGTGCTGGTTATAAGTGTCGATATGGTTATTTTAGCTTAGCTCAGCCACTAAATGGAATGCTTGAACATGGTTTATATTTAAGCTCAATGACAAACAATATTTGTCTCATCAATTATACTAAGAATGCTCATGGATGCACTTAGGTTGCTATCCCAGTGGTTCCAACGATCAGAGTATTGGTTTCTTTCACCAAGTTCGAAGAGCTACAGCCGGTGGACGAGTTTGCCACTCCCCCTTCAAGCCCTGGGATCGGGCGAGAAAGCCCTGCAGTGATGCATCCAACAGGTTCGTCTTGGTTTCAGTGGATAAAGGCACCGTACCAACGCCCGAGCTCATCCAATCCCAGCCACAACAAGATCGAAAATCTTCAAGATCCATTCACAATACCGCAAGATTATGCTTGGATCACAGCTGAAGCAAAGAGGAAGAAGATGCAAGAGAAGAGCAAAGCAAAGAAAGGCAAGAGTCAGAACCAGTGTGATGAGGCTTAAACGATCCCAGATTTAAAACGAAAGCAACTCCAGCAGCAGATGATAGCTCAATAGAAAATAGTAGAGTTCCATTGATCCATAAAAAGTTGTGTTTCTATTCATGAATCAAAAAAGAAAAAAAGAATATTGATATGTGATTCTTACATTTACATACAGCATTTGGTTGGCATTTTTGGTGTTTGGATTACTGATTTACATACGGTTTCTCAAGGGATTTACACCAGACATTAGTTATATGTTATAATATATTATTAGAATATGTTTGCTCGCTACATTTCGTAAAAATCGGATTAAAATTAAATCCGAAAACACTAAATTCTGACCCTAACCTGAAAAACTTATATATATGCATGCTGATCATACTATATATGAGACCATGAAAACTAAATATCCTACTTAGTAAGTAATTAGCAATTATACAATTAATTACTAGGCATACATATTATCTGTAAATTCATTTTTATTACTGATCAAATATTTGATTCGATTTTAAATTTTTCGGAAAAAATACGGATCGTAATATTTCATGTTTTAGATTATCCGAAAATTCAAAATTTTATTAATATTAATCTTGTTATATTTAACAATTTGATGTTCGTTATATCCGAAAATTAAAAAACCTGAAATTTTCATAGATACGAATATTGTTATATTTAGCAATTTGTTGTTTGTTATATTCGAAATTCTAAAATTTTCATAAATACGGCCTTCAAATTCGAAAAATAGTTAACTCTAATTATATTTTCGGATAATCGGATATTCGAATATTCGATCCGAATATCTCCGGATCGAATACCTATCACTATATCGTCGATCCGAAAAACCGAATATCCACAAAAATCAAATTGGATTAGATTTGATATCCGGCAATGAACACCCCTGATTATTACAACATCGTAGTAGGCATACGTATACATATAGAAGGCATTTTGATAAAATATTTAATGAGATACTTGTACTTTCAAAATGTCTAATGCGGTACATGTACTTCGATAAACTATAATACTCGTGAATTGTTTTGGTTGCCCTTCCAATTTCTCAGGGTTTGCTATGATCAATATGAACCGACCCGCGTTGCACACCTAATTTTAGTAGGTGAGTGTTCCAATGAAGATTTTCTACATAAACAAGAACTCAAACTCGAGACCTATTTACGAGATACAAATTGCTTACCACTTAGATCAGTCTTCATTCCTCTAGTATTTGTAAATTTTAATCGATAGATTCCGCACTTAATAATAATGTTAATTCAAATACCATAAAAATATATGAAACGATAGTTCAGATACAATAATTACTATGTTAAATCAAACATTGTAATAACATACGAACAATAGTTATAATGGCACGAGACTTGGACATTGGGTGGCAGGAAAGAGAAGATTAAAGAAAAATCAGATGAGAATTTTTTGGATCTCAATTTCTTGTCGCCCAAAGATTCTGTTTATGGTAGTTACAATAACGGTCTGCAAAATTGGGTTTGATTGGTTTTTGGAGAAAATCACAATTTACTGCTCGTTCTGGAGAAAAAGTTGTGAATTTTTTTCTTTTTCTGGGAGCATTGTTTGGTTGCTAAGAAAAAAAGGGAAAGAAAGAAAGAAAGAAAGAACCAGGTGAGAATTTTCTGGATCTCATTTCGTGTCCCCCAAGGTTTCTTTTACGGTTGTTATAATAACTGTCTAAAACTGCAAATTGGGTCTGAATTGTTTTCTTTTTTCCCTTTGAATTTGTTGATTTGTAGGGAGAAATTGGGGATTTTGAGTCGAAATTGAGTATGTTCTAATGTTGAATGATTGAAATTGTGTTTTCTAAATGGAAGCTAATCTTGGAGTTGATAGCATATTTTGAATCCTGAGTGGTTATGGCGGGTATTGATGTTTCTAAGTATGCACATAGTCCCGTGCACAAAGCTGTTGTTACGAAGGATTATTCCGGTCTCGAGACGATACTCGCGGCGCTACCACGTCTTGGGAAACCGGATGAGATTCGAACCGAGGAAGAGTCGTTGGCCGAGGAAGAGAAGGCTGATAAGATCTCTGCCGTGGTTGATCGGCGTGATGTTCCCAACAGGGATACTCCTCTTCACTTGGCTGTTAAACTCGTTGAACGAAACTGCAACCAAAATGCTTATGATTATCGGTGCTGATTGGAGCTTGCGAAACGAGCAAGGATGGAGTCCACTCCAAGAAGCGATTTGTAACAGGCAAGAAGCGATTGCTATGATTATCGTTCGGCATTACCCGCAGTTGGCGTGGGCGAAATGGTGCCGAAGGTTGCCTCGCTTGGTGGGAACAATGCAAAGGATGAGAGACTTTTACATGGAAATCACGTTCCATTTCGAGAGTTCCGTGATACCGTTCATTTCCAGAATTGCTCCTTCGGATACGTATAAAATTTGGAAGAGGGGTGCGAATTTGAGAGCCGATATGACTTTGGCTGGATTCAACGGACTCAGGATTCAGCGTTCGGATCAGAGTATTATTTTCCTCGGTGATGGTTCCGAGGACGGGAGGGCTCCTCCCGGATCACTTTGTATGATCAAACATAAGGATAAAGAGGTGATAAATGCTTTCGAATTCGATGGTGCTGGTTTTCAATCAACTGACGAAGAGATTCAACAAGAAGTGGTTGCAATGTCTCGAACTAATATACTCCGGCCCAGGATAAATGTGTCGCAGGCAGTTCTTTTGCCACAAATGACATGGAGACGACATGCGAAAACCGAAATGGTGGGTGCCTGGAAGGCTAAGGTGTACGATATGCACAATGTAGTATTTTTCATAAAATCTAGGCGGGTGCCTGGGGCCATGACAGAAGAAGAGTTCTTAGCAGCTTGCAATGAGAATGAAACAGAGAGCGAAGAATTCAATGACCTCTTGACAGAAGACGAAAAGAAACAACTCGAAGTTGCTCTTAAGTCGGATCCGTCGGAAATGTCCAATGAGAATGACGATACCATTGTCGAGCATCAACATATCGAGGAGACTAAGCAGGAAAAAAAGGATGGTTTGGTGGGAAGAAAAACGGGGGAGCCAACAAATGAAAAGGAGAGCGACTTGGCTGCAGACTCTCCATCCGGGAGTCAGATAAAACCATGTAAAAATTCTGCTGAGATTGTGGCAAGGGACGATAATCGGAGGACAAAAGATTCGAGATCATCAACTTCTACGAGTTCCGAGAGTGGTAATCAGCGCAAGGATAATGGTCAGCAGAACAACGAGTTTAGGAAAGGGTTGAGGCCTGTTCTTTGGCTTTCACCCGACTTCCCACTGCAAATCGAAGAATTCCTGCCATTGCTCGACATTCTTGCAAACAAAGTCAAGGCAATTCATCGGTTAAGGGAACTGCTCACAACAAAGCTTCCACCCGGTACCTTCCCCGTCAAGGTATCTTCTTTTGATGAAACTTTATGTACCTTCCCTGTCAAGTTATCTTCTTTTGATGACACATAATACTAAGAAATGTTCATGGTTGCACATAGGTTGCTTTCCCAGTGGTTCCAACAGTCAGAGTCTTGATATGTTTCACCAAGTTTGAAGAACTACAGCCGGTGGGCGATGAGTTCTCGACGCCCCCTTCAAGCCCCCGTTCCGAGCAAGAAAGCTCCTCGGTGACACGTCCGGCAGGTTCATCTTGGTTACAGTGGATGAAGGCGTCGAATCCACGCCCGGGCTCATCCAATCAAAGCTGCAACAAGATGGAAAACCTTCAAGATCCATTTGCAATACCCCAAGATTATACTTGGGTTACAGCTCAAGAAATGAAGGAGAGGATGCAGGAGCAGGGCAAAGCAGCAAAGAAAGGCAAGAGTCAGAACCCCAAGGCCCTAGATACAAAACAAAGCACCAAGAAATAGGCTATCAAGATTTTCTATTCATCTTATAGGGCGTTTTTATTTTTGAAAATCGGGTTTTGAGACGGAATATCTAATTTTGGCATTTGAATATTAATGTCTGCAACCTTTTCTTTTGTCTCAACATTTTTTTGTGTTGAAAGCAAAGTAGTTAATATTGTATCGATGAATATACTGGTTTTGTTCATGTACCAAATTTTTTCTCATATTTACAGATTTTCGTGTATCAAAAATTTTCTCATGTTTTATAGTCCCAGCTATCCTTATCTAACCCACTGCCTAATCCAAGAGAGCGCCTCATGAATAGACATAGCCTCAGCTATCCTTTTTTATATATTTAAGACATGTCTAAATTACATGGTTTTGTCTAGTAAAGCTTACAAGGCCACCAATGAAAAGACCACCGTGGTCTCGAATTACTGTCGCAAAAGTAGAGGCATTCGAATCAACTCTCGGCAGATATCCTATAATAGTAAATTATAGTTATGGATGCGGTGTTTCACATTTAGATTTAACCGCTTCCTCCCAAAAAAAAAAATTATTTTTTTCATTTTTACTGCAAATAGAGAGATGGGTTTTGACCTTAATTTCAATTGTTATTTATGTCATTATTTTCGGGTTCCTGCTTTGGATTATAGTAAATATTCCAGAAAAATATATTTTGGCTTTTATCTCTATAGTACTGAAAGCAAAGTAGTTAATAGACAATGAGGTTATACTGGTTCTGTTCATGCACCAAATTTATATATAGAAAATTTACTATTGTTTGTGTTTTCATTGTCTCATTCGAATTTCCAAACTATCTTTTATAAAATTAATAACAAAAGGTAAAAGATTTGAATCCTAACATTATAAATTTAGGTGAGAAAATTTTCTCATAATAGACATTTACAATATTCAATTTGAATTTAATCAAAGCTATAAATAAATTACAACCAATTGATATTCAAAGATTTAACGTTCGAACTTCGAACCTTAGAATTTGTAATGAGTCAAACTGGTTTTTTTGAAAACTTAATCAACAAATAATATTTGAAGAATATTAATTTTATAAACTTGAAATTCTTAAAATTATAAAAAAATTTGAAAATAAAATGAATTACGAATTAATAGATCATTTTTAATGACTAAATCAACAAAACACAATTTTATTGATCTTATTCAAATTTAATTTTTTTGAAATAATAAAAAAGATATATTCATATCCTATATTATGAAA
The DNA here is from genome assembly GCA_019671005.1 of Hibiscus mutabilis. Classification (NCBI taxonomy): domain Eukaryota; kingdom Viridiplantae; phylum Streptophyta; class Magnoliopsida; order Malvales; family Malvaceae; genus Hibiscus; species Hibiscus mutabilis. Next base: position 79,205,200 of record CM033716.1, read on the forward strand.
CAAAAAATTATTTAAATTAAAACCGATTAGTATTATAATATTCTAAATATTTATAACAAAATTTAAATATAAACTCAAATAATTTGAAAAATTTATAACATTGATATCCCAAATTCAGTCTAATGGCACCTAAAACCGTAAGTTTTCGGTTCAGATTATGAAAACCAAAACCAATGAACCGAACAACTCAAGTTGTTCAATTGTAAAAGCTCCTAAACCCGGCCCAGGCAAACCGGAACACTCGGCCCTTACTTTGACAGCAATGAATCGTTGCACTTTCCACAGCTCACTTGCGAGGGGGGAATTTGAGCAAAGCAGCGAGTTGGTGGGGAGACAGAGTCGACTCGAGTGAAGCGACTCACTGTTCCAATCGAACTTTCAAATCTATTGAAGCTAAACCTAATCGATCAGGTCGGGTCTTGAATCTTCATTTTCGACTCTGCGTTTAATTATGCTTATTTTTTGTTTGATTGCTTAGAAAATAAATGGAAGAGAAAGGAAAATGAATGACTAATATTAGTGTTGTTTTTTAAATTTAATTAAGTTCAAAAGTAGCGAAAACGCTCATATCCAAACCAAAACGAGGTAAAGTTTCGAAGAAATTTCAAAATTTTCTTTTCCTTTCGTTTAGCAAAAGAGAAAAAGAGCTCAACAATTTCTTAGCAGCATTCCAACAATGAACAGGTACGAATTCCTTTCTTAATACCTTTTCTTTTGGTGAATTAAGATCTTTTTCGGTGCTTATTTAGCTTTTACTCATGGATTGTTTGCTATAATAATAGGATTTTAGCAACAAAAGCTGGTTCAAATGTTTATAGATTGAGAATTCCATGGAGGTCATTTTCTAATGATGCAACCCCAAAATTATCAAGCCCAAATGCTGGGGACCCTGAAAAAGTAATTTGTTATTTTTTTTAGTTTTATTCGTTTGCTAAAGCTTCTGGTTTTATTTCACAATTTACTGGTTTTTTGAATTCAAATGGGGCTAATTGTTCTTTTGGTAGTTCTTATAACTTTAAATTTTCTTTTAATTTTTGTCATTATTGGTTATATAAATTGGTGTAAAATATTGGATTAAGTTTATTTAATTGTTTAAACATTTTAGGGAGTGAAGCTCAACAATATGACATTGCAATTGTTGGAGGTGGCATGGTTGGCCTGGCTCTCGCCTGTTCCTTAGGTAGCTGAATTGTTTATACTTGCCAATCATTTTCTTTTTATTTTATGATGTTAATGTTGGCTATACATTCTGCTCATCAATTTCAAAAGGGTGTAAGCATTCATCTATAGGCACGACGTTCGTGATAGTTTACAAGTACAACTTGTTGTAATTCTTTCTGAGCACGTTCTTGTTGACGATGATAAAATTTTGAGATTTTGTTTTTATACTATGTTAATTTGCAGCTAGTAAACCATTAACAAAACACTTGAATGTTGCCATTGTCGATAGCAATCCGGCCTTGGGGAGAAAGCACTTCATTAAGAAAGATGACCTCCCTGATGCCAGGGTCAGTACAATTACACCTGCTACTATATCTTTCTTGAAAGGTAACAAACATACTGTATTAGACAACTTTTGTCCAATGTTTTTGTGACCATTTGAGAAGCTCAAGAAATGGTTATGTGCTAGCATCTTCAAAATATTGAAAAATGTTATTTAAAGTAGAAGTTTGGATTAATATTGGTCGTGTTTTAGAAACAGCTATAAGATTATGATGTTAGCCATGATTTGTTAAAGTTGGTTATCATAGGATTTTGATTATTTTTTTAGTCCCTCCATCAAGGTAAGCATACAAGAAAGAGAAATGTTGGCCTAATTGATTATTTAAGTATTGCTTTGACTAGTTTATATTTTTCCCTTGATTAGCTATTGTGTACCATGCTTCTTTGCGTGTTTATTCTGCTCTCCGTGACAGTGATAGCATATATTGCAGACATCAATGCTTGGCGATTTGTTGAGCAGCATCGACATGCTTACTTTGATAAGATGCAGGTGCTGGCTGTTATATTTGCTCTTTTACAGATGATGTCTTTTTATTATGGCCTTTTCATTGCTTTTATTCACTGTCTCAGTAGAAATAAGAACCATGTCTTATTTCCTTGGACATTGTTGATTTTAAATGGCACCTAAAAATGTATTCAATAAAAAAATGCTAACAGATTTGTTATAAACTATTATAGGTTTGGGACTATACTGGCCTAAGTTATGCAAAATACAATGCCAGGGATGCAGACAAAGAAGTACTCGGGTAAGCACCTGCTTTAAGCTAAAGAGGCAGCTATATCATCTTTATGGGCTAATGCATATGTGCCGGTTTTTGATATAACATTAGGTGTGTTGTGGAAAATAAGGTGCTTCTTAGTTCTCTGCTGTCACATGTGCAGGTATTGATTTGTCATGAAACCTTTAGCTTAATTTCTCACTTGAAATCTTTTTGATTGTAGTCATTTTATCCTTGGGAACAGTTTTGTCATTTTCTGTTTAAACAAGTTAAATATTATTTTTTTTCAATTTTCATGGCACATTCTGCTAAATGTTTTCAGGATATGGATTTGCTGAAGAAAATATACCCATCAAGATTGACTTCAATGTCTATACTACCAAATTCTTCATCCTTGGAAATGGACAACACATTATCGATGACAGCATTGTTCACTCACGGGCGTTTAGCGAAGTTAGAACTAGAGGATGGCAATAGCCTATATGCAAAGTTGGTGGTAATTGAACTTGCACCTGGTTGAGTTAGACTTATTTTGAATATAATAGGATAAAAGTTATTTTTCTAATGTCTTCATATATTTTGAGTGATGTTTTTGGTTAGTAATTTTTTTAGCGATAAGTTACCTGAGATTCATCTCAGGTAGGAGCAGATGGGGGCAAATCCCGAGTTAGAGAGTTAGCAGGAATCAAAACTACAGGATGGAATTACTCACAGAATGCCATCATATGTACAGTAGAACATGCTGTAGAAAACCATTGTGCATGGCAGAGGTTTCTACCTTCTGGTCCACTTGCACTTCTGCCAATAGGTGATAAGTTTAGCAATATTGTTTGGACTATGACCCCGGAAGAGTCATCGGACATCAAATCAATGACCGAAGATGACTTTCTGAAAGCTGTAAATCATGCTCTGGATTATGGTTATGGTCCTCATCCTACATCCAGCGTATTAGGTAGTTCAGATTTATTTTCTTGGCTCAAAGGAGGTATCTCCAGCTCAGCTAATGATTGCTTCGAAATTCCTCCCAAAGTAATCAAGTTGGCCTCCGAAAGAATGGCTTTCCCGTTATCTTTAAGGCATGCTAACGACTACGCTTCGAAGCGCGTTGTTCTAATCGGCGATGCAGCTCACACTGTACATCCTTTGGCTGGCCAAGGAGTTAATATGGGTTTTGGAGATGCATCTAGCCTTTCAAGTGTCATTTCTGAGGGCATTGCAGTAGGCACAGACATCGGCGAGGTACGTATAAAACAAACCTTCACCATAAGATGTGATGATTCTAGTATTGTCTATTTATTTCAAGAAAAGAAACGGAAACGCGATGTCAATCCTTAAAATTGTGGCGTTCTTAACACTTTCAGGTATCGCTACTAAAGAAATACGAAGCAGACCGGAAACCAGCAAACATTATGATGATGGCCGTGCTGGATGGTTTTCAAAAGGCATACTCCGTTGATTTCGGTCCTCTGAACATCCTACGAGCCGCTGCATTTCATGGGGCTCACCATATTTCGCCACTTAAAAAGAGCATCATCTCGTATGCCTCGGGGGAACTGAGATTGCCACTGTTTGCCTGAAGAAGACATCGATCGAAGAATCAACTATCGATTAGGCCCTGCATCATTATCATCTTGTACAGTGAGGAAACTGTTATCAGCAAAGCTTTGACGAATAATTGAAAAACTTTTTTAACTTTGATATGAGATGTGAATCATATGACGAATAGTTGAAACTGTTATCAGCAAAGCTTTGACGAATAATTGAAAAACTCATAATTTTGTCAACTACTTAGCTTCGCTGGACAGCCAATGTTGGGTTGAGCTAAAGTTTAAACAGCTTGATTATTAAAAAAGTCAGAATGTTTCTTTTTGGCATATGTCCTTAACGTTTTAATGAATAATTACTTTGGCCCCTATTTAATTTTGAATCAATTAAGCCCTTACGTTTCATTTTAGATCAAAATGACTCATCTGTGAATGAAAAATATTAGTCAACTGATAATGAACAATTTGAAATGACTTGACAGAATGACACATTAAAATAAAAAATATTTAATGTTTTATAAAATTATTTTTCACTGATGTGTCATTCTGTAAAGTTGGCATACTTGACTATATGATATTACTATCGCGGCGTGCACTGTCATATAAGTTTATCATTTCAAGTTATTTATCTTATTTGGCTGCCAGTTTGATTCACAGAGAATCTATTTTAATCTAAAAATAAAACGTTAAAAATTTAATTACTTTTAAACAAAAAAAAGCTAAAATAACTATTCAGTTAAACGTAATTTAAACAAATAAAATCAAAATAATTATTCAGTTAAACATTAAATACATTTTTTAACATTCTATTTTTTTCACCTAAAAGTTAATTAAATTTGAAATTTTTAAGACAAATATTTAATTTTGGAGCTGAAGATGAGAATCAAGTTTACTTTTTTAGTAGATGTAAGAATCCAATGTAATAAAATTTTCTTCTTTTTCGGGGTTAGTCATAATTTTTGTCGTGATTTGTTTTACATATTTAAGCTATGTTATTTTATTACTCTTTCATTTTTTGTTAAAAATAACAGATAGTTTTATTTCTTATTGTAACACGTCAATTTTTTAAGACGTCTCTCTAATTAGTTCACATTTATTTAGTTATCTTGTCAATTTTCTCTCTTTTATATATATAGAGGTTAGAATTCACTTATATAGTGTAAAATTTAATTATTTTTATATAATTTTTGGACTGTTGGATGAGGGTAATAAATGACTCAGATTATTTTTTTATATTTTTTTCCAAGTGATAATAATCTTTACATTTTCTACTGTTAATCTCTTCAATCTATTTCACTTATTCAATGGCTAATCCGAACTGACTTGTACCGCACACTTAATTTTGGTAGATGAAATTCTAGTGAGGATTTTCTGTATACACAAAGCTTCAAGTTCGAAACTGCTTAAGTGATACCAAATTGTTTATCACTTGGACCAACCTTGTGTGTTTTATCTTTTTTATATTGATAAACACTTATAATTACTCCATGTAAGTATGTAGAATTTTTGTAATTTTATGGAAAATGGGGATTCTATAGGAAGGAAGGGGAGTTTTGTTAATAGGTTTAGAACTCATAAACTAAAAAATAAGTAAACAAAAATGAACAGCTTGGCTAACTGTCAAATATGTTTGCTTAAAACTATTGTTATTAGTTAAAAAATATCAATTAAACAAATGAAATATATTATAGAGTAAACTACACAGATAACTATTTAATTATGGGATTGTTGTCAATTTAACCACTATACTTTTAATTTTGATAAATATACCACTTAACTATTTAAGTGGTTCTAATGTAGCCACCAACCGTTAAAACATAACGGAAAAGTTGTTAAACAAAATTAATATAATTACACATTTGGTCTCATTATTTACGCATTATATTAATTTGGTCCTAAATTGAATTTTATTTAATAAATTTATCCTCAGACATACAGTGATAAATGTCACCATCTAATTTGAAGAGTATTCTTCTTAATTTTAATTTATTTAACTAATATTTTTCTATCCGTTATTATTTATTATGATTTTACAACCTTTTTATTCAAAGTAATATCTATAGCAAATACAAGAATAAAGCAAACATCGAATGCAATGTTCATAAAATTCATGCTAAGAAAATAAAACAAACATATAAAAGAAAAGAGATTATAGTAAAATAAATAAATTTTATTTCTTAGAAACCATTTTTTTATTATCAAAAGAAAATAATTATTTTTATTCTTTTTCGACTCTGATAATCTTATTTGATAATTTTTAGAAATATAAAATTGTCGGCAATTTGAGATTATATGGAGAAAATTTAAAATTAAAAGGAAGAAGACATTAATCACTGCTATGACGGTGAATACTTTAAGTTAAATTAAAAAAAAAAGAAAAAATGATGAAGAATAAAATTTTGAAGCTAGGAAACACCTCTTTAAATAAAATAAGTTGTAAAACCATAATAAATAATAATCTTTAGTTATATGCCATCACAGGTTTGATTTTTATTGGGGCCATAATTGGGTTTAATTTTTTTGGTGACACGTATTATTATTTGATTAGATAGAAAAATATTAATTAAATAAATTAAAATAAGAAGAATACTCTTCAAAATGATGTCACTATATGACTAAAGGAGATAGATTTAGTAAATTCGATTCAATTTAAGACCAAATTAATATAATGTGTAAATAATAAGAACTAAACGTATAATTATACTAATTTTATTTAACAACTTTTATGTTATGTTTTAAGGGTTACTGGCTACATTAGAACCACTTAAATAATTAAGTAGTATATTTGTCAAAATTAAAAGTATAATAGTCAAATTAACACTAATCTCATAATTAAACGATAATCCCTATATTATAATCAAACAAATTTTAAAATTGAAATAGCTCTAAACTATTCATGAACATTTTTTAATGGGTAAAACTTTGATATACAGGCTGTGTAAAATTAATTTTACACAAGCCTGTATATTTACCCTATAAAAACTTAAATCCTAAATTTCTAACCTTAACCCTAAAAAATTAACTCTAAACTTTAAACCCTATAGACTAAATTCTAAACTCTACAACCTAAACCCCTAAACCTTAAACCCCTAAACCTTAAACCCTAAACTAAAACCCTAACCCTTAAAATTAAAAGACACGTGTAAACTAAAGTTTACTCGGCTTGTGTATCAAAGTTTTTTTCTTTTTTTAATATATACTTCACATCAATTTCAATTTGTTTTAAAAAAATTACTTTGGTGAAATTAAATGTTTTGAAAACCTGCTATTTGATCTAATGCCGAGCATGAATTCACCTCTCAATCTCGAGTCACAAGATCGACAATATAATATGCGAGTATACGAATCTGTATAAAAAACGAAATTTCGCACATTATACGAATTTGTATAAAAACGAAATTTTGCCTACTATACGATACAAATTTGTATAAAAACGAAATTCGAAACGACCCACAAAAAAACCATAAAGCTTGAAACTAGAGATTGGATCTCAATTTCCATTAATGTGAATCCCATACAGATGATATCCATACAAGAAGAATTTTGGGTATATCTATTCAGTGTCCAAGTCTAAATGCCTAAGATATGTAAATTATATTGCATTTTTTTAATATAATATCGATACATCAAATATTCGCTATACAAGCATATACACAATCGAAGAAAGTAGTAGGGTTATGTTGAAAATGCTTACAAAAATGTATCCCGGATTAAGCGTGCTAATACTCGGGACGATAATCGGCTGATCACCTCGGGAAGAACCCTGGCAGATATGCCCGGCAACACTGGAAGCAGTTCCTGGATAGCCTGAGCAACATTCACACCCTGTTGATGTTTTAACAAAATGAAAAGCAAAATCAGACATGAGAAATGTTATAATAGAGATTCTTTGTAAATGGTTTTGATTTGTTGAGACTTAAGAGTACCTGACTTGACGTTGTTGATAGTGAACTTCCTGCTGCTAAGAACTCGAGAATCTTTTGGACATTATTTAATATAATTCTGTCTTCCTCGGTAATCGAAGGCAAAAGTCCTGCCGGCTTGAAGGGTCCGACTGTCGGAACCAAACTAAACACTGGGGCGGGATTTCTTACTCCTAACACCGACAGTAATTGTACTAACTGTTCCCTGGTAAGTGCATCAATGCCCTTCACAATCTGTATAGCAAACCCAGAAACATAAGTTTGATATTTGAGCAACCCCACAGTGATATGTCATAAAGAATCCGTAAGGATGCTGAAAAGTTAAAGCAATTATATGGTTATGCATACATATATAAAACCAAACACCAAAACAGAGACAGGAAATTAAAATGCGCAAACAATCTCGGAGAAAATGATTATACATACAGGAACATTGTTAACTTTTTTCAGTGAACATTAAGAATTTTATTGTAAGTTGTCCTTATTTTGAAATGATTTTACGAATTGGAAAAATTGTTGCACTTTTTTGTTAACAAGGTAATTGACAATGAACCAATAATAAGGGTTATAGATATGAAAATTGATATAGCATTCAAGAGACAAAAAGAATAAGGCTATTTTTTTAGCCAACAAATTACCTCATCCAGAAGAAATTCTCGGAAAAAGTTCCCCTTCTCGGACAGCAGAAATGATAAGGCTGCTCTGGTTTGAAGAGGCTGATTTGATTGAGATGCACTTGGTAGAAATCTAGGGAAGGTAATATCTGCTTGATTCTGTAGAAGACCTAGTTCGGCCATATCTCCGTTCATATTTTCCCCACCTCCACTTTTTGCTGCAGTTATGAAATTCTCGAAGGCTTGCATGACATCAATGAATCTTTCAGCATCAAAAACACCAGATTTCCCATATATTGTGTAACGCAAAGCATTCCTCAGCCGTGGGGACTCATCGGTGAGCAGTCTCTGATCATGGAAAACAATACAAGGACATGATAGCCGTTATATTCAGGAAAAAACTGGACCAAATTATTAAGACAAAGCACAATACGAATGCCGCACTGTTTCATCTTGATCCTATCAAAATAAATTGGTGATGGGTTAGCCACATACATTCTTTTACAACCTTCAAGCCATATAAAAATTTTCAACACATGCTTTATCCATCATTGGTTGACTCCACTCTGTCCTTTTCTGATCTTCAAGCTTAATGCTATAGAATTATGTTAGTTTTATGTTGTTTGAATCCTTCATTTAAGAGACGGTTTTTCTAAGAGTTCTCTAACAAAAAAAATTATACATTCACATTGACCACAAACATACAATAAACTGGTCAATCAGAACCAAAAAAACAAAACCTCAGGTGTTAAATTTAAGTTTTTGGATTAACAGATAGTGAATTCGAATGTTTTCTCCTTTCTTCAGTTTTTTTTCAAATTCAAACAAATAATTTAATACATTTTGATGAGATATTGTTATAAACTTGGTCAATGTCCTTAAGTAACATTGATTTAATACATTTAAACGAACATTGGTATCCAAGAAGCATTCTTAGGCTATCATTATATAATAAAATAAAACTAATGAATAAAACAATCAATTATTTAGTCATCATAAATTCAAAATAATAATGTGGGTGCACATTTCAGAAAGATAATTACTCTTATAAATCAATTTATTTTCAAAAACTAATTAGCAAAAACTAAATATTCATACCTGTGCAATATAGGGATAAGCCTCATCCACAATAGCAAAATCAGGATTGCCCACTAAAGCTATTCCTTCCAACACCCCTATTGCCCTAATTATAAGAGCAAAATAAGGAGGTATCCTAAAAGGATAATCAAATGTTATTTGTGCCAAATCAGCTGCCAGGTCCTGAAAGTTGATGTTTTTCGCACCCCCACCCTCAAGTGCTTGATCAAAAACCTTTGCCAGAACGGGCAAGATTGGTACTAAATTAACCCCCTCAGGAATAAAATCAAGTTTAACAAAATCTTTAACTATTTCTGAATAGTCTCGGTGAATAAGATGAGCAATTGCTTCAATCATTCCATACTTCTGATCATCAGTTAATTTTGTCACAAGACCTGTTACAACAGAAGCGAACTTTAAAATCTATAAAAATAAAGACTTGATGAATATGGTATTGAATTGACACAGTAACAATTTAGCATTTATATAAATGATCAATAAAAGATAAATAGCTTGCAAAGAGAAATAATATATAATTATTGAAAACAACCATATATCAATCTCTCAACAAAGAAGCAACTCCATCCATGTGATGCCATTAAACATGTTGACAAAAAAAATCTTCTGCAGTCTAAGCTTAAGAATAAATTCTTACCAAAGTCAAGTATGGCTAGCTTTCCATCAGGAGTACGGATCAAATTTCCAGGATGCGGGTCAGCATGGAAAAACCCAGTATCAAGCAACTGAAAAAATGGGTAAGAGTTAGCCACACAAATTAGATAATAAGCTTAGGAGTTTATCTGATATAGAACACTTAAAATATCTAAAGAAAAGAAATGTTTGGTGACCCATTTAATGAAATTGTACACCACTTGTTTGTAACAGTTATACATACACAAAAACAGTTGAAAAGTGCAGAAAGGAAATGAAGACATATTTTGATGACGGTTATGGATGCTAATGCACAAACAGTGCCCATATTAATATTTATGAAACAAAGACAAAAAGACTTGGCGAAAAAAAGGTATATGAAGGATTCCTTCTCTTATTATAACTAGCTAAACGTACGTGAATTTTAGAACTACAATTTGAATGCAACAAGTTGCCAATTACAAAGGGTAGGACTAAATATCTAAGGAATTGGCTAGTGTCTTTGAAATTAAAGCAGGAATGAATAACACTCCTAAATGTCAATATTTTTCAGTACTGCCACTGATAAATTGAAACTCTTGCCACTATTCCGATATTACTACTCTTCTTATCATCAATAAGTTGAAGTATCAATATTTAACAAGCCAAGGCAGCCAATCACATTTTAACACTAATTATACAAAAAAGTGACAAAAAAATAACACAAAGATGCACCCAGGAAAGATTGACATGAAAGTCAAGTTTCTTACTTGACCATACGTCCATTGGACATAAAGTAGGATAACAAATACCTGCTTTAGGTAGCATATAACTCCAACATTGACCAGTTCACCAACATCACTTTCTGTACTTTGTGATAGCTTCTCTCCGTCGATCCATTCTGTAGTAAGAACCTTCCGTGACGTGTATTTGGAATAGGTCCTTGGTATAACAACCTAAAAAATGACAATATATTGGTTTCACTAAATATTCTTAAGAAACTAACTAAAAAAGAACAACTTGATGAAATAACTTCTTTTAACCAGAATTTACATAACCAGACTTGTTTCTCCAAAATCAGGAGCTACTTCAGCAGACATCATAAAGCAGTACATTAAAAAAATACCATACTAACCTGTGGAAGGTCTTTTCGCATCATTTCAGAAAAGAGTTGTCCATTTTCACCCTCATTAACATAGTCTAGCTCCTCAAAAAATCGTGCAGCCCATTCATCAACCAACCCAACCACATCTATAGAGATCTGGAATGAATAGGGAAATCAAGTGAGCAAAGAACAGCTACAGAATATAGAAGCATCTTTATAAGAAGGAAAATGTTTTGCAAAAAAACTAAGCTTTAACATATACATTATATACCTGAGGAAACTTTCGGAGTGCCAAACCCAAGTTTCTTATGATGAACAAATCAACAGTCACTGTCTCAAGAACAAAAGGCCTCTGCACTTTGACAGCCACAAGATCTCCATTCTCTTTCAAGCGTCCTTTATACACTTGTCCCAAAGATGCTGCCAAAGGTATCCCACAACAGTTCAAAATATTTATAGTTGGAATAGCAGGTAAAACTTATTAAAATTATCTGCATAATGTAATATAAATATGAATGTATGTGTGTGTATGCAACATATTCAAGCTGAGATTACCAGCAGCTATTGGCGAAGAGGAAAGTTCAGAGTAGATTTCTTGCCATGGCTGACCAAGTTCCTCTTCAATAAGAGCCATTGCCATGTCATCTGGAAATGAAGGAACCTTCACATATTTGGAAAGACAAGTCAGTTATAAACATATACTTACCCTTAAAGAAAAATATAATAATGCTAACTAATAATATCCACATAAAAGAATGTTATCAGCATTTTTGGAGGAAAAAAACTTTAAAATTAAAATCCCTGTCATGTGATAATTAAGAGTTATTTTCCCTAAAAGGCTGGAGTCAGTTAATGGTTTATACATAAAAGGATGAAAAGTTGCAGAGACCAATCAAGAGGGCTCTGTCTCCATCCCAACCAATTTCCCCAAAACCTATTGGTTTGCAAACTGATATGGTATTAAAACCAATAAATAAATTGCATGTCACATGTCACATTTGAAGTCTATCAAAAAGGATTGACAATTTGGGTGCAACAAGTCATGCCATCCACTGGAGGTATTTTTGAGGTTGAAGACTATAGAGAAGCTCATCCCAATTATAAGAACAATCAGAACTAATTGGCAGACATGTTCTCAATTATTCATCTCTTGTTATAATAGTTTTAAATGTAAGGATTGAATTTCATCACTCCTGATAAGTTACTTCTTTTGGAAAATTTTTGAGGCATAGAAAGAAGAAAAAAGAAACTAATTCAATAAAATAACTTTAAACGGAAACAATGAAGAAATGACAATGTGATGATTCTACCTTGTCACAAAGCTTTTGCAACTCAGTCATTGCAACAGGAGAAAGTATATCTGGTCGAATGCTCAATGCTTGCCCAAGCTTTATATATGCAGGGCCCAAAGAGGTAACGATTTCCCTTAATTCAATAGCTCTAGCCACTTCATTCTGTTAATAAAACAGAAACAAATTTGAACAAGAAAAATCATGAGAGGGTTTAGATGTTAACACACACAAAAAGTCAAAGAAGCCCAAAAACTTTAATGAAAGAACATGAAGTTTTGAGAGAATCATTTATAAAAATTATGGCACTTGGGATATTCATAAAATAGAAGCTAACACGAAAAGTAGGTGATAGAGTTTCTCGTATTCACCTCTTTGACCTTCTTGTTTATCACATCCGATGCCAAACGTGAGAGGAAACCCCCAGCAACAGATAGTAACTGTATAATACGAGTTGCAACAGCACGAGGCCGTTTTCCCCAGTATGCAGTGATGCTAGCCGGATCATATACCAATGGTAAGAACTCACTGCTTTCATCAACCTATGTAACAAGAAAATCATTTATATGTGACCAGCCAAAAATATAGCACAATAAAGAAATGACACAGACGCTAAAAACAGCAATACCAATAAATTATTTCTGCCAAAACATCACTATACCTGCCCTAAGTTCATTAAACTTTTCAAAACCTTTCAAAATATTTCACTTTTCAAAAATTAAATGAGTTGTCCTATGTACTAAACATCAATCTAAGAGAATAAAAGTACACTATAATTCAAACATAACACATATGATACAATAAAAGAATTTTTACCTCAACCAACCGAAGCTTAATATTGTTGTCAGCAAACTGTGAATCCCGTAAATTTTGCCCACGAAGTCCTCTCATTAGTATAGCCAACTCTTCATTTTCTTCCATTTGTGCTCTCACTCTTTTTATTTCCTGTGAAACTTCTCCCATCCTCTGGTAGTTCAATTATCATCAAGCATTAACTATTCTCTTACTTTTCCCAAAAATAAATAAAAAATTAGCAATTGAAAAATTAAAAGTTCTATACTTATTAATAAGTAATTTCTAATATAAACTCTTTTGTGTGCATAATTCAGTAAAATCCAAATGAACCAACCAAGCAAACTAATTTGAGTTAATTAAACTTAAAAAAACAAAATTATCCAAAAAAAAAACATTTATATAAAGCATTATATGTGTAATTTTATTAGATTAATCAAGTTTTATATGTTGAACTCTTTAACTTATTATAAAAATACTTTTTATATACGTGTTTAGCTTATAAAACATTTATTAGATAATTATACTTTATTTTTTAAAAATAAATATTTATAAACGTATTTAGCTGATAAATTACCCCGTTCATGATTTTTTTAGATGACGATGACTTGGAGGAGTCGTTGATGTTGTTGTTTGAAGGAGGAGAGGGCTGAGACGGCGCTTTACGAGTGGGCTTAGGTTCGGTCGCTACGGCGCGAACCGGTCTGGTTCGTGTACGAATAGACACTCTGTTAGAGCGCGGGGAAGAGAAACGGACCGGATCGATATCCCAGTAGACGAGCCGCGGCGTCGCTGCTACGTCCATGGCGGAATCGACGACGGAAAATTCTTTTCTAGAGAGAGAAGAAACGATTTTGTGTTTGAGAGAGAGAGAAAGATAGTTCTGATTTCTGAATCTGAAGAATTTTGATTAGAAAATAGAGAATTTTCAACGCTTGTACTTTTTGCTTTTAAGTGGGAGGAGGGCCTGGCCGTCGGCGGAACACGTGGCACAAGATGGAGCAAGGAAAGGTCATTATTTAATATTTTTTAAATTATTATTATTATGTCTAAAATTAATAACCGTTGGTTTCCCGCCGCGAGTTTCTATTACGAATTAATTTAATTAAAAAGTGATATAAATGTCTTTTTCAAATAATAATTGCATATAAGTTCAGTCGGAATAAAACAAAAAATCATAAAATGATAATTAAGTTTATTAGGAATGGTTAACCGGCAATGGTGGAACTAGTAATAAAAGTTTTGGAGATTAATTTAAATTTTAAAAAATAGAGGTTTAAGTTAAAAATTTTAATTTTAAAAAATTAAAATTTAATTAAAATTTTTAATAAATTTAAGAGATTTAATAAGAACTTTTAAAAATCATGAGATAAGATTTAATTAAAAGTATTTAAAATTTAAAAATTTAATATGAAATTTTAAAAATTTTGAAGGATTAAATTATTTTTTTAAACTTTTAAGGGCTAAATTATAATTTTTAAAAAATTTAATATTATAATCGACCGACATGTTTATCTAAATATTATATGGAAAATATATGATGTACTGGTGGTGAAAAAATTTTGTTTCCATAAACGCTAGGAGTAATTTTTAATTTTTAAAAATTTAAGGTTTAAACAAAAATTTTATAAATTTAGGTTTTTACCTATAACCCCTAATTTATAACCCTAAACTCTAAATTCAAACCGCAATCCCTAAACTAAATCTAAACCCTAAATTAAATCCTTAGCCCCTAAAATTGTTTGAATAAAACAAAATATTTTTAAAAAAATTAGGGGCCAAAAACATTTTTATCTAAATATTATAATTGTAGCCATATAAATGTATTTAATATTATCGCAATTATTTTTAATATTTTGAGTATTAATTTCAAGAAAATAATTCTCAGTTGGATTTTCTTCATTAGGTTTTTATTTGTTATTTACCTTGAGTAATTAATTTCCACGTGTGATATAACTATTGGTGAAAGGGAAAGTTCTTTAGTATTTGTTTCCGACCACGTATAAAAGCAGAGATTTTTGGCTTTACTCCCCAGTATTTTGGAATTTGAAGACCATGAAAAAGCAATTGAATAAGGACCTTAGCTTCATATACTTATCTCATAGAAGGATTGCATTCATAAGTTTGTATTTGCTTAATTGATTCCATAGCCCTATTGTTTTTTTCTTTTCTTTCCCTTTTGCCTCCTTTGTTATTTGCTTCTGATTTTTAGGGTTAATTCCATCGAACATCTTTAATTTTCGAGTGAAATTAAGTCAATTTAACTAGTATCAGCCATCGGATCAAAATGCACAAACTGATAGATAGAATTTGACATCAACAAGGATGAAGTAAAAAATCAAGATTAATAGGAACAAATTATAATTAACCATAAAAATGAGGGAGCAAAGTTCAACAAAATTAAAATTAAAGGTCTAAATAAACAAATTTTTCATTATATTTTTTAATATAAAAAAATTTGAAAGCAAGCCCCAGGGAACCGAGAGACTAAGGCCCCGAGAGTGAAAAAGTTATTAGATAAACCTTGTTCACCATATCATCCGTAGTCCCAACCAATCAAGTCCGTCTATCTTATTTTTTCTCAAAGTGAATCATCACTTCTTCTTTCCTACATGCAATTAGAGAGTGTGTAATTATTAGATAGTTATTTTAAAATAAACGAACCTGATTAGTTAAATCACAGATGACATGATAAATAAATTTCATCTAATAATTTCTCCCCGAGAATAGGGCATACCCACATTCAATATTTAAAAAAATAGATTAATTATACATTTAGTCTCACTTTTTAAATATTAATGTTTGTCATCCCGGCCACCAATTCTAACTCCTTCCCTACAGCCCAAGCCCCAAGCTACATCTCCACAACTAGCGTAAACCCTAATCAGTAATCATTACAAATTCGAGACAGCCTCCTTCAAGAGAGGGACCAAGGGCCAAACCTTAGGCCCAAAATTTATTATTTATATGGAAAACTACATATTTGACACACACCTTTACCCGTATTTTTGCTTTGATATCTTACCTATTTTTTAATAAAATAGTATTTAATATTACGTTTTATTTTTATTTTAGTATCTCATCGTTAAAAAATTAAAGATACGCTGATTAGGAGAGAGAGAAAATTACACGTGGCAGATTGTCACATTATTTTCTCTCTCCTAATTAGTATGCTACATGGACTAAAGTCATAAAAAATACAGTGTCATGCTTACTAGGAGAGAGAAAATGACGTGTTAGCATGCAACATATGATTTTCTCTCTCTTAGTCAGCATGTTGTTAATATTTTGAACGGCGAGGTATCATAGTAGAAACAAAATGTAACATTAAGTATTATTTTACTTTAAAAAAAGTTAGGTGACAGAACAAAAATACGGACAAAAATGGGGTAACAAATAAATACTTCTCCCTTTTTATAGTGTTCTAATTTTATCTTTGACATTAAACACCAACTTAGATCTGACATAATTATTTTTTAAACAAGTATGCATTAATAAATATTACTATGAACGTTAGATCTAAATCAGCATTTAACGCCAAAGCTTACGATTGGACTGATGAAAGGATATGATTCTAGATGTTGTTTGTGTTAGGCGTAAATTAATTAGTATTTTCATTAGTGGTATCATGAACATATCTACCTCGCCAAATTATGTACTATTGTAAAATTTATATTCAAATTTGATATAACAAATTGTTTAAGGACCGAATTGTAAAAGAAAATAAATTTTTAAATATTCAAAAGTCTTACAAAATGACAAGGAAAAGTTTTTCTAAGTCTAAGACTTAAACCTAAAAATATTTCTAAGTATTTCAAAGTCAAATTCAGCAAATACGCCCAGGCGTATCGATACACCTTAGGTGTTCCGATACTGTTTTTCACTATTGGAATTTTAATTTTGCAAACTGTTTCGATACGGCTATGCCCATTTCGATACGACCTTCATCTGGGCTTGTATTTTAGGTTATGCATATCGATACGACTATGTCCGTTTCGATATGACATTCATCTGGGTTTTAGTTATTGCTTAAGTGTACCGATACGGTCTCTACCGATCGATACGAAGTCTTAAGATTTTCAAATCTTTCCATAAATTAAATGATCGTTGTCTTGTCAGTTAATGGAATCAGTGACTTTAAAAATCAGTTAACCCGTATCGATACGTCCTATAGGCGTACCGATGTAATTTTTTGTCAAACTTTCATCTCAGATTTTAGTGAGTCAAAATCGTACCGATACGACTATACCGTATTGATACGCCCCTATTTTTACTCTTTACATGTTTCGATACACCTTGAAGCATATCGATACGCTATTGCACAACGACTCTTTCTTCTTTTGACAAGTACCAATACGACTCTTCGTGTACCGATACGGTTGGTCACTAAACAACATTTATTGCGGGAAAATAATCCCCAACGGTTCTATTGATGACCTCAACCACACAAACGGTTAGAAATCAATGAGATAGTATAAATTCAAGTCTCCAAAGCTGTTACAACAACTATTGAACATCTATTGAACAACATTCAAGCATTCAAGCAAAAATCCAACCCTTTGAGCTTATTAGAGTCAAATCCATTATAACCCACTTGAGTGATCAAATTGTATTTATTTCAAGTTTGGGTTGAGTGAGATTGTAATTGGGACAAATTATTCACCTTTGAGAGGTATTTGTTCATTTGCCACATTTTCTTGTAAGAGAGTGAATCTTGATCAAGCTTTGGGTAGAAAGCTTTGATCGTTTGCAACGGTTTCCTCCTAATCCTAGAAAAGGGGAAGAATTCATAGTGAATTGTGTTAAAATCCTTAATGGGCAGCTAAGGTAGTGGATGTAGAGCTTGTTAGAAGCTTGAACCACTATAAACTCTTGTGTCATCAATTTTTCATTTTCCATTTGCTTCCCTTCAAATTTTTAATTGCCAATTCACTGTCTCTTGGCCTTCCACCATTGATTGATTATCTCAACAATTGGCATCAAAGCTACACTCATTAAAAGGCTTAACATCCTCTTGAGTCGATTCTAGGATAGATACATCAATCTTCATTCAAGCCATGGTGTCTACTTCCAGGCACAACATGTATGAGTCACAATCTACCCTTAAACTGCCATTCTTCAATGAGGACAACTATTCGTATTGGAAGAACAAAATGATATTATTCATCAAATCCAATGATTATCTCTTTTAGGATGTAATCAAAGACGGACCATCTATCTCAATGAAGCAAGAAGAAGAAAGGCCAAGCAAGAAATGACCGATGAAGAAAGAAAGAAGTTACAAGTAAATGACAAGGCTTTGCACATGCTCTTTTGTGCGCTTGAACCCGATGAGTACTCGAAGATGTCTTCGTGTACAAGTGCAAAGAAGGTGGGGGACAAGCTCAAGACCACCCATGAAGGCACCAACGACGTAAAGAAGACCAAGATGGACTCCTCAACTTGAGTTATGAGAACTTCAAGATGGAGCCCGATCAGAGCGTCACCAAAATGTTCGATCGATTTTCTATCATCGGCAATGGTCTTAAGAGCTTTGGAGAGGTCATCCCCGAAAACAAGCTTGTTTGAAAGCTCATATACTCATTTCTCGAGTCATAGGATGGGAAGAGAACTGCCATCATCGAGGCAAAGAATTTGAAGACCTTGAAGCTCGATGCTCTTATAGGTTCTCTTTTTACTCATGAGATCATGAAGCAAGGAAAAAAGAAGAGAAGAAAAGAAGGTAGAGAAGGAGGTAGAGAAGAAGAAACTCAAAATTGTTCTCAAAGCTTCTTTTGAGGAGAGTGATTTGAGTGAGGAGAAAGATGAATAAATGGCTATGCTAGCCAAAATGTTCACAAGGTTCATGAAGTCCAATAGAGAAAGAAAGTTTCATCAAAGATGCGACTTCAAGAACAATAACAAGAAGGAGGAAAAAGATCAACTCATATGCTTTGAGTGCAAGAAGCTGGGGCACATAAGAACCGAATGCCCCCAACTCAAAAAAAGAGCTTCAGGAAGAAGAATAAGCTTAAGGCAAACGTTGCTACTTGGAGTGATGAGGAATCATGTGATGAAAATGAGCAAGAAGTAGTCAATCTTTTCCCCATGGCTCTTGAAGAAGATCCTAAGGTAACCTCTAACTCATCATCTTTTGATTTTACTTTCGATGAGCTTCAAGAAGCTTATGATGAGTTACAAGAGGTGTATGATGAATTGGTTGAAAAATATAAGGAATCAATTTTGAGAAACAAGAAAATTATCCTAGATTTAAAAAACCAAAATGATTCCTTATCTAAAACCAATTCGAAACTTGAGAAGAAGGTTCTTGATTTACAAGAAAATCAAACCTATTTTGAAAAAACAAATATTGATCTAAACAACTTTCTTTTCGAGTTTCATGATCATCACCACAAGGTGGTGAATGATCTCAAGGCTTTCTTAAACAAAGTTGGGAAATCTAGTTTTAAAAAAGGACAATCTTCAAAACCCAACTAAGTGAAAAGGAACCTTGGTGGCTACAAACAAATAGGCTTCCAAAGGCCCTCTAGAGGTAAAAAAAGATTAGAAGTATTTGGGTTCCTAAAGACGTAATTGCTTCTAATGATATTATGCTATTGTTTCTTAGATTTCTAAGAGAACCAATATTTTGGGAGCTAATACTTATGGACCCAAAATGATTTGGTTACCAAAAATCAAGACCCAATCTTTGTTTGTAGGGGGAGAATTGCTACAGGGTCAAAGCTACATGTCCAAATTCATGGTACCTTGATAGTGGATGCTCAAGACATATGACTAGTGACAAGAGTCGATTCTTGGAGCTAAAGCCAAAGAGTAGAGGAGTGTGGCTTTTGGTGACAACTCCAAATGCCACATTGAAGGAATTGGTTCCATTGGTAATCATTATTCTATTCTCATTGACAATGTTTTGTATGTCAACGATCTAAAACATAATCTTTTAAGCATAAGTCAACTTCGTGATAAAGGTTTCAATGTTCTTTTTGATTTAAATGGTTGCAAAATTTTAAACATTAAAACTAATAAAATTGTGCTTATTGGTCATCGCATAGGAAACTTTTACATGATGCATTTAGATGACATTTATATTTCAAATGCATGTTTTGTTGCTAAATATGAACATGACTCATGGCTATGACAGAAAATTAGGGCATGCAAGCATGAGTGTTTTAGAAAAATTGGTTTCAAAAGATCTAGTAAGAGGTTTGCCAAAAATAAAGTTTTCTCTTGATAAAATTTGTGATGCTTGTGCAAAAGGCAAACATAAAAGAGTTTCTTTTAAACCTATTAATGATGTTTCAACTAGTAGAGTTTTACAATTGATCCACATAGATCTTTTTGACCCTTTTAGGACAATGAGCTTGGGTGGAAATCATATGCATTTGTCTCTGTAGATGGTTAATCTAGATACACTTGTGTTCTATTCTTAAGTACCAAGGATGAGGTTTTAGAAAAATTCATCACTTTTTAAAAAATTACTCAAAATGATGTTGGTCAATCTATTTCTCATATTAGAAGTGACCATGGTACCGAATTTCAAAATTTAGGTTTTGAGAATTTTTGTAACTTAAATGGTATAAGCCATAATTTTTTTGCTCATCGCACTCCTCAACAAAATAGGGTTGTTGAGAGAAAAAATCGAACTTTAGAAGAAATGGCTAAAAACCATGCTTTGTGAGAACAATTTGTCAAAGTATTTTTGGGCGGAAGCCACTAATACCGCTTGTTACATTGTCAACCGAGTAATGATTAGGCCAATTTTAAAGAAAACTCCTTATGAGATTTTAAAATCTGAAAAGCCTAACATTAGTTATTTTCATCCATTTGGATGCAAATATTTTGTTTTGAATAATATAAAAGACAATTTGGGCAAATTTGATGCTAAAAGTGATGAAGCTATTTTCTTAGGGTATTCTTTAAACTCTAAAACCTATCGTGTATTTAATAAAATAACTTTACTTGTTGAAGAGTTTATACATGTAGTTTTTGATGATAACTTATTTCCAATGAAGGATTCTTGTGATGATGATGATGTAGGAATTTTTGATGCCATTGATAGAGGACAAATGTCAAAGGTGGATGAAGTTCCAACCAAAGAATAAGAAGCACAAGATTCACATCTAGAAGTCTTAAAGGACACGAAATTTAGAGGAAAGGAAGTTAGCTACCCAAAGGAGTTCAACTATGTCAAAGGTGGTGAGATTTTGGGTGATCCATCCAAAGGAGTAACCACTAGATTCTCTCTTAAAAATGCTTACAATATTGCATTTATTTCATGCATTGAGCCTAAAAATATCAAAGAAGCATTAAAAGATGTTTATTGGATATTGGCTATGCAAGATGAATTAAATTAATTAAAGAGAAGTCAAGTATGAACATTAGTTGATAGGCCTAGTCATAAGTCTACCATAGGAACTAAATGCATTTTTAAAAACAAACTAGATGAGAGTGGTAAAATAGTGACAAACAACGCTGGACTTGTTGCTCAAGGCTACACTCAAGAAGAATGAATGGATTTTGACGAAACCTATGCACTTGTACCTATAATAGAAGCTATTAGGATGCTCCTTGCATTTGCATGTTATCATGAATTCAAACCTTTTCAAATGGATGTCAAAAGTGCTTTTTTAAATGATTTTATTAATGAAGAGGTGTATGTAGAACAACCACCCAATTTTGAAGATCCAAAATACCCAAACCATGTTTTTAAACTTTCAATAGCTTTATATGGTTTGAAACAAGCTCCTAGAGCTTGGTATGAAAGATTATCAAGCTTTATAATTGAAAAAGGTTTTAACAAAGGAAAGGTGGATACTACTCTCTTTATCAAAATAAATGGCAAAGACATTTTAGTAGTTCAAATCTATGTTGATGATATAGTTTTTGGTTCTACTAATGAGTTGTTTTGCCAAGATTTTGCTAAGTTAATGCAAGGTGAGTTCGAAATAAGCATGATGAGGGAGCTATCATTCTTCTTGGGACTCCAAATCAAACAAAGGAATGCATCTTCATCAATCAAGCTAAGTACATAAAGGACATGCTCAAAAAGTTTGGCTTAGAGAAAGTGAAACCTCAAGCCACACCAATGAGCTCTTCTACAAAGCTTGACAAAGATGAATGAGATAAGTGTGTTTATTTAAAGCTTTGTAGCTCTATGATTGGATATTTGCTTTATCTTACTGTAAGTAGACCTGGCATTATGTTTAGTGTTTGCTTGTGTGCTAGATTTCAAGCTAGTCTAAGAGAATTACACCTTATAGCCGTTAAGAGAATCTTTAGACACCTTAGAGATACACATTGTTTAGGCCTTTGGTATCTTAGAGATTCCTCCTTTGATTTGTATGCTTATTCAGATACAGATTATAGAGGTTGTAAGATAGATAGAAAAAGTACCTCTGGTACTTGTCAATTCCTATGTAGTATGCTTATATCTTGGTTCTCTAAGAAACAAAATAGTGTAGCACTATCTACCACCGAAGCAGAATACATATCAGCCGGAAGTTGTTATGCTCAAGTCCTTTGGATGAAGCAACAACTTTTAGATTATGGAATTGATGTAGGTACCATCCCTCTTAAGTGTGACAACACTAGTGCCATATGTCTCACTAAGAATCTCATCCAACATTCTAGAACCAAGCACATAAAGTAAGACATCATTTCATTAGAGATCATGTCTTGGAAAACAATGTTGTTCTAGAATATGTAGACACCTTAAATCAACTAGCGGATATCTTTACCAAACCATTAGATAAAGATCGTTTTTGACTCTTAGGAGAGAGTTAGGTTTAACTAGCCTTTCTTGAGCCTTAAAGCCTTTTTGGTCTTAAAATTTGCTTGAATTTGATTGATTGCATTGCTTATGTGTTTTTGCTCCTATATCCATCTATGCTTGTTGCTAGGAGAGTATGCATCTATTTTTTATCATACATGATGTTCATATATCATACACATATATTTGGATTCGAGTAAAATCAAATTTTTGAGCAATTTGATACCAAAAATGACATTTCTGGCACTAGTGTATCGATACGGTGTTTCGTGTACCGATACAGGTTCTT
The DNA here is from genome assembly GCA_019671005.1 of Hibiscus mutabilis. Classification (NCBI taxonomy): domain Eukaryota; kingdom Viridiplantae; phylum Streptophyta; class Magnoliopsida; order Malvales; family Malvaceae; genus Hibiscus; species Hibiscus mutabilis. The sequence continues at coordinate 79,228,451 of CM033716.1, forward strand.
GAACGCGTTTCGTTATAGCTTTAATTGTACCGATACGGTGTCGCGTATCGAAACGGATAATAACCATTTCGGTATTGTGTTTTGATACGCCACGTGGCATGTCGGTACGCTTAGCCGCTGGACAGTTTAATGTGCATTAAAAGAGGGTCTCCAACTTTAAATCAAACACATTTTTTTTCTCAAACCCTAGATACGAATTTTACCTATAAAAACCTCTCAAATCCCTTTGTTTTTCACACAATTCATCAAATCTTTTAAGGGCTTTTGGGTTTCTCATCAAACTCCAGCTATATCATCAAGCTTGTGCATTATCATCTTCTCATTCATTCATAATATAATATTCAAGGTGTAAACTCTTTTTCTTTTTTTTCTCGATTTCGTTCATGTATATATACTATTTTTTATTCAAAATTGAATATTTAGTATGCATATATTATGGGTTTCAAAAAATTTGTAAAAACTTTTTCAAAACTGAAATATTTTGTTCGAATATAAAAACATACAATATATTTTTCAACACTATTTTTCAAATTTTATTTTACCATAAAATTAAACCATATTAGATAAATTTTTTAACCATACCTTGATCATTGGATTGAATATGTTGATTTATACATACATTTTTTTGTTTCATTTGTTTTTAGGGTTTTACCGTGGGTCCTAAGAAACGTCCAAAAAGAGAAATCGGTTTTAGTTCCTCAAATTCTAATTCCAATTCCGAAAATGATGGTACAAAACTCAACCTCACCTATATTTTCTATATTGTTTTATTGAACCTTGTTTTCCAAATGCAATGGCTCACTTTAAACAATACGATGTTATAAATTTCGTCGTGAGCACAATATTTCAATACCTTTTTTATCCCTTGAATATTTTCAATTCAAATACCTTGACCTTTTGCATCAATGGAAATTTATACCTTTTTAAGTATACCCGAGTTTTTATAACGAAACATTGTTTTGATTTTTCTACGCAAATGTCCAATGTGTTTACAACCAAGATAGGTCAGAGGTTGTTGTTATTGAATCCTATCTCATGGGAAAGAAATTTCAAATTAATTCTTCAACCTTAGCAAATGTTTTTGGTTTTTAGGATATTGATATTGATGACGATGACTCGTTAAGACTTGTTCTCGATGGCTCTCTAATCGTTCTTGACCCTCAAGATCGCATCCTTCACCTCATGATCACTTGGTGGTTTCGAACATCCGGTGGGAAGTTCTCTACAATCTTTCAAGTTGATGACTTTTGGATCCGTTGCTTTCGTGAAAGTAGGCGTCCGAACTTTGCTTAAATTATGTTTGCAAAGATCGTCTTCCTTGTGCAACATCGCCACACAACCCATGTTTCATCCTTCACATATGGCATCGCCTTGAGCTACTTGTTCCATAAGTTGGAGATCGATTGCACTCATGATCTTGCTGAACCTCTCACTGAGACAATTGATGGGCATTCTCTCAACCGTACAAAATTAACATATCATAATGGATAATGGATTCGTATTGTCGATCTTCCTCAAGGTGCTCAACCCGCTCCGGTGGCTCCTCAAGTGGTTCCTTAAGCTCCAGTTGCTCAACCTTTCAATGATGCTCTCATGGTCTTTCTTACTGAGGAATTTACTATTTTGGGCACTAATATTGCATCTTTGGATATTACCATGACTTACGGGTTTGCCACTATCGACACTCGTTTCACTTCTTTGAAAGAGCGAGTTCTTGCCATTGAAAATCGCCAAGCTTCTATGGAAATATCCCTTACCGCTTTTCATGACGAATGGTGACAATATCATGGAACCAATACCAATAATGAAGATGGAGAGGATGAAGAAGAAGACGATGAAGATGATTCTTAGGCATCTTGCATCTCATGCCATATTATATCATATTAGGATTACTTTTATGCACCTATGTCTTTATGTTTTTGAACTTCTATGCTTTGATTTTATTTCCTTTGGTTTATGTTTTTAGAATTTAAGTTGGATTTGATTATGTTGCTTTGAATTATGCTTTGATCTTTTAATTATAATTATGTTGTTTCCTTTTATGCTTAAAGTACCTTTATTGTTTATCTCTTCCTTTATTTATATCCTATTGGTTTTGATATAACAAAAAAGGGGAGAAGTAAAAGAAAGAGTAAAAGAAAGAGCATTTTTCTTAAGTTTTTCAAAACTATCTTAAAGTAAGAGGGAGCATATTTTTCAAAACTACTTAAAAATTTACCTTGATTTTGTTATATCAAAATGGGGAGATTGTAAAACTATATTCGATTTGATATAACAAATTGTTTAAGGACCGAATTGTAAAAGAAAATGAATTTTTAATTATTCAAAAGTCTCACAAAATGACAAGGAAAAGTTTTTCTAAGTCTAAGACTTAAACCCAAAAATATTTCTAAGTATTTCAAAGCCAAATTCAACAAATACGCTTAGGCGTATCGATACACCTTAGGTGTTTCGATACGGTTCTTTACTATTGGAATTTTAATTTTGCAAACCGTTTCGATGCGGCTATGCCCGTTTTGATACAACCTTCAAATGGGCTTGTATTTTAGGTTATGCGTATCGATACGACTATGTCCGTTTCGACACGACATTCATATGGGTTTCAGTTCTTCCTTAAGCATACCGATACGGTCTCCACCGTATCGATACGAGGTCTTAATATTTTCAAATTATTGCATTTATTAAATGACCGTTGCCTTGTCAGTTAATGGAATCAATGAACTTCAAAAACCAGTTAACTCATATCGATACATCCTATAGGCCTACCGATGTAATTTTTGTCAAACTTTTATCTTAGATTCCAGTGAGCTAAAATTGTACCGATACGGTATACCGTATCGATATGCCCCTGTTTTTACTCTTTACTCATTTTGATATGCCTTGAAGCATATCGATACGCTATTGCACAACGGCTCTTTCTTCTTTTGACAGGTACCTATACGGCTCTTCGTATACCGAGACGGTTGGTCACCAAACAACATTTATTGCGAGAAAAATAATCCCCAACGGCTCTATTGATGACCTCAACCACCCAAACGGTTAGAAATCAATAAGAGGGTATAAATTCAAGTCTCTAAAGTTGCTGCAACTACTATTGAACATCTATTGAACAACATTCAAGCATTCAAGCAAAAATCAAATCCATTGTAACCCACTTGAGTGATCAAATTGTATTTATTTCAAATTTGGGTTGAGTGAGATTGTAATTGGGGCAAATTATTCACCTTTGAGAGGTATTTGTTCATTTGCCATCCTTTCTTGTAAGAAAGTGAATCTTGATCAAGCTTTGGGTAGAAAGATTTGATCGTTTGTAACGGTTTCCTCTTAATCCTAGAAAATGAGAAGAATTCATGGTGAATTGTGTTAAAATCCTTAATGGGGAGCTAAGGTAGTGGATGTGGAGCTTTTTATAAGCTTAAATCACTATAAATTCTCGTGTCATCAATTTTTCATTTTTCATTTGCTTCCCTTCAAATTTTTAATTGCCAATTCACCCTCTCTTGGCTTTCCACCATTGATTGATTATCTCAACAACTATATAATTATGTCCCGAAGAAATGACAAGATTTATCACATTTTTTTCTTTGGATCTCATAAAAATTTATTATTTCACACACATATATACATATTTTAATCCTCACTATATTTAGAATAGAGGGGAACGAGAGACTTTAGGGAAGGAAGAAGAATATTACTAGTGAGTCTACAACCCAATATCGTGCTACACTGACATAAATCAATGTCTAACCAACCAAAACCATATTAATTACATTCAAATTTAATGTGTATATAAAAGTTTTGAGTTAGCCGAGTTAACGAATAATACTTTATAACTTACGTTTTATTTGAATTTTTTTCGAGTTGAGTTGTTTAAGTTTTTGTTCAAATTTTTTCAAATCAAGTATAATATCATGATACTAATTAATTCTAATTTAAACAATTTTCTATAATCATATACGTCATATACATATTTTCATATTTCTTTCAATATGTGAGGTATATATATTATGCAGAGTTAAAAGATTCAATTCAAACTTGAAAACCAATTCAGCAATTATTGAGGCTTTTGAATTATTCAAGTCTCATTATATAACTCAAACTTCATTTTATATTTTTTAAAGTCAAAACAAATGATTTGTATCAAGTTGATGTGAGTTTTTTCACATCAAACCAAATAAAAAATTCAACCTTTTCAAGTCGAGTTTTACTCGCAAATCTACGATAACATAATTTAAACCCCAAATAAATAGTTACAACAACACTAAATACTCACATTTAATAAGTATAAAATATTTGTAAATAAAAAGTTTAAGAAAATACATCATATAAAAGATACATCCGAATCCATTTTCTACAAAAATAAAATAAATTCAGATAATAAACATCTACCAAAAATAAGTCAAATATCCCAGTATCCATTACCATCCCTACAAATTGGATCATATTCAAAGCGAGTGTACATAGACAAAAATAGAATCTGACAAATTTTATTTGAAAACTAAGTTAGAATAATGTAAATGCCGTCTCACTAGCTTGAAGCAAGCCAACTACCAAGAAGAATTCAATTCGATTTATTGTCAAACAAGCATTTCACCAAACCATGCTTAATATACAAGTTATCAATAGTCATAGTATCTCTCCACCACCAGATTTTATCAATACAAACCCTTTCCCTATCAAATGACCTACTTGTTCCTCAAAATATGACCCCTATGGCCTTTGACCTAAAATGTAAGCTTCGAGTACGAATATGCATATTCGGATGGTCATATCTCGGATATATGTCGATCGTGTGTATCGAACAAGGTCAATAACATTTCAAAAACAAAACAAAAAAAGAAAAAGATATGCAGACATTCAAGTATTTTTCTCCATTACAACATCAGAGAATAAATGTGCTTAACGGATATATTTATCTATTGTAAGAAGTTTGAACTTATAACCTATACAATTCAATCAACCAACACACAAATGGCAAGCAAACAGAAAATCCGTGACCTAAAACAACAAAGCAAAGCAAACCAATCTATCGAGACAATCTAGTCAGCAGGGCAGCAAAGTGAGGAACAAAGGGAAATCCGAGACAGATTTAACAATGGAAGCCATGGCAGATTGACAGCACAATGATAAGAATCAAGGCAATGAGGATACCCAAAACGATCAATTTTATCTTCATATTCTGAAGCCACATCTTTCTTCTCATCTTCGTTCCCTGCTGCCTAAAATCTTGGGCCTGTAATTCAATTTTAAGTTTAATGCATATTGTAATCTTTGCATTGTATATTTATCGGCATTAAATGCATTATATGGTGTATCAGAATAAGATGCATAAAGAAACCATAGCAGAAAAAAATATTTATAATAGAAACTTAGAAGGGCCAGAATTATAATAATTTCTAGACTCAGACAAGAATACAACTTCAACAAAGGCTCAAAGCAAAAGCACAAAAGTGGTGTTGTTTCAGTTTCCCATAAAATGAAGTTTGAATGGGACTAACCTGCGAGCGAAGGTTCTCAGTTTTATCCACCAGCAACTCAATCTTCTCACCACGATCAAGGACCTGGTCAAAGAAATGTGTTACTAAAGAAAGAAAACAACATGCTACAAGCAAAATATCTGAAGTTTCATTCTGTTTTGTATGCCATGCCTTGAAAGTTGGAAAAGATGGTTATGCATCTTGCCATGTTTTAACACTCAAACTACACCTAGAACAGTGATGGAATTAGCAGCAATTTATTACCTTCTCGATGTTTTCCATCATGACGCCCTTGACTTCAGAAACTTGAGCTTTCACTTTAGCAAGTTTGCTGATCTCTTCAGGATGGTCCACACAGTACTGCATATGGTCCTTCAATTTGGACCTATTATGTATAAAAAGCTAAAGCATATTTCCAACTCAAAAAATAAATCTTTGAGAAGAAACATAGAGAGGTCAATACCCAAATTCTCTATCCAGGCTTTTGGCCGTGGCAGTTGCAGCCTTCCCTCCTCCATATCTCTTGTTGAAGTCTTCCTTCACTCTTTCCAGAAATGCAATTGGAACTTGCCTGCCAACAGATTCAACAGCAACTACACAGTAGGCTGCAGCACCAAAAACATACCAGACGTCAGCAAGTAGATCTGTGACTAAAACCATTAAGTTTAGGGACGGGATCTCTCCCTTTCTCTCTATGAAGGCACCATTATGCATATAACCTACACCTTAAATATCAATAAGAACACTCTAGCACCCAAACAGAAGCTAAAAGACAGCTGCCAGCTGCAATGTATAAATGAGAGTTAAATGGATATACCCCATTGATGGGCATGATTAGAGGGCGAGATTCTTTGATTTAAAGGCTGATCAAGAAAGTATACACAATTTAAAATGTAACTGATTATCTCTTAACAAGATCCCTTTGCTTCCCAACATTGTTCTTTACTTTCTATATATTAAGCACTCGTTTGGTACTACAAGAATAGAACCCAAATGCAGAGCACATGCATCCACAAAGACGTTAACAGAGAAGGGCAGAAGTTCAATAGGAAATGCAACTAGCCAGGAGAAAGGCACATAAAATCAGTCCCAAATCTTGCAAATTGTAAATTATGCTAACCTTTAAACTATGTTACAATGAACAGATAATGATTTAGACTCATGTAATTAATGCAACCTCACTGTATATGACATCCATTTGCTTATCTAAAAAAAGAAATGGAAGACCTCTAAAGAATATAAATCCATCATTAACACAACTATTCAGATTCTTAATTAAATATTAATATAAGAAACATCATTATCCCTCGGTCAAACACAAAAAAAACCTTCTCCTTTGTAAGGAAAAATAATGAATACGTTTAATGGTTTCAAGCAATTCATCTTTGCTTCTTTTTATTGATTCATCGCAAGACGGATAAACTGATAAACAAACGAGAGCTACATAAGGATATGGACATATAAAATGAGTTAAAAATCAAGGAAACCAAAGTAAAAAAAAAAGTTGTAAAAATGGAAACCAACGCATCATTTATATACAAATCAAAATGTTCAAATTAAATCTCTTCCCCTCCGCTTTGACCAAACATAACATTGTTCAAAAACTAAGATCTGAAAACAACAAATTCATACTAAGCCCAGATCCAGCACACGACAATAATAATTAAAACAAAAATAAAAGCCAAATCACAGACTAAATAACAAAACAGATCGCATGCCGATTTACACATTCGAATCATCAAGCAAATAATCCGATTTCTAAAAAAAGGTCAACCAATCTAAAAATAAAATAAGATCGAGATCGAAAATCACAAAAATCTCAAGCAAACAAAAAAAGATCTTACTGAATCCATTTTCAACGAGGAAATTGAAGGTGTGACCATCGCAGTTATAGGTGAACTTGTTATCGGAAGCCGGAAGTTTCTGGAGACATTGAGCGGCGATACTGGTGAAATTTCCGGTGAACTCAGTGTACTCGGCGAGGATAACAGTTCCGCGTGCCACGAAGCTGTAGATCAAAGACTGTTGCCCCATCTCTCCAAAAACCCTAAGCCTTCACCAGCAAAAGATTCAATCCGCAAAAGTCTAAGAGAGACGAAAAGGGAGAGGGCGACGGGATCGGAGCAGATATAGGGAAATGAAACAAATGCTGGATTTGATGCAAAATTATTTAAAAAAATCTACATTCATACGTACGAAATTTGTTTGCACATATAATTAAAATCATAAATCAATCAAAAAAATAAAAGAAAAAGAAGATCATCTAGAAAGAGAGGGGAGAAGAGAAATTACCTTGAAAATGGTGGGAGAACTATGGATTTGGTCGTATGGTGAACAGTCACGCGGGTTTTGTTGTTCTGATTTTCTTTTCAAAATCCATCGACTTCTTTTGGGGTAAATTACGTCAAATGGTCATTCAACTTTATATGTGTTTTCATTTTGATCACTAATGTTTGAAAACCTATGTTTTGGTCTTTCATTTTTAAAAAAATGATTTAAATTCCTTCAAAATCCTTTAAAAATCATTATTTTTATTTTTTAATTTATTTAATTAAGTTCCTTCTAAATTTTTAAATGTTTTTATTAAGTCTTAAAAATTTTATTAGACCTCCAAAATTTTAAACTAACTCTTTTAAAAGTTTTAAAAAAAATTAGTTTAAGGTTTAAAAAATTCAAAATTTTTAAATAGGTCACTGTAAATTGTTATCAAAATCCGCCACTACGGTTGACTCTAGTTAGAAAAGTCAAAAAATAATGATATGACATGTTAAAAATTTTAATATCTAATCTTACCCTGAATTATATCTAAATAAAATATTAATTTGGTATTTTTGCTGTAATTAAAAAATATTAAAAATATTAAATAATTTTGTACAAAATTATTTAATTCTCTTATATTTTTAAAAGAAAAATAATATCATTTTTTATCTTATAGTTTGATTATATTATATATATATATATATAATATTATATATATTCTACATATACACCAAAAGTAACATCTTTAACAAAAGAAATAAAATAAATTAGGGAAAGGTAAAAATAAATTAAACAAAATAAATTTTTGTAATTTTCCTTCCTAGAATATTCATATTTTTTTTAGTGTTGGTTATTTTTTTTGAGGCTATTTATATTCTCTAAAAAAAAATATATTAAAATTTATTTTCATATGTTATTTATTTTATTTAAGTAGTCTTTCCCTTTTTGTGTGAAAATTGAGCCGAGTGATTTTATTGTTTTTTATGACACGCCGAGTCTAAAATTTTGACCTTGCATTTTTTTTATTTTCTCTCCTCATGATTGGATTTAACATTATATCTCCAAATGATCTAACTAAAATATTACTTTGATATTTTTATAAGTTTACTGTAATTAAAAAATCCTAAAAATATTAAAATTTTGTACAAAATGAATCAATTCTCTTTATTTTATATTTGTTTAAATTTAAGCAGTGTAATATCCGTAAAAAGTTATAAAATATTTTTTAAAAGAAGATAATATATGTTTTTTTTAACATTATAGTTTAATTATGCGGTAATATCCATTCTTTTACTCTTACCCAATAAATGATTTTTCCTTTTATTTGTCTTCACTCTATTCACGTTCTCTTGATTTTATGTTATTTTATTTTTATTTATGTTATTTAATTAATTTTTTCTTTTTGTATAAAAATAGTAAATAGTTTTATCTGTTTTTGTGACACAGTTTTTGTCTATTCTTGTGACACATTTTTATTTTATCTTCTCTTGATTGGATTTGACATCATATATTCAAATAGTGTTTATTATGTTATTTTATTAATATACATCCTTATTTTGGACCTTTAAAATGAATGATGATAGATGTTTGCAATTACCAAAGATAAATTACGTGATTGAGTTGTGATAATGTCGACAATTAACCATCATTGATATATATATTTTATATGTTTGTGTTTATAATGTTTATTTTTATTGTATCAATGGTGTTTATAGACATCTATTATTTATTAAAATAATTTTGTTGAGTTTTTAACTCTTTCATTGTTTGGTTATATTTTATTTTCTAAGTTTTGTGTATTATAGTGATTTTAGGAGAAAAATGTCGGTTAGTTTATTCTTGTTGTGTAGACTTTTGTTTAAGTAATTTTAAGATATTTTTTCTAAATGCTCATAAAGATAAAAACTCATTATTCAACTAACGCTAAAAATGATGTATATTTAAAAAATAAGAAATATATTTATTTATTTTTTGTTTCATTAAAATTCATGAATAATTTTTTAATCCACTATTAAATGAGTTTGAACCCAGATTTAACCCAAAACCTAAATGTAAAACACCAAGCTTTTTAATGACAATATTTAGAAATTTTTAGATACTCTATTATATAAATGTTTAATCAAGTCAAACATTATTTCCAAAACATATTCTTATTAAGTCTCAAAATTTTTGAAAAATTTAGTTAGACCTCTAAAATTTTAAACCAATCCTTTTAAAAGTTCTGACAGATTTTTAATTTAAGAGCCAAAAATTTAAATGGTGGAGAAATTGTTGTCAAAAAAAAGTGCAAGTTTTTCCTTTCTAAATTATATTTAAATAAAATATCTAATTTAATTTTAGCTGATAAGTTCTCCAAAGAGAAATGGTGTCTCTTAAAAAAATTTAATATCTAATTTTACTCTGAATTATATTTAAATGAAATATTACTTTGATATTCTTATATATAAGTTTGTTGTAATTAAAAAATCCTAAAAATGTAAATGTTACAAAATCTTGATTATTTTTTTAAAAAGAAAATAATATCTTTTTGATATTTGTTGTGAAAAATCAGGAAACTGGTTGAACCCCTTAATGTTGATTTTTTAATTTTTCTTTCCCTATTTATAGTTTTCTGGGTAGATTTTAAGGGGGTTGTTTTATTTTTCATTTATGACATTAACTTTATTTAATTTTGGATTTTTCTTTCAAAGAAAAACCATAAAAACGAAAATAATTTTATCTGCTGCTTTTGTGACATCTTTTGTAAGGCGATTTTGGAAATAAAACTTGATTCTTCTAATAATTGAATTTGGCAATCAAAATAATTTAAAAAGATCACCACCTGGTTCAATGGTTGATGCTTGTTTATCATTTATTGGTATAAGTCCCTCAATATTATTTTTTTTTTTTTATTTTTAAACTAATCAAATAATTTTTAAATTTTTGTATTGTTTTAATAAATTTATTTAAAATTTTGTTTAAAATTTGGACATGAACTTTTTACAGTTAATATATTTTTGACAGCACCCTCACACTTTTGTTTAAATAATTTTCATCATTTTTTAACGGTTTTCATTTAACTATGGGTAATTTTTGTGAATAATAAATATTTTTGGAAAAAATAAAAATAAATAAATATTTTTATTTATGTTTTGTTTTTTATTAATTTTAAATATATTTTGTCCCTATTCAATAAGAATAACTGTTATTATTTGTCAGAATAATTATATTTAAAAAGTAAGAAATATTTTCATTTACGTTTTGTTTTATTTATTATTCATAAATAGATTTTTAACATGTTTAAAGACATATTCATGAATATATTCGTTTAATGTTCGCTAACATTAAATAAACAAATATAATTTTAAATAAATAAACACAATCACACAATTTAGAATCTCTTAATAAACATTAACAAGCTCTAAAAAAACAAACGAATATAAATATAAATTTATTTGTTTAAACTCGGTCAATTTTTAATTTTATATATTAGTTAAGCACCTCTTGTGCGGTTCAAATATAAAATACTATGCATGAATTCCAAGTGACTTTGGCTTCTCTTTGATATGATATGTGAAATTAGTTTATAATATTAAAGGTGAATATTAAATACGAGTATGTATTTAAATAAATATATTAAAAATCAAACTTTTCAATATAGTAGAAAGATATGAATTTTATACTTATATTTTTTTGTTGTTATTCCTGATTTTTAAGATTTTGTATTGATTAATTCAAATCAAAATATTTATGAAAGTAGGCACTGGTAATAAAAATATCAAAAATTTCAAGGTAAACAAAAGTCATAAAATAAAAAAAATTTTTTGCATAAAATTAGGCCTTGAAACTCTAAACTTGTTTAACCAATGCCAAGTTACATAGCACTTGAACTAACACCGTCAGTATTTTCATTCTTATATATATATATATATATATATATATGTGACAATTTTCATACTTATTTTTTTGGCAAATTATACCTTATCGTAATTCTACTTAAAGGAGGAGAAAAGAGAGAATTTTAAAGAAAAGAAGGTGTTTTTAATAAGTCTAGAACCATGCCCTAAAAAAAACAAAAATTTTATACATACACAAAATTTTCGAATTCAAAACCTAAACAAATGTTAAACATATTTTTTTTTTTACAATTTTTTCATACTTATATTTAAATGTGTGGCACACAGAAATTTGAAAAAATAAATTATCATTTACCATTACAAAAAATCTATAACTCCTTTTACAAATTACACACTGTTATCAAAAAGGGTTTTTCCAATGTTAAACACATGGAAATCTGTTTCCCTCGACATTTACAAAGAATGCCAAAAAATGTACAATGTTCGCCATTGTTGAAACTCGAAGCTATCCGCCATTGTTGGAGCTCGAAGCTAACACTGGCTCTCGTACATTCAATCCAGTCGACAATAAACAATATAAAATATTAAAAAAAAGTTGCAAAAAAGGCCAAAAGTTTGTTTTTCCGAACCATTTTACCAGTTGGAACTGAGATCTAGGCCGTCGTTGTTGCCTCCATCTGGCGGATTGATCGTCACGTAAAGCAAAGATATGACAATAGACAAAAGGCCAGCCCAGACGTAGATGATCGTCGGAACCCTTCCCCGGCGTCCCATCAACCCCTTCACGAACGGGTACATATGGCACAAAACCCAGAACGCGAAGAACAATCCGCCGAACAGCTGAGTCCATTGCGGTATGACGCTGTATATGGTTCTCGACACGCCGATCACGATTGCGAGCAGGGTCACGATTATGATCGTTAATGGCACTATAAACAGACTGGTCCATTTGACGAGGTAAAGCTCGGCGTAGATGTCGTCTTCGTCTTCTCCGGCTGATTTGGATGTCAACGTGAAGGAGATTTCGATGCCGGCGAAGACTTTGAGGAGGCCTTGGATGACGGCGACTAAGTGAGCGCTGGAGCCGCCAATAACCCAGAACTGTTCGTTCCTCCAGAATTCCTCGAGGCTGATCCCCGACCACCGGACTTCGAGAATGGAAATGCAACAAAGGGTTAACGTGATGACGAGGAGATATGTAAGGAATGCGATGTTTAGGCCTTGGACGATGAACTGGCCGGAGAAGAGGGAAAGCGCCGGGAGGAAGCAGTATATGACCAAGAAAATGGAGGTGAACGGGTAGAATCCGACGTTGAGATACGCGATTCGTTGTAGGAATTTGAGCCGTCGTGTTGCGAATAATGGGTTGTTTCTGGAGAAAAAGATTTCGACGGAACCGGTGGCCCATCTCAACACTTGGTGAAGCCTATCGGTGAGATTGATCGGCGCGGTTCCTCTGAATGCGTCGCGCTTCGTGACGCAGTATACCGACCGCCATCCGCGGTTGTGCATCCTGTAACCCGTCACAACATCCTCCGTCACTGAACCGTAAATCCACCCAATTTTGCCACCCCAGTCGGTGTTATCTTCGTACCAACAGGAAATGACGGCGACTGCCTCCGCAACCGTTGGTGCATCGAGCGGCGGGCGTGGTGTCAGCAATGCACCCGGTGGTCGACCGTTCTTCACCGATATATGATCGGCAAGGGGACGTCCTTGGTACTCGGCCACGGGTATACTTTCAGTGAAAAGTGTGGAGTCACCGAATTTCTTCGGAACGTCCAAGTCCGGGTGCACATTTAAGGGTTGTGCGTCCTCATCTCCTGGGATAGGCTTTGTTTGAATATTATCAGCCGGTGATTTATTCTGTCCAAACACACCTGTATACTCGTTTGCTCTCGGTGGATGGAATCCATAGAGTGCGTAACGTCGGAACATGCATCCGGTTCCGACGTACACCGGCCCTTGAAGTCCATCGAGTGCTCTCATACTCCCTGTTGTCACAAAACAAAAATAGTTAGTCATTCAAATTTTACAGTTTGGTTTAAATAGAATAAAAGACGATACCATCGAAAAAGACGGTGTTATGATTTGCGTATCGATCCGACGGATCGATCCCTTCGAATCGTTGAGGGAACTGAATGTAACAAATGCGATCCCCGCCGCGATCCATCATGAAGCAGATCCCTTCTTTGATGGCCATAGAATTATAGAAGTAATGGTCACAATCCAAGTTGAGTATAAAGGGTCCGTTGGACAATATTGCAGAAGCTCTAACCATGCCATTCATTGCTCCAGCCTTCTTGTTGTGGTCGAAACCGGGACGTTTTTCCCTCGAAACATACGAGAACATCGGTAGCCTTATGTCGACCCCCGAGAAGTCTATCCTTTTCTCATCTGGGCAACCCATCACCGGATCGGATTCAGGGAATTTACTCATCACCTATGATAAATCCGGATTAGTTTATGTTTAGAACGTTAAATAAATAGACGAAATCATTGGTGTTCCGGATAAAAATGATTTACCTGTAAGATTCCAGCATGGTCACCTTTGGAATGGTCGGCAGTTGGATTGAGCCATGTCCCCGGCCAATGTGTTCCGTCGGCCATCCATGTCGCCTTCTCGACCTGAAAATCCGGTGGCAGCGACCCACCGTTCTTCTCTTTGGCAAGACTTCTCTCCTTTATAGCCTCTCTATGGTTGTACATATCACATCTTTTGCGTATGGTCTCAGGGAGACCATTGATCCTCACCTTGAATTCATCGTACTCCCTCTTTATCCACCGTCGATCTTTCACGAAATCGGTCCGTTTCTTGTTCTTCGTCGGATCGGTTTTCAAGTTGAAATAGCTGTCGGGGTTTCTAGGTTCAATGTCATGTTTCCGACAAAACGGCACCCACACCTCGGCAAAACGGATAGCCTCGGCCATGGCCTCAAATGTGAGGATGGCACCACCATCATCCGAAATATAGGCTGAGAGTTTTTCAATAGGATAGTTAGCCGCCATGATGGATAGGATGGTGTTGGCAGTGACGAGCGGAGGTTCTTTGTCGGGGTCGGCCGTTGAGACGAAAACATCAACTCCGGGAAGGTCCGATCGACCGGTCGGGTTTGATGGTGAGACCTGCTCGAACTTCTCGTGTAAGGCGACCAGGTCGGTCGACCGATTAATAGGATTCAGCTTCGGGAGACTGTCCAATAGCCAAGAGAATGCGAACCACGACTCGCACACACACGAAATGCCCCACAGCCACATCGCATCAGGGTTCGGGTTACGCCAACGCCACCCGAGGAAGAAAAACAGAATAACCAAACGTACTAATATCAAAAATCTGTAAGGGCTAAGAATACTAGACTTAACCGGTATCTTCCTCGTCAACGGCTTCCACGGTTTATCCATGAAATCCGACATCGTTACACCCTCATCGGCTCCGTATCGACCACCGTCGTCTTGCCAGAATGCGCTCCCGATCCCATACTTCGCTTTCGACTCGAACAACCAACGATTATGATCGAAATCACCCGTCTGGCTCCGTAAAAACATCGACTTATTATTCATCGATTTCATCACCGACATCCTTTTATCCGCTTTCGACCCGTCGTTGCCACCACCACCACCTTGAGACTCCGTCGAGGGCTGGTTATCAGGCGTAGGCGGCATCATGACGGTGTAATTTATGTAATCGTTCTGGACCGATTGATCGCCGGACATGTCCACATCGTCGTCCCTGGACAAGCTCACGATCCGGCCACTCGCTGTCCTCCGGGTAAATTTTACGCCTTGGGGTGATTCGCCGGTGTTGGTTGATTTCTTATTCTTGGATGTGGCCATTATTTTATGTTGATGGTTGCTTTGATTAGCTTTAAACAGCTAAACAAAGCAATTATCTCTTGTCTTGTAATGTGCAAAATGCACTTATTATTACAATTATTAGTTTAGTGTTGGAATGAAACCTGGGATTAAGGTTTTAAACACAGTTTTGGTTGCTGTTCTTGTTTTAAGGAAATTACAGGGTTGAAATTTGGTTGACTGGTTTAATGGTCTAAAACATTGTTTTGTTATTTTCGTGTTTGTTTTTCTTAGTGGTGAATAGAGTTTTACTCCCATGCTTTAAGCTTAGCCTTTTAATTTTCATTTTTTTTCAAATGGTTTTGACAAAGTAGATCTTTTCATTGATGGAGTTATTTTGTCCAAATTTAAAAAGTTAAAATATTATATAAAATTTAAATAATAGTTTCAAATAAAAAAATTAATCCATTTTCATTCTAGTGATGCTCTGGGAAGACATTTTGAACCTCGGGCCCAAATTAACCTAGTCTGAATATATTTATTTAATATTTTATGAAAAATTATTCGACAAGCATATTGTATAATTTACATAATTAATTTTGTTTTAGGGTTTTAAAGATTTAATTCGTATAATTATAATTTAAAGTTTAGATTTTAGTATAGAAATTTTAATTTTAATTTTTTAAGAATAAATATGTAAGATTATGTTATTATTGAAGTTTAATTTGTACATGAGAAATGTTTCATGTACTCGCGGTGGAAACTTTTTATTTTCAAAAACGCCTTAATTTTAAGATTTATGATTTAGAGGTTATGAGTTTAGATTTAAGGTTTAAGAATTTAATAGTTGTGATTAGAATTTTAAGTTTAGGGTTTAGAGGTCGTGGTTGGATAATATAGTTAAAAAACTAAGTTTTAACCCCAAATCTTAAATTCTAAACACAATACATCAATTCTAAACCATTAAATATAAATACCTAATATGTAAACCTTAAAATAAAGAGGCTTGTGGAGAAAAGTTTCCGCCATCAAATGTAAATATATATGAGTTGCAAGGGAACTTTGGATTATTGGTTTCTATGATTTTTAATAGAGGTAATTGCACCACATGTCCTCAAGTCAGGGCGAAACATAAGCATGACCAGTGGGGTTACGCCCCATAAATTTTGAAATATTATCAAATAGCCCTTGAATTTTTAATTATTTTTTGTCCCCTCAAGATTTTTAAAAATTCATAATAAGCTTTAAAATTTTAAATATTTTTAATTAAATCCATTATCATAATTTAAAAAGTTCTGATTAAATCACTCAAAATTATTAAAAAGTTTAGTAAAACCCTCAAAATTTTTGAAAATTTTAGTTTAAACCTCTAACTTAAAAAAAAATTAAATTGCCCCTAAACTCTTACTCCAGGTTCCGCCATTGTCTCAACCTATGATCTTATTCTAAATTTATCCTTAAACTTTTAAATATTTTAATTTCATTCTAAAACCATGTCCCTCTTTTTTAAATTAGTCTCAAACTTTTAAACGTACTAATTTCATGTCCGAACTATGACTTTCATTTTAAATTGGTCTCCAAACTTTTGAACATTTTAATCTTATCCCCAAATTATCAATATATGATGTATTAACGTAAAATCATTACAAAAAGTATTAATTGTTATGTAAACAATAATGTATATTATGTAATAATATGATGTTGCATAAAAGATATTTTAAAGATGAAACTAGAGCATTTAAAAATCTGGGGATCGATTTAGAATGAGCCATAGTTTGGAGATGAAATTAGTACGTTCATAAGTTCAGGGAAGAAAGCGAGATTAAAATGTTTAAAAGTTTAAGTTTACTTTTAACTTTTACTTTGGTACTCTCGGTAAACACGATGTGTTTAGATTACATCAACTTCATGAATTCCATATGTTTCCTTCTTGTCTCGAACGCGACGATAGGTTCTCCAAAGTTGTCGAGCTCAAATTAGTGTGGTGGCTCGAAGTGAAGGGAAGGATCGAGACCCGAATTTTATCGTCTAACACAAACTATGCAACATATCTTGTATTTAAGCATAGAAATAGGCGTACGACCGAGTTTAGGAAGAGACCGGTTGGTTTGAATGTCAATATTAACGGAGTCGCTTCAAGGGAAGAGTAGAGGGTGTTGTTAGACCTATGAGATGAGTCTCAACATGTTCGAGAGAGCGAAGATGAATGGATGGAGACCGAAATGGGTGAGTTTTTTTTAAATGAGAGTGGGGATGATGAAACTGTAAAGTTTAATCTTAAGGAGTTAGACACAAATTACCATAAGCGAGGCCTCATTATTGAAGGGATTGAGCTTAGGCATAAAGATATTGGTAGCTAGGTAGACAATGGACATAAGTGCCCGGTGTTTTCCTTTTTTTTATTAGGCAAAGTTACAATAATCTTTCCGAGACAAATATCAGAATTTGAACCCACACAAAAAATAAAGCGGAAGAGCATGTGTTTTCCTTTTTAGTTTTGTTTAGCATAAACGTAGCATATCAAACCCTATACAGGTCTTGCCTCTTCGTCAGTGTTGCAGCTAGACCAAACTTCTTCGTCAGATTTTATCTCTTTCTTATAGTTGTAGCTAAAAAATCAAAAATCAAATAAAGAAAAAAATATGTTTTGAAAAAATCAAAAAAAGAAAAAAAGAAAAAAAAATCAAAATAAGAAACTTCATCATCTGATCATGCCTCTTTGTCGGTGTTGTAGTTGGATCAGGACTTGCTATCTTTAAATCGTGTCTTTTCATCGGTGTTGTAGCTCGGTCAAATCATGGTCTTGCCTCTTCGTTGGTGTTGTAGCTGGACCAAATGTACCAAAGTTCTAATTTTGCCTCTTCGTCGGTGTTGCAGCTGGATCAAAACTTTTTGTCTTTAGACAATGCCTCTTCGTTGGTGTTGTAGCTCGGTCAAATCTTGATCTTGCCTCTTCGTCAGTGATGTATCTGGACCAAGTCACTAATTTAGGATCCTGCCTCTTCATCGGTGTTGTAGCTGGATCAACCCCATTAACTCTAGACCTTGCATTTTCGTATATGTTGTAGCTAGGTCAAACCTTACTAACTCATGGTCTTGCCTCTTCATCGGTGTTGTAGCTAGACCAACTTCACTAACTCTCAATCCTGCCTCTTTGTCGGTGTCGTAGTTGGATCAACCTCACTAACTATAGACCTTGCCTCTTCGATGGTGTCGCAGCTAGATCAAAACTTTTCATTTTAGACTGTGCCTCTTGGTCGGTGTTGTAGCTGGGTCAAAATTTACTAACTTTCTCCTTTCCTCGTAAATGTTGTTGCCAAAAGAAAAAAAAAGGAAAAAGGGGAAAAAACTGCCAAATCTAGTCTCTTCGTTGATGTTGCAGCTGGATCAAACATCAGAACTTTCATCATTTGATCATGCTCTTCATCAGTGTTGCAGTTGGATCAAATATCTGAACCTTCACCCTACAATCTTGTCTCCCGTCAGGTGTTGCAGCCAGATCAAATGTCGGAACCTTCATCCTTTGATCTTGTCTCTCTGTCAGTGTTGCAGCTGGATCAAGTTTTGCAGACCTTGTCTCTTCGTTAGTGTTGCAGCTAGGTCAAATTTTCTTCAGGTATTGCACCACCGTCAGAGTCGTAGCAAGCCGAACTCATTTTACTTCTGCAACAGATCCTCCAGTTTGAAGATTTTGCCTACAAGATCGGTCAAGCAGATCAAGTGAAGCTCAAGAAAAGATGATGGACGGAGAATAAACCTAAACCTGATCGGACAAAAATGGTTATTCTTTTGTCTTTGCTCTATTCCTGTTACACAACAATGAACAAAGAGAGGCAGCTGTAATACTCATTTTTTCTGGGCCCTAGCCCAAACCCATTTTAACCCAAACTCAATAACCATATTCAAAATTAAAAATTAAAAATAAAAAATCTTTTTATTATTATTTACAAACCTTATAGGCCCAATTAAACCAAACAAATATTCAATACCCAATATTGCAAACTATCAAAATACCCCACACTCTAATTAACTCTAACCTAAAAACCCTAAAAAGATAATAAACCCTTCTTTATCCTAATCTTCCAGCCGTCGCCCATGCCTTTTCGCCTCCCCCTGGCGCGTGCACGCCACGCGCCGACTCTTCGGCTACCGTGGCTTTCACGTGTGCCACCACGGCCTCCAACCGCCCATTTCTGACTGACCGCCTGCTCCGCCGCTTGACACGTCCTCTCTACATCCATCAGACCTGAAAAAAAACGAAAAGGGCATGATTAATCTGGAAAAGCAAACAAGTGGATCCTTTCTTTTTATTTTTTATTGTAAAAACTCGGGTATATAAACCCAAAAAAAGAAATGTAATGGTGTCCAGATTTCAAATAAAAAAAGAGAGTTCTCTAGTCCATTTCCCATTCGAACCAAAAATAAACAACAAAAAGGAGATTAAAAGGGAAAACATATTCGAAAAAAATGAAAAAGATAAAAAAAATTATAATACCCTTCAGTTTCTTTTAGATCTACATACTTAGGATTAGGTTCGGAAAAATCTAACCTTAGATTTGACTTCGGGAGAAAAAACGAGTCGCTCGGTCCATTTGCATGATTTTCGACCACAGAAGGCGGCAGTTCCCGTAGCCGATGATGGCGGCTCGCGGCGGCGCACAGTGGACAAAGGAGGCCGGCACCGATTTCCGGGTAGAGGCGAGGGAGAGCATTTGAGAGAGTCTCAGCTATTTTTTTTTTAAATCACCACAACAAATGATTTTTTTGGAATGAAAATGGGTATTTAATTGAGAACCATAATGACGTCGTTTTGGAGCTTTCGACCCGCGCCTCAACCCGACCTGGCCTGGCGGATCCGCGCCTTTTCGGCTAATAGGTAAATTACGCTTTTGGTCTTTTCTTTTCTGTATCCTTTATATTTTCGCATTTATATTCTTGTTTCATTACATTTTATTCATAGTTTTTTAGTTATTATTATTAATATTATATACAATTTTCTATTACATATCATAATCTATAGTATTATTATTATTATATATATGTATATATATTTAGTGTATATTATATTAACAAACATATTAATATGTATATTATATTATATTTTATATTTAGTATATTATGGAATATATATCAAGTACATGTATATTATTATTTTTATTATATAATATATGTGTATTATGTTATATATGTACATTATATCGTATTATTATATATACTTTCTTTTTAATATCTTTAGTATATATTTTTAAAATATTAAAATTCGGTTTAATATTAAGGGAATATTTTCCACTTTATTTCGGGAAATGGCTAGGAAGTGGTGTCATGACTTATTCAGGTGTCATCTTCATCGGTTGTCGTAAATAAGGAAATATTCCCCTTAGACTGTCTTTTGGGATTAATTTTTAAATTAAAACTCAAATTTTAGTTTTCTTGTAAAGACAACACTAAATCAACACGGTACCAATTTCGGGCACTGTGGGGGTGCTAATCCTTCCCCACGCATAATCGACTCCCGAACGCAAATATTCTGAATCTCTAGTTATTTTTAATGGTGTCTAGCCTACCAAAGTGGCCGGTGGCGACTCCATCTCCATATCCCATTTTCAATATGATAAAAAAAACCCTTTATTACAATTATTAGATTAAATCTATTGAACTAAATTAAAGGTATGGTCAAATTAATATAATGTGTAAGTAATTAAGATTAATGTATAACATACAAATATTTTAGTTGTCACATCAGTTTCTCGTTAAATGTTAATGGCGGGTGATTTAATAGATATCATTAAGATAATTCAGTGACCTGATTGAAAAAATTAAAATAGCAATGGTCAAATTCGAACCTTTCTTATAATTAAGTGGCCATTGATGTAGATTATCCAAAAATTATGAGCTTACTGAATTGAGATATTACCTAAATTTTATGGCTCATATTAGAAATTAATCAATTATATTGACATGTAACGTCATCAATGTAACATGAGTTAATATCTTATTTGTCCCGGCTGAGAAGAGACGGAGTCATTAATCTCACATCGGAAAGGAAAATGGAGGTCTCGGGATATATAAACAGTGGCACTGTACATCCTATCAGACATGTCTTTTAGGAAGAGGGTAATGACCCCGTGACAAGTGGTATCAGAACAACCCTTTAACTGCCTAATTCACGCCGAACGCCCATGAATGGGGTAGGCAGGATGGACAACCACGACAATTGGCCAATCACAAGATTAGAAGCTCGTGACGAGGGCATCACGAGGTTGAGTGGGGGTGAGAATGTCACGCCTGAGAAGAGGTGGAGTCATTAATCCTACGTCGAAAAGGAAAATGAAGGTCTCGAGATATATAAACAGTGGCGCTGCACATCCTATCAGACATGTCTGTTAGGAAGAGGGTAATGACCCCGTGACATTTTGCTTAAATAAGGCAAGTGTCCAAAATGAGAAAAGAAAAAAAAAAGCAGCATCTACCGTGGTTTATTAGAAAAATCAAATCTTAACGACGAATGAGTGAAGTGCAACGAGACAAAACCAGCGACTTCTTAGTTCATTTTGGTTGTGGTTTCTCACATTTTCCTACCAAAGAAAATAAATGGATTTTACAAGGATATTGCCAGAAGAGTGCTTGTGTCTGATTATGTCGTTTACTTTCCCAGCGGATGCTTGTCGGTCGGCCATGATTTGTCCAGCTTTGAGATCAGTCGTGGACTCCGACGCGGTGTGGGAAAAGTTCATGCCCTCTGATTATAAGTCCATCACCATTTTTGTCTATGTTTTCGTTCCATTCTCATTCAAAATGGTACAATGGTAAACCCCAAATCTCTATGGATCTTTCACTCTTATGCATTCTAGTAATTTGGCGAACATATGAACGAAGATGTTAGCGGGCATGCAGAGGTACATGTTCACGATCATTAAACGAATATGTTCGTGAACGTTAAACAAACAAACACAAACACGATATTAAAAAGTTAAAACTTTAAGGACATTACAAAAATGGAGTAGCTTGAGTAATGTTTTGAAGTTGAGGCTAAAAAACATTCAAAAATACTTTAGGAACGAACTCGGTACAAAAGGTATACTTTAAGCCTAGATATAAACATTAAGGTTTAAATTAATCATTATACCTGTTTTTTGATTTATCTTTTGTTTTGTTTTTTATTTTTAGAGTTAATTAC
Source organism: Hibiscus mutabilis (assembly GCA_019671005.1). Lineage (NCBI taxonomy): Eukaryota > Viridiplantae > Streptophyta > Magnoliopsida > Malvales > Malvaceae > Hibiscus > Hibiscus mutabilis. The sequence continues at coordinate 79,250,992 of CM033716.1, forward strand.
ACTATACGTCCTTAAACTATGATTCTTGTTCTAATTTGATGCTCAAACTTTTTAAACATTTCAATCTCATCCTCAAACTATGACCATCGCTTTAAATTGATCCATAAACTTTTGAGCATTCCAATTTCATCCCAAACTATGAGTTTCATTCTAAATTTGTCTCAAAACTTCTAAACGTTCTAATTTTATTTCCAAATTATCAATATATACTAGTCATATTCCATATTAATAAAACTATTATAAACATTATTTTTTTATAAATTGGGATTTTTACCATGTGCCTCATTAAAAACTAGGGGTGTTCATTACCGAGTACCCAGGTTTTCGGGTACCCGAAGTCCTGGGTATTAAAATCTTCGGCCTATGTCCCGGCTCGCTTTAACCGGGTACCCGAAAATTCAGGTAACAAGTACTCGTACTTTTGCTTTTTTAAATCATTTTATTTTATTAATAAAAAACTCATAACTAATAAAAGTTCGAATTATATAATCTCGTCATAGAGTTTAAGATCCAAAGTATTAAATCCAAACAACTTTAGAATATAAATTTAATAATTTTTAAAAATTACATGCATAATTAGGTTATTTGATTTGGGAATATAGTGAATATAATGTATTTTGTTTAAATAATAATTATATTTAAAATATATAAAAATAGGGAATCGAGTCATTAGGTACCCGATAATAGGTATTCTTGTGGCCCAAGCCCGACCCGGGAAAATGTATATTTTAGTGGGCTGGGTACCTATCTCAGGTAAAAAAGATTCTGGGTAATACCCGGTTATTTATGTTCGGGTCAGTCGAGTCAGATATTTTTGAACATTCCTATTAAACTCCCTAAACCTAGTCAAAGGAATACACATGACAATACGAAACATAACAAAGTCTGTGTACAACTAATTTAATATATCTTCATGTAAGAGAGGGGGAACTAAAGACGGAAGAGAACTAAAACTAATTAATTCCAAATGCTCATACTGAGATAACTTGGATAGTGCACCAACCACCCTGTTTCCATCACGACGTACATGTTGTAAACGAATCACCCACGCGCGATGAAGAACAAGTACCCGACACATTAGAATCATTCCGAAGGACTCTCATGGCGTCCAGACTATACAACTCAATGATAATATAAATATCGTGTAAACACTTATATGGGTTATAAACATTGTTATTTGTCATGTAAATACTTATATAAATTATATAATAACATGTTAATATAGATAATAATTTAATGATAAAATTAAAACGTTTTAAAATTCAAATAATTAATTCTAATTTTAAAATTTATTTGAATTTGGACTATGAGATTGTGACATGGGAAGAACGAATAAAAAGCAAAGGATCATTATCCTCACCACGTCTAATACTATATATTTGTTTATTGTTTTGTTGTTTAACAACCATTATTTAATTTATTGATCGATTGATTCGGATCGGATTTTACAGAGATCCAATATAAGACGACTATTTTAATTCCAATTTCTTAATTTACAATGTCATGATTCTAACATCTGATCTTATTTAAAAAATATAACGCATTATCTCACTAGACTAACTAATCTATTATGTCATTTCGTCAAACTACCGATTTCCACGTTCTTTTAAAAATAGTAAAAAATAGAAAACCCACGTTTCTCTCGCAGGTCATGTAAATCCATTTGGCCTTATCGGATCCTTAAATAATTAATTAAAATTTACACACAAACTATTCTTATAGGATTACATGGAAAAATATTAAAGGATTAATATTCTATTTCGAAAATGAACTTAGTTAAAAAGTTCTAAGCTTCAAGCTGATATTTATATTTTTTTCAAACTAGTACCTGATTTTACCTTGAAATTGTAAATAATCTCATTTTACCAGTTTAGGGGGCATGCCCCTGTCAGCCTCTCTAGCTTCGCCATTAAATTCATGTACTAATTTGAACAATAAAATATAAATTTCAATTTGAACTATATATATAAATTTCAATTTGAACCATAAAACAAAATTTCAGTATCAAATAATATGTTAAAATATTATGGTATGCAGAAAATTAAAATATAAAATAATTCGATATAGATATTTTAAATTTTATAGAATGCAAATTATTAATATATATACTCCATTCACGTTATCTACTCTGCACAAACCTCTACTTTTTTATTATTGTTATTAAAAATTACCTTTTAGTAGTCTTGTGCATTTGGCTAATGTACAAACAGATTAAAGTGCGGCTAAAAGATGATAAATATTGATATTTGTCTAAAAATTTAAAATGTTAGATTTTTTTATAAGATTTTATGTTAATTCTTTTGTTTTTTTACCAGTGTTGATATTTATTTTGTAAGTACCGATAGTTGTCTAAAAATATAAAATGTTACAAAACATTTAACATTTTAAGTTATTTGACAAATTTTAAAAATTATCATCTTTTAACCGCAACTCACACCTACCCTTGCACTGACTCTTCGAAGCTCGTTTCCAGTTAATTGCCGGAAGTTAATGACCTGCTCAATTGAATTAATGAATAAACCTGAAAATTTTGCTAACCTTTTAAACAATTAAGAAAAGCATTAACATTCAAATGTCCAACCAATATTTTTTCCAGTTTGATGTTTAATATTTTTTCGGGCTATTTTGGTGCCTATCGTTTCATTCCGTAATTTAAATTGGGTTTTTCTGTGATGGACATTAAAAAGTTTCTATTATCCAATAAAAACATGACATGTGGCGCATTCTAGTATTTTCTTTAATTTATATTTTTTCTAAAAATCAGAAAATTTTTAATTTTATAAAATAACCTAAAATTTTTAATTTCTCTAAAGCCTCCAAACCCAAACCCTAGATCCCTAAATTCCACCTTTCCCACCACCGATTCAACCACCACCGGCCACCCTTGCCTTTGTCGGCCCCCCACGATTGAAAGCCCCATGATCCCGTCGTTGAAAATCAGCGAATGAACCGTTGGTTGCTATGTCGATGAACATACAAAAATGAAGAAAAAAGGGACCGATTGAGCTTCTAACTGACGGCTAGAGGGTCAGGAATGTTGAACGGTGAGGTACCCGACGCTTGGGTGATGAACGGTGAACCGCCGACGTGTGGGGGATGCCGGACGGTGAGTGAGATGTGATTTGAGGGTTTGTTTGAAAGGAATTAAAATTTTGGGGTTTCTTAAGAAATACATAATTTTAAAGTAATTCATAAATAAAATAAATAAATAAAAACAGGCCACGTGTCATGTTCTAATTGGTTAACGAAAAATTTTTAACGGTCGTTGACGGAAAAACCAATTTGAGTTACGGAATAAAACGTTAGGTACCAAAGTGGCTCGAAAAAAGCATTAGGCACCAAACTGAAAAAGGGTATAAATTAGGCACCTTTTTTACGATTAAGACTCAAAAGTTAGATTAAAAAGGGACTACTCCTAAATTCTAGCCCTAAATTGATTTCATGAGTCATAAAATTAAAGTGATCGTTCCACTACAGTATATTGAATATAAATCCTTAAAAATATTGATTCAATAAATAATTTATTTTTCATTAAATTATGATTGAATCAATGGTTTAATTAATTAAATCTAACAATTCAACCAACTGTCCAATTTTTATAACATTGTTAGTTGTTGCCAAGTCTTTCCTATATAAAAACTATGTGGTCATCTTCTTATTTTTGTATAATACTTGTAAAATAAAGTAAGTTAAATTATATAAATCACCATTGAACTTTATTCTCAAACTTATTTTAGTCATCAAAGTTTCAAAACATTCAATTTATTCACTAAAGTTTAAACATTGAACGTTTTTTGTTACTCATCCGTTAAATTTTTAAAGACGTTCATTTTTCGATGAACGAAGAAACTTTTCCAAGATCAGAACGGTGAAAAATTTCATCGACGCAGGAGAAGCAACATATTGAGAAATGAGCTCCATCCGACGGCAAAAAAAGGAAGATCGACGAGAGTAAAACCAAAAGATTTTTGGCCGATTCGTGAACTTCGGAACACTTTCTAGCAAAAGGAGGTTGAATTTAGACTTAGGGGTCGAAAAGAAGTGACTAGTGAAATTTGAGACCGAACAACCATCATCTATGATTGTTTAAGATTTAAGAGTGACAAAAAAATATTCAATGTCTAAACTTCAGTGCTAAATTGAACGCTTTGTAACTTTAATAACATAAGTTTAAAAGTAAAGCTCGGTGATAATTTATGTAATTCACCCAATAAAGTAAATGAAGGAAATGAGATTAAATGTGTATAGGGGCTAAGTCAAGTCAGTTTTGGATCGGATTTGTGTGAGGTATTACTACATTTCGAGTCCCGTTCTTCCTTCATTTTTTTCAGTGTTATGATATTTTTCACGATTGATCTAGTTGCCTCGACAAGAAGATGACAATGTTTCATCAAATGGAAAAGACTTGATGTTTTCAATAAAAATAATACTAACAAAGAGACAATGTCACAAAATTAAAATACAAGGATTAAAATTTAAATTTTGAAATAGTTTATAGACCTTTGATAAAGATTTATTTAAAATTTCATTTTAAAAAATTCCAACCATTATACATTCTATCAATATAGTCCTAGTTCAAAAATAATTCAGTAAATTTAACCTACATATTTAAAAAATTCAACACTATACCCTCTCAAGAGACTATCCAACCACTTGATGCCCTATGTGATACTGTTAATCGGCTCGATAATCGACAAATATAATAGTTCAACAGATACAATCACTTCAATACTAAACAACCAACATACCTTAACGTTACTTGCTAGCAGACATTGTCATTAATGAAATTTGAAAATATGAATAGTTAAATTTATTGAACTAATTCAAATTAAGATCAAATTAATAGAATGTACTAAAATTATTATTATACCAAACTTTTCTTTTCAATTTCAACAACATAGGACTTATTTGTAACAAACATTTATTTGAGTGACTAAGTTTTTATTTTTTAGGCTTAAATAAAAAACCAACCCCTAAGCTATATTTTTTGTTTGATTTCAGCCTTTAAATTATATTTTGATCAAAACAAGTATCAAAACTATTTTTAGGCCTAAATGATTTTTTTGACTTAGATAACTACCAGACTTAAAATGATCGAAAATAACATAGTTTATGTACTTATTTTGACCAAAAATATTTTAAGGGCTAAAAGCAAATAAAGATGATAGTTTAGGGATTTTTCATTTAAGCTTTTTTAATAGTCTAAGATGATTATAAGGTAATATATGTTCATAGATATTCTTAACTTTTTGACAATTCACACACACTTTACGGACAAAGTGATTGAACTCAGATCTCTTAAGATGAATACCATCTGCTTTTCTAATGAAACTAGTTTTTTTTAAATTAAAATGCAATAAATACTACTAAATATATAATTATGTATCTTGTAGTATATTCTAGAAAAAACTACATATTTAGTACCCCAACTATGTCTGTGTTACTATTTTGGTACCCTAACTATTTTTTTGGCAAAATGATTCCTTATGTTATGTTTTTCTTCTGTTCTAGTACCCCAGCCGTTAAAAACTAATTAGTCTAAAATCCATCAATTTAAAACATCATCTTAATTTTGATAGAATTTTATCTCATCTCTTTCCCAGCCCCTCGTATTCTCGTCGGAATTTCAATCGTGGAATTTGAGTCCTCTAATTGACCCCGCATTGGCCCTCTATTGATCCTCAAATCCTAAAGTTTTGATTGTCTCTAGCGTGTCTTTTAAATTCTTAAACTCAAAAAAGTGTTTGACTGAAAGAAAAAGAAAAAAGAAAAAGAAGAAAAAAAATGAGAAATTTATAATTTTAATCTAAAAAATAAAATAATGTTTAAATTGATAAAATTTTATACTAAATTGATAGGTTGTATAAATTTTGGACTAAAATTATTATTAACTCAAGCTATATTACTATTTTTATTAATTATAAACGGAAAAAATATCAAAACAGAACAAAAACATAATTTTTAATATTATTTTGTCAAAAATAATAACTGGAGTAATAAAATAGTAACGCCAACCTAGCAAATCTAAATATGTAGTTTTCCCTGTATTTTACCGCTATTTTTATATGAACGATTGCAACCGGGACGCAACTCTGAAAGGATAAAAGGGAAGTCGGAGCCAAATCTGTGCTTCAAAGAAGATAAAAAATTATGGATGAGCTAAAGCCAAAGCCCGCCAGTTGTTCACCTTTCACCCCATTAGGCTTCTTAGAAAGAGCGGCCACCGTGTACGGCGATTGCACCTCCATCATCCACGACGACGTTTCCTTCACCTGGTCACAAACCCACCGTCGATGCCTTCAGCTAGCTTCTTCCATCTCATCCATCGGCATCGGCACCGGCACCGGCCACGTCGTCTCCGTCTTGGCCCACAACATCCCCGCCATGTACGAACTCCAATTCGCCGTTCCCATGTCCGGTGCCGTCCTCAATAACATCAACACCCGTCTCGACGCCCGCACTGTCGCTGTACTCCTCCTCCACTGTGAACCGAAACTCCTCTTCGTCGATTCACTCTCTCGATCCCTCGCCCTGGAAGCAATCTCCTTCTTTCTCCCATCAAAACGCCGCCACTCCTCGTATATATCAACGACCACGGTGACGCCGCCGTTGATTCTCGATTCTGTTGCACATACGAGAGCCTGGTGAAGAAAGGCGACCCGATTTCAAATGGGTTCGGCCTAAAAGCGAGTGGGATCCGATTGTTTTGAACTATACATCGGGTACAACTTCATCTCCCAAAGGAGTTGTTCATTGTCACAGAGGAATTTTCACGATTACGATAGATTCTTTAATCGATTGGGATGTTCCGAAACAACCCGTTTACTTATGGACGCTCCCAATGTTTCACGCTAACGGGTGAAGTTTCACTTGGGGCATGGCGGCCGTCGGCGGCACCAATGTTTGCGTTGCTAAATTCGACGCCTCCATCATCTACAATTTGATCAAAAAACACGGCGTCAATCACATGTGCGGAGCGCCGGTTGTGCTCAACATGTTATCGAATTTCCCTGAAATCAAGTCACTCGAGAATCCCGTTAAAATCTTAACGGCCGGAGCTCCGCCTCCGGATGTTGTGCTATCAAGGACCGAGTCACTCGGATTCGTAGTGACTCACGGCTACGGGTTAACCGAAACGGGAGGGCTGGTGGTTTCTTGTGCTTGGAAAAGGGAGTGGAATAAGTTGCCGGCGACGGAGCGAGCGAGGTTGAAAGCGAGGCAAGGAGTGAAGACTCTGGGGTTGACGGAAGCGGACGTGGCGAACCCTGAGTCAGGACTCAGTGTAAAACGCGACGGGTCAACTCTTGGGGAGATCGTTTTAAAGGGTGCTAGTGTTATGTTGGGTTACTTCAAAGACTCAATCGCCACGAACAAATGCATGAAAGAGAACGGCTGGTTTTACACCGTCGGCGTGCACATGGAAATCAAGGACCGTTCAAAGGATGTCATAATCAGTGGCGGCGAGAATCTCAGCAGCGTCGAAGTCGAGTCGGTTCTTTATACTCACCCGGCGGTCAACGAAGCGGCGGTGGTGGCTCGTCCGGATGAGTACTGGGGAGAAACTCCTTGTGCGTTCGTGAGTTTGAAAGGTGAGTTGACTCAGAAACCAAGTGAGCAGGACATAATTCAGTATTGTCGAGCTAAGCTGCCGCACTATATGGTGCCGAAAACGGTGGTTTTTAAGGAAGAATTGCCCGAGACCTCGACGGGGAAGATTCAGAAGTTTGTTCTTAGAGATGTTGCAAAGGGGATGGGTCCTTCTTCGCAGGTGAGTCGGGCTTGGACTCGGACTCGGACTCGGATGTAAGTTGAGTCAGCACGGTCAAGATTAGAATATGGTTTTCATTACGTACGAGTCAAACATGAATTTATGACTCAGTGAATGACAATAAAAATGTATTAATTAGATTTATTAAATGTAAATTAAAATTCTATGTTTAATGTCCTAAGTTCTTTTCTTAAAAAAAGGAGTTATATTTGCTAATTTAAGAGTTTGGGAGAAAGTTAATGTATTTGAATGAATCGAGTTAAAGAATCTTATTTTATCACTTGTTTTATTTTTAAAAAATTGACTCGAATTAATTTGTTCAAGTTTTTATTTAAATTTAACTAAAAAATATTTATAATGTTATGATATTAGTTGATTTTAATTTAAACGACTTTATAATCATATATGATATACATATGTGTTTCTTCATATTATTGTCATAAGTGTGAGTGAAATTTACAATATAATTTGATTAATAAAATCTGCTAATTTGAATTTTTGGTAATTAGAGGATTGTAATAGATTGAGACGAAAAATGAGCTTTTTAAATTAGAGATTTGGATAAAAAAAACTTGTAAAGATTATTTTGTTCGTGATAATTATAAAAAATTTCTCTAAATAACATAAATTTGATTAGCTAATAAAATTTAAAAAATAATTTTATAAATAAAAAATTAATATATAAATTAATAAATACATATAGATTTAATATTTAATAAAATTATATTCAAAATATAATTTCATACATAATAAATTAATATATACATCTAAATTTAATAATTATTAAAATTATATTAAAAATATAATTTCATAAATAAAAAATTAATATATACATCATCATATATGCTTAGTAACAATATTAAAAAAATTAATTTTCATAATTTAATTAATATTAATATATATAAAATGTTAATAACTAATAAATTATTCAAATAAAAATCAAATATAATCATGTTCTTATATGTCATTTTGCTTGTTCAAATAATCAAACAGCTATCAGCTATCAGTTAATTTTACTAAACACTTTCATACAATCAACTAATATAATCCACTAATTAAATTAGCTATTTGCTAATGTAATCCGTTATCTATTGATTGCCAAACGGGACCATAGTATATTTATAATATTATTTTTAAAGAATGAACTTTTAGGAGGAAATGTTGATTGGAGTATAAAAAAGTCAGAATTACGGGAAAGAAATAATTCTCAAAAAATGTACTAACTTTATTTATAAAATAGACGAGTTGAAATCAATTTTTTGAGTCGAGTTTTATTTATCTCTAGATCGAAAACATAATTTTATAGATATAAACGCCCTATTTTTAACGAACATTATTTTTTTCACTAACATTATTTGTTAAAATGATTATGGTTAACACCATATCCTAAGTTCAATCTTAGAATACCCTTGTATATTTATATTCATCACGAACTCTTTAATTGAATGTATTGTTATTCGAATATAAATTCAATGAACAAATAATAAAAAGGGAAAATATATGATAAACTGGCGGTGGAAACATTTGTTTCCATCAAGCGCCATAATTTTAAGGGTTAGGAATCTAGTTTAGGGTTTAGGTTTAAGGGTTTAGAATTTAGAGTTTGTAGTTAAAATTTGGAATTTAGAGTTTGTGGTTAAAATTTAGAGTTTAGAGGTTACGTTTTAGGTTAATATGGTGGAGATTTAGGTTTTTACCTATAACCCCTAAATTCTAACCCTAAACTCTAAATTCAAACCACAATCCTTAAATTCTAAGCACGTAAACCTAAACTGCTAAATTATAAACCCTAAACTTAATCTCTAACCCTTAAAATATGGCGCTTGTAGAAATAAAATATTTTCACTGCCAGTACATGGAATAATTACCCTAATAAAAATGATTAATATTATTAATATTTATGTAATGATTCGAATTTTGAGTTATCAGATTAATGTTGATCTGAATCTTGAATTTGGAGAGTTAGGTGGATAAATATATCAATTGGATCAAATTTTAGGTCTTTGTGGATATCAAATTGGACCTTTAGTTGAAAAGGTGTCACTTTTAAGAAAATTTAAAGGTAGAGGGACTTGAGGGGCAATTTACCTATTGTTGAAAAAAGGTTGTCAGCCCTCTTTATTGGCGGACAAAAATCCTACTAATTATTTCATAAAATCTTCATCTCTCTTTCTCCTTCCAAAAAAAATTAGTAAAATTTTCATTTTTATTCCAAATTTAAGTACTCATTTCTCGTCCAAAATTCAATCTTACTAGATCTTTAGTTTATAGCCATTTGAGTTTTTAAAATGATTTTTGGGTTGAAATGGAGTTTGGTAATTGAACGTGGCTTCTCTTGGGGGGACAAGATTCCCATTAATTATTTCATAAAATATTCATATGACTCTTTCTTCTTCCTTTCGAAGTGTAAAAATTACATAAATATTGCATTTAACTTTTTCCAATAAATACGGCACAAGCCATGTTATTTTCATAAATATTGTATTTGCTACAGTAAAAGTGAAGATGATAGGAATATCTATCGTCTTTGAACAGTATTTTGATATTTTAAAATAAAAAATTAAAGTCGAATCCGACTTTAAACAGTTTTTCTATGTAAAGTACATTCCCACCACCTATCTTTATTATTTTTTAATAAAAAAATTGGAATGAACTATAAAATTGGATTGAGTGTACATTAACTTCACTTTTACTATTTAAACTACAATATTTGTATAAATAATTTTGTTTGTGCCGTATTTGTTGGGAAAAAAGTCATCGACAATAAAAGTGCAAAGCTTCCAAAGAGTTACAACCATTTTTCATTTTAAATCCAAGCTTTACCACTCAATTTTTGAATCCAAAATTCAAGATCAGAGATTCCATTCATGAGCTTCAAAAAGATAACAACATCAATGGAAAAGGTGATAGGAGCCATTTGAGGTTTTAAGAGAGTTAGAGTGATTTGAGCTTATTTTTATCTTGTAAATTCATAGTTAATTTATTTCTAATCATTAGTTCAAGATTTGATTTTCATGGTTGGTTAGTGAAAGAGATTACGGAGTCATCTAATGCCAAATGGAACGAGAAAGCTAAGTGTGGGAACCAAATTCAGAATTCTTGCTTAATGAAATACTTTTTGTTGAAAGCTTGCTTAACGAAGTACATTTTAAACTTTGGAGTGCTTTTTGCCTATCATAAATATAATACTTTGCATGTTAATACTGTGCATGTTGTGTGATTGTATGCTAAGTATGTTTGATGATATAAGTGAAATCTGTAAGTATGTGCATAAGTCCAATGGTATAATTACATGTTAAGTGAGGTATGTGAATACAGTGGCGGAGCCACAAATTAATTAGGGGTCAATTGACTCCACCTGACTTGTTATGGTATGAAATTTTTGAAGAGTTAAATGGGGTTTTCAATTAGTTAGTATATAATTTTTCATAAGAAATATTAGAATTGACCCCACTTAATTTGATGGGATATAGGGTCAACAATATTTATATTGTAGTGGTATGAGAATCCTCGCACCTCATAGTCTACTCTAACTCCACTATATAAAAATCATAGCTCCGCCGCGTGCGAATATGTGCATGAATTCAATGGTGTGGTTACGTGTTAAGTTAAATCTATGGATGTGTGCATAAGTTTAATGGTGTAATTGTTATACAGTGAAGGTTAATTCGAAATAAAAGTAAATAAACGAAATACAATAATTAAAAGGAATCGAACAGATTCGAAATAAACCAAAAAATGGATTGTTGAGACCTGCAGAAACACAGTTTCCTTAAGACATATTCAACCACTCCTTTGTGCTTGAGATCTTAGGTCATCAGTCTCCCAAGATACAACAGCAAATGATATTCGACGGCAACACCACTGAAGAGATCACGAATAGAAACTTGCCTTTGACTATCATCGAAAACACAATGCAGTTTTGTTATTTGAAAGCTTTTTCCTTGTGTTTGAAAATGAAGTGAAGCGTGGTATTTATAGGAGAGAATTAGGTTAAAAATGTGGGAAACAAAATATTCTGAAATAATGGCCATTAATTCTCCATCCGATTTAATTCGAAAATCTTTAATTAATACTATATTTACTTGGATATATTTCCGTGAATTGCAAGTATTACCATTTTAAATTTGAATATTATAATATCCCTTTAAATTCGAAATATTCTCAAAAAGATATGATAATCTTAATGAAAAAATTATTTGAAGTGAGTATTTTTATCTGCAGGGGCCCTGCTAGTCTAAACATTCACGTCACCCACATAGTGCAGGTGCACCCTAACTTAAATGGGATTGATTCACACCCCTTTGCGCACGAAAGTCATTCAATAACCACAAAGTGAGTAAGAGTATATAAGCACTTCCCTTGCCATTGGTCTCGTCCATGTAGGATAAGGAGTTTTTCCTTCATTACTCAATTTACAACTACATTACTTTGAGCATCAATTTCTCATTCAATATTCAACCATTTTGAGCATATGAGATACCGTTGTAAAGGTCTCATGGAGTAGAATTGAACCCAATAAAACTCTTATTCGAATCTCCACCTTTACCTTCTCGAATTTTTGGCTCAAAGTTGCCATTTTCTCACAATTTTTCCAACAGTAATTACGAGTTAAGTGAAATTTGTGAAGTGTTTATAGGTTCACTATTGTAAATATGCGTTAGATAAAACCTACAATGGCCTAATAAAAGGGTTTGAATAACTTGTTAATGATATTTAGTTTTGTAGTGACTGGCAAAGAGTCCTTTTAATGATGATGATGAGTAGCAACATTTGTAAGATTAATATATTGGAAAAGGATTAGATAATGAACCTTAAATGGTAAGAAATGAACAATCGCTTCCTATAATGCATTAAAAAATTGGTAACCATCGAGCAAGCGCATCTGGTCGATTAGCAAAGCTATTCATCTTTGTTCCTTTATATTTCCTTAGATTATGTGTTTTAGATCTAATAGGAGCACTCTCCTTCCTTTTCCTAGAGTCTCCCTTCCCCACCCCTCTATGTAAAATTAGAATTAACTTTAGGATTTATCAAAAAATTAGTAACCATCAATCGGTAGTGGTTCTTTTGATGTTGAATAACAATTATAGTTCGTTGGATGTGTGTGATGATTGTATGCATGGAGGGCATTGCTTGGGGTGTGGGGGTGTGGCCTTGGAAGCACTCCTCTCGTATTGTGATTGTGGTGCTAGGGATTCCATATATATCTTATAAACAATACTACAATACCTCGATATAAGGTGATGCGTACTCGTTGTTATGTGACCCGAGTAATGTCCAATGTGTATGTTGATATGTGATTTGAGTACGGTTCTTGCATATATTCGTTGTTATGTGACTCGAGAACGATTGAGATATATTCGTTAATATGTAATCTATGAACGGCATTATTGAACCTGATTGTTGTGCGAACTCGGGTAAAACAATGCATTATGTGCCATGATTACCTGTGATGTTGAGCATATTTTTGATGATGTATTGTGTGGTTGATCTATGAATTCGAGCATTTGTATCTTAGATGTAATATTCATAGATAGTTTGATCACATTTATGCATCTTGCCTATGCTTGTCTTGCATGCTAGAAGCATATTTATGTTTATGACATACACAAAATAGAGTAGAGTAAAAATGTACTACTGAGTTTGTAAAGCTCAGTATTCGGATGTTTCTTTTCCTAGGTTATAAAAACTTGCGACATGATTTTGGGAGCATCATCAAATGTGAAATTTTATCACATTATCTTTATCAAAGTGCAACAGTTGTATTTATTGGATTATGTATTCATAAAACCTTATATTATTGAGTATGTAATTCTTTTATTATCCGAATTAGTTTGTTAAACGCTAATTTAAAATCAGAGCTTCGTATTTTGAAAACTGTATTATATTTGATTTACAATTTTACAATGTGTTACATTTAGTTATTGAAATATTTAAAGTTATTTGGCTAAACTAATGATTTAAAATGTGATAGGCTCATTCGTTTACTCAATATGACATACTGAATTTTTTTTTTATAGACCGAATGATAACCCGACCTTAAGTTTACCCGAACCCGAATTAACTCGTCAATTAACTGATTCAAACCCGAACCGTTTTGACCCGACCTGAAATGAACTCGCACCCGACCCGAATCGAGTCAAAACATTAAATCGACCTGAAATGACCTGTATCCGATTTGACCCGACCTGACAGGACCTGTCAAAACATTAAATCGACCTGAAATGACCTGTATCCGATTTGACCCGACCTGACAGGACCTAACCTGAAACCTAACCGATTACCTGCTTTTACATCCCTAGCCCTACGTGATTTGAGTTAGACAAATGAGTAATAGTTTTATTTTTTAATAGTTTTAAGATAATTATATGATAGTATTTATTTATAGATATTTTTAAGCTTTTGACAATGCATATACACCTTGTAAATAAAACGATTTGAACCCGTGTCTCTTAAGATAAACATCATCCGTTTTTCTAATGAGATCACTTGTTAGATTCACAATAGTTTCAATTAGATGGAGAACTTTAACCACTAATACATATTTCAAAGGTTAAATCCTATAAAACATTATCCAACCATGTGTTTTTTTAACAAAAATCCTTTACTCTTTTTTACACCCGACATTAAAAACACTAAAAATTAAATTTTAAACTATAATCTTAAATTCTACTATCTAAACCCCAAACTATACACCCTAAAAACTATATTCTACCCCTATTTCTCTAAACTCTAACCTTAAACCTTAAACTCTAAATTCTAAATTCACTTTTTTTAGTTGGACACCAAAAAGAGCATCGTTTGGGACAGACATTTTAAAAGATAGAGGATCAAAAATGGACCAAATTCATAGTTCGACAAGTTCTGTAAAATTTGAGCGATTCCAAATTTAAAACAAAACCTTATATAATTATTTTACACAAATATGATAATAAAAGTTAAAATATAATAATAATAATAATAATAATAATTTGAGATTAATGGTTAAAATTTATATAATATAAAGAAAAAAATTGATAAAAAACTTGCTCGATTTAAGGTTAGAGTTTAGTGTTTAAAGTTGAGTTTTAAATTTAATTTTTTTAAAAATTGTATAATATTTTTTATACACTTACATACTAAAATATAACTTTAATATAAATTATTATTATATAATAAATTATAAAATAGGAAACCACTATTATTCAAATGTAAAATAGCCAACCCTCTATTATTTTATTTATTGTTGTTAACTCCACCGCTTTAGGGGTTTTCTTTATATTGCGTTGTTAAAACTCCGAAGTTACTAAAAGTATTCAATTTAGAAACCACTAAGAAAATATGTAATGGAAATTAAAAATCAGTGAAATGCTATCTAACCGTTTAAATTAACCTTTCTCTTTTTTTTTTTGAATATGTAAATTAACCTTTCTCTTCGTCCTCTTTTATAAATATTAATATTTAATTTATTAATCAATTAATTTAAATCAAATATTACGCAGATTCATTTATAATATCAGAATTCGATTTTTTATAAATAGTATGATAATGCTAATAATTTGTGGCACGTAAGCAGTGGCGGATGTAGGTTACGTCGAGGGTGAACAAATCTGGATTTTCTTTACTGATTTTTTATTTTACCGAGTGTACCCACCCTAAAATTTTATTGTGATCACCTTAAAAATTTAAATTTCTTTTACTGACTATCTATTTTACCGTGTGTACCCACCCTGAAATTTTATTGCGTCCAGCTTGCAAATCTAAATTTCTTTTATTAGTTATTTATTTTATTGAGTATGTCCACCGTAAAATTTTATTTGTACCAATTTGCTTTCAAAAAATGTTGCGTTATTAATACACAATATATATGTGTCCACCATAAAAAAATATTTGAATCAGTCTTGAATATTAAAATTTGAATTATGATTTTTTTATTGAGAGCTCCAGTGTACGGTGGCGAAATTAAATATAGATTAATGAAAGTCATGATATTATAAAAAATATTAGTATAAAGTCAAAAAAAAATATCTTAACATTGACTGAATAGTCACTTTGATTTTTTATTTTTTTTGGAGCAATTTAACCTTCAACGTTTTATTTTAAGTTAAAATGACTTATCCGTGAATGAAAATTATTAAAAATTTGACGGTAAACAATTTAAAATGACCTGACATAATAATAAGTCAGTATAAAATTTATTTTATATTATTTTATAATTATTTTTTGACTGATGTAACATTTTTTAAGTCAACACATTTGTATATATGATACTGTCATGTCAGCGTGTACTATCATATAAGTTTGTCCCGTCATTTCAAGTCATTTACCGCCAGTTGACTAACAATTTTCATTTATAGAGGGCTATTTCAACCCAAAATAAAACGTTAATGGTTGAATTACTGCAAAAAATAAAAAGGGTCAATTACTCCAAAAAAAATAAAGATCAAAATAACTATTCAATTAAATGTTGAATGTATTTTTTAGCTTTATGTCAAACAAATTATTAAAAAAAAATTTCAACGCTTCAATATAAATCATTATCATTCTTCCTAAATTTAAAATTTTTTAAATAGTCTCATTGATATATAATGTTGAGTTGTCTTATGACTACACTTAACTTTTGTCGAAAATATATACTAAAATTTACCATCTTGGGGTAAAAAAAATCTTAAATGTGGGTTTTTAATTGTTTTATTTAAAATTATATAAAATATGAATATATATATTATAATAATATTTATTATCATTTAAAAATATTTTAATATTTCTTAATTGATTGAGTGTGATTAACTCGTAATACAAACTTAATCAAAGATTAAATATATAGTATAAATTAAACACCGATTAACATACAATTATCGTATTTACATTATAATTTAATATATATTTTCATTACTATGATTAATTCAGATTGATGTACTTAGAAAGGTATTATTACTGTCGTATGTCCTGCACTAAATTATTTAATGTACGCATGTTTTAAAAAAATTATTTAATTTACGTAAGTTAAATTCATTTCGAAAAAGTGTGTTGAATATTAATATGTTATAGATATACTTATATATGTAGTTATGTACTACTGTATTTTATTGTATTGTCGTTTATGAATTATTTAATCGCATCAAAAAATTTTATTAATAATTTGGTATTCAAAATTTGTTTAGTTTAATCGAATATTTAAATTTGACTTGTTAGTTCAAATTGATAATAAAATATTTTTTACTTTGTTTTAATGCGAAAATTAAAGAGTTGGTGGAATTAGATATTTATAAAAGCAAGGCGTAAGCAAAAATGTGTATATTTAATATATGATTGGTCATATAACCACAGTTACAAAGATACGTTTTATTTAATATCTTTAACAAAATGTATAAGATGATTGGCCGAACTAACTCATTTTTTTGATAGGCGAGTAATCGATGGAATTACAAATGGAGTAGGCATTACAAGTTTTTTGTAGGAGAAAATATAAAATATGTAGGGGGAGCCGCATCTCGTTTTATCTATTATTGTATTTATTTTATGTATTTATTTTCAAAAAAAAAAAAGTTAAATGATTTTCATAGGAAGTGCAGCTAATTGCGAAAATTCAAATCCCCTACAATGCACATTCAGTCAAAAATATTTTTTTATCTGAATTAAATAATTTTTCGGACCAAATATGTCACGTAGAGTAAAAACACATCAGTCATCAACGCCTTTAAAAAATGTGTTTTAGTCGAAGTGTGTTTGTGCTACATGACATACCTAATTGAAAAAGTGTCATTTTTATTGAATATTATTTCGTTAAATAATTAAAATAAATAATTTATTTGTGTAATAAAATGTAAATTAGATATCTAATTCAAAAAATGTTACAAGTTAAGTACTGGTTGATCAGAACCTAATAAATAGTCATAGTGAAAAGCAAATGATTTTCCTTTCCTGGAGGCTATACACGCCCACGCCACGGCTCCACCCATCTTCTCTTCAGATTTTCCTTTCCTTTCCTTTTTCTCTTTTAAATTTTCTTTACATCCAATCAGAACGCCATCAAAGCTTTTACGCTGTTCTCCTCTTCCTTCTTTCATGAAAAATCTGAAGTCCTCTCGAGATCTTTGATTAATTAAGCACTTCGTTTCATTCTTCAAATTTGCAACAAAAAAAAAACAACTAAAAACTAAGAAGATCTTTGCAGAATACAAGGCGGTTGCTTCCTAGTTGTTTGCGTTTTTTTGTGATCGTATGTGTTTGAGAGATTTATTGCTGAAAAGGAGAAAATAACAGTAAATTATTGGACTGTAAATTGAATTTTGATCACTCGACATGGTTACTAGCAATATATTCCATTGCCGAAAGAACTCATGGCCGCCTGAGGAATATATCAGCCGTCATACTTTACAATTGGTAAGCCTTTTCTATTTTTGATCAGTTTCTAAGTAGATTTTATTCTGTTTGGTTCCTTGGAAAAAAACGTGTGAAAGCAGAGGAAAGAAACTAGTACTAGTGTAAAAATTAATAGGATCGAGGTTTGTTTTTCCACGGAATTTGCTCTGTTTTGATTAGTAAGATTTGGAAATTATTTATAGAGATTGAACTTTTACTTCGTTTTTTGGCTGCATCTTTTTTAATTTATAATCACACTGATATTGTAGATGGAATATAAGATATTTTGTTAATATTTTTACTTTAAATATTAGTTATGAATTTCGGCTGTTTCTTTGTATTAGCAAATAATCAAAGCTTGATTGCAATCTTCATATGGAAATAGATTTAGAAAAATTAGAAGGTTGACTGGCCTGATTATAATTCCTGCCTTTGCTAGGAGTGTTTGATTTTTGCAGCTGGTGTCTGATCAAAATCATTAAAGGTTTAAAAACAGTAGGAAAAAAAAAGCATTTTTGATCTTGATGACTATGTCACATAATAAAGTTTAAGTCTCAAATGTGGTAAAGAGACTGACAATCATGCCTGGTAACATCTCAAATTAATAGGAGTTTGTTCTTCCAAATGTTGTTTCAAATTTGATAATCTTAAATCCAGTACATACACTACATCTTGATTTTTTGATATTTTCTCCTTAAATGGCATATTGATTCTATATGTAACTAGTTTTTTTTGACATGATAGTTGTTGGTTTAGCTTCAGATGAACTTTTAATATTCTGTTATACTAATTCACCTGGTTTGGTACTCCTACATAGTTTGATTTTGATAGTGCTGGCCCGCCAAAACAAGCTTGGAGAAGGCGATTAAACAATCATGCTAATCTTCTAAAAGAATTCAGTATTACATTTAAGGAAGCAATAAAGATGGTACGTGATCAAAAATCCTTGTTCGACTGATTTAAGATACTATCCCTGTGCTGGATACCACTTCTGATTGATTTTCGAATTTGAAACCTTAGGTGCGGTTAGGTATACGTCTATGGTCCTATGTCAGGGAAGAGGCATCTCATGGAAGGGTAATTCTCTTGTTTTATTCAGTTTGCAGTCATTTGTTTCATTTTCTTATTTCTAATTTATTTTTTGGAAGCATGCAACTATTTTCCTTGATAGCTCCGAGTAACTTTATATGTTGTGGCATGATTATGTGCAGAAAGCACCTATTGACCCTTTCACCCGAGAAAGCTGTAAGCCATCTGCATCTCAAGGAGTTCCACTGGGAGGAATGGGGTATTTAATGTGGTTTAGCTAAACTGGTTCAGTTCCTAGTGCTGGAATGTTTTATGCATCTGACTGTGGCAATTTGTGTTGCAGGAGTGGGAGTATATCCAGGGTTTCAGAGGCGAGTTCAGGCAGTGGCAAATTGTTCCTGGAACTTGTGACCCTTCACCTGTTATGGCTAATCAATTTTCTGTAATGCTTGGGATCTTCAACTTGTTTACTTGTTTTACTCCCTATTCTTAGTATTTATTGTTTTAATTAATTTAATTCAAGGAATAATCCAAAAGTCTGCATGCAAAATAAGATTGCTGTGCTTATTGTTTCAGGGCTGTCATTTGAACATATGAAATATGTATTGAACTTGAATTTGTGTTTCCGTAAGACATTAAATTTGCTTTAAGGCTCTGCATGGTACGAGGGATTGAAATGAGTATGGAAATTTTGTTGCTATAATGGTTAAGCAGCATAGTAGGAAAGTGGTTATGAATCTTAACCATTTAATTAACATATTTTTCATTTTCCATCCTAAATACCAAGCTAAACCTAAAAGAATTATCAAGGCATCATTCAGAATTAATAAAGTGATATTCCTTTTTGTTCATTTTTAAATCTAGACCAACAGCATGGTTTGGATTGTAGGTTCTTTTTCCAAGCTAGTTTTTGCATAAACAAACAAAACAATACTACTCCCCGATCCCCGACCCCCCCCCCAAAAAAAAGTGAGAAAAGAATACACTGGATGTTTAGAAACATTAAATCAATTTGTCTTTCTCATAATGGTTTGATTTCTTTTCCGAACTGTAGATATTTATATCTCGTGATGGTGGGAATAATAAGTATGCATCAGTTTTGGCTCCAGGACAGCATGAAGGATTAGGGTAAGATTAAATTCTAATACAATCACTCTAAAAGATATTGATATGCAATTGTTTACATGTTGCTAAAAGAAATAGAAATAGATATTCAGATGTTGCTCATCAACTGATGATTGATATTTGAGGTTTAACCTCAAATGGTATGCAACACTTATAAATATGAATTGGTTTCAAATTTCTGACTGTTGCATCTCATACATCTGTAACTTGTCAAGTAATCAATTTTGTGCATGTAAGCATCTAATTTTGGTTTGTACGGTAATAATCTTCTTTGATTCATTCCATTCTATCTATTCTTTGTCTTCTGTTTTGCTTTTTCATCATATCGAAGGCCAGTAATTGATATCATCTCAACTGACTGCAGAATTTGGGTGCATTGATTTTAGTTTTTTGTATTTCTACGAAGAAGCTATTCATGCAGATTTTGATAATTTTGAATTTTCTGTGGCAAGGAAATTTCAATTTAAACATGGCAGATCAAATGCTATGTGTTTTTATTCCTCTGACTGTTGACTGAGAAATGACTCTTGGCTTGCTACTTCTTTCTTTATATATTCATTTAGCGATCAGGCTACTTCAATCTCTGATAGTCATTGCTAAATGCTTGACAAGCATATTTTGTTGAGTTGGGACGGTGTGCATGGAGAAACTTCGAGAAAATGGATGGGTGTCATTTTTAATAGAACCCTGCATGCATCTATGTTTTGTGTATCCGAGATGTCCTTTTTTCCTGTGAAAGGTAGAGAATTTCCAGTTAACTTTCTGGGGCTTGCGTAGATTTGAAAAAGAAAGATAAATCTGTCTTTGGCCATAATTTTGAACTTCGGTATGTAACTTGTCATTAGAGCTACCGTATATTGAAAGTCTAATGTCAGTTGCATGCTTTCACAGGAAAGCTAGTGATGAGGGTATTTCATCATGGGGTTGGAATCTGAGTGGCCAGCATTCTACATACCATGCTTTGTTTCCTAGAGCATGGACAATATATGATGGTATTATTCAAACTTTCTTTGTCATACAAGTCAGTTTATTTTTCTTCGCCCATGTTTTATAATGGTCTCTTTTTTCAGGTGAACCAGATCCTGACCTAAAAGTATCCTGTTGGCAGATATCACCTTTTATACCACATAATTATAAGGATACCAGTCTTCCAACAGCTGTTTTTGTCTATACAGTATGTTCACTGAGAATCTAAATAAAAGAACTTAGTCACTTGTTAAACTTACAGACAGCCCTTTTGATTTTATGTGCTATTTCAGAACTATTTTGTAATTGGTTATTTGCAAGATTATTTTATGGCTCCTCTTTTTTTTTCTCTTCTTTCTTACAAGGCCATTAATTTTTCCATTGTAGTTGGTGAATACTGGAAAAGAAAGGGCAAAAGTCAGCCTACTCTTAACATGGGCGGTAAGTTCATTTCTGGGTCCAGACTTTTTCAATTTTGCATTTATTTTTTCTCAATCAATAAAAAGACTGGTTCTTGCATTTTCAGTAATTAATGTTTGTTTGTTTTTTTGCAGAATTCAATTGGTGGAGTTTCACACTTATCAGGAGATCATGTCAATGAGCCATTCATGTGAGTATATTTAGTGTATGTTCTTCCTATTTGGACTATGTGCATTAGGAAATGTCTTAATTTTCTTCTCTTTTATTTTGATAGAGGCAAAGATGGAGTTTCTGGTGTACTTCTTCATCACAAGCAAGTCATCGAACCTTAATAGCTATATATGACGGTTGGTTTGCATATTTCTCCTGCTTATTTCACTGTTATAAGAGGTGAAAGGGAACATAATGTGATAAGCACCTTTATGGTTTTAACTAATCCTTGGCCCCTTTCTAAATACACAACCTCAAAAGTAACTAGGGAGAAAGAAATGGAAAAAAAGAAGCAAAAGATGATTTAAGTATTTATGTTAAAAGAAAGAAAGATGTTTTCCTTATGACACTCAGTAGCTTAATTAAAATACATCATTTACTTAAAAAGAAAAGAAAAGAATGAGCAATACGTTATTTTTTGGTTATTGAAACATACTTCTGTTGCTAGAAAAAGTTGTTACAGTGTCAGGAGGGTATGGCATTCTCCTCAGGGATGAAAAGCTCTTAAATTTTTGTTTTGATATAATAATTGAAAAGTATTTTTGTACTAAATTGAAAAGATTGCAAAAATGATTTAAAGATAACAACTAAAATGGATAGAAAATTATAAAAACTAGGCATGTACTTGAATGTTTTTTTAGTTAAAAATTGGGGGGATATAGGGTTTCAAGGAAATGATTTTCCAAAGTTGAAAACCCTTGATACTGAAATTATAGAAGGATATGTCTGATTATGGCATTTATGTGAAGCCTAGATGAGAGAGATCATGAGTATGTCTGATTTGTTCTGAGTGAAAAGGCATAAGTCATCCAATTAATAAAAGCCTTGTTCTAAGCATGATCAAGAGAAATTGTCAATCCTTCTTTTCCTTATAAAACCTTTAGACTTTTTAGATGTTTGAAAACATCCATTGTGTTTATTTGTTTACATCTTTTTACCTTGTAAAATGGAGGCTTTCTAGTTTAGGCTAAGTAAAAACAACATTGGTACTATATGCCATTGAAAAGATAGGGTTGTTATTTCTTTTACTTGTATATATGTGTGTGTTTGTGTTTATATTTGATATGCAACTAGAATTATTCTTTATAATTTTGTTAATATTCTTCGTATAAATTTTGAGACATCCTGTTTCTCTTCTCCCTGAGAGCTTGAATTTCGAAAGATGTTGCAGTACTAAAAAGTTTGCTTTTAACCTCTAGTATTAAGTTTTTCCTCTACCTGGGGCAATATTACCAATTTCTTTTTCTTCTCTTTTCTTAATTAGTATAGGAATTTTCCTCTGGTCCATGAGTTTCCTGGACATTTACTTCAGTGCTGCCTTGATATTATTTGTTTGTTCCAACGAATTATTATCCTGCTAGCCTGCTTGCATTCTGCTTTGATGCATGAGTTACATATATGTATATTGTTGATACTATGACTAGATTTCAAATGTTTCTAAGAATTGCTGTCATTCTACAGGACAGGAAAGCGTAACCCTCCTGTTACTTTCGCCATAGCTGCATGTGAAACTCAAGAATGTCAACGTGGCGGTCCTACCATGTTTTGGCCTTGCTGAAGGAAGGTCTGTAACAGCAAGGGAGATGTGGAGTAAAATGACGGAGGTAAATGATTCTTGTAAGGGTTATCGGCCTTTGTTTTTAGTTATGAGTCTTCCTACCTTTAATTTTAGTTATGGAACTTGCCAACGTATTCATTTTCAAATTTGCATCTCTTAGTGTATGAATTCCTAATAGTGCTACAGTATTCTTTCCAAGTTATTCATAAATTATTGTCATGCTATGCCTTTTCCTGACCCATTTGAGAATTAAATTGTTGTTTTTGTGTCTGAAGGATGGACAATTTGATCGTGAGAATTTCAATTGTGGCCCAAGCATGCCTTCATCACCGGGAGAAACACTTTGTGCTGCAGTCTCAGCCTCTGCCTGGGTGGAACCCCATGGGAAGTGTACCATTGCATTTTCTCTTGCTTGGTCTTCTCCAAAAATAAAATTTTTAAAAGGGAGCTCATACCATAGGTATATTTACAATGTTCTTTTCCTCTTCTAGTCATCATTTGCATGCCAACGTGTTCAATATGCTTCATTTACTGCAAACCTTGGATTGGACGTCGAAGGCTAATGTTTTGCTTGTTTTGAAATCAAGAAATGTTGGTTTTGCTTTTCTTTACTTGTTCCCCTGACATCTTTATGTCAGGGCGGTATGACGGGATTATTTCTGAAACATTTTTCGTTCTTACAGGAGATATACAAAATTTTATGGCACTTCTGAAAGAGCAGCTTTGAACTTGGCTCATGATGCACTGATAAGTATGCATGTGGTTTACATATATCTCATCTTCTGGCATGGTTCTTTTTCAAGTCACTGACTGTATAGAGTAGAATCATGCTTTCCAATATGGCTTTTTTTTTTCAATAACTATTTTGTTTTAAGAGATTTCTATGAACGCCATACGTCTAAGACCGATATTATTTTGGTTATTCATAGATTACAAGCGGTGGGAAGAAGAGATTGAAAAATGACAAAGTCCTATCCTCAACGATGAAAGGCTGCCAGAATGGTAACATCCAATGTTACCTTTAACTTCTCGCGTCAACCTTAACTTGCCTTTTGTTCTACATGTGCCTTCATTTTTAATTTCTTGGTTTGACGTCCAAAAAGACTGAATTATCAAATCCTCTTTATGTATTTCAGGTATAAATTTACGCTGTTTAATGAGCTCTACTTTTTGGTTGCTGGTGGAACTGTTTGGATAGGTACACATGCAATCTGCCGTACATTTTTTTTACGTATTGCTTTACCTTAAATTTAGTTCCCACATTCTATTGAAAAATCTGCATCATTTACATATAGTATATTGTATAACAGCAGTTTGGTCTTTAAAGCTAAATACAACTTGTGCAACCACTGTGCAGATTCTTCCTTGCCACCTACTAAGGCGAAAAATGATCATGATGTACCAAATAAAGTAGAAAGCGTAGATGTGAAAATAACTGAAGCTAAAGTGAACTGCAAGCAAAGTACCGTTTCTGAGCACAGTACTATCAGTGGTTGTAATGGTTCTACTGTTGTTGGGTTAAAAAATAATGGCGATTCAGCTATTCCTCCGAATAAAGGAAGTAGCAACCACTTATCACATCACTTCAAATGGCAGGATCAACTAGATGACAGTGAGGATGTTGGTAGGTTTCTGTACTTGGAGGGATTCGAGTATATCATGTGGTGCACGTATGATGTACACTTTTATGCATCTTTTGCCCTTCTCGAGCTTTTTCCTAAAATTGAACTCAACATTCAACGAGACTTTGCCAAGGCTGTCTTATCCGAGGATGGAAGGAAAGTAAAGTTTCTAGCAGAGGGTAACTACGGAATTCGCAAAGTTAGAGGAGCTGTTCCTCATGATCTAGGGACTCATGATCCTTGGAGTGAAATGAATGCATATAACATACATGATACGAGCAAATGGAAGGATCCGAATCCGAAGTTTGTGCTTCAAGTGTATAGAGATTTTGCTGCCACAGGGGATTTGTCATTTGGAATTGATGTTTGGCCAGCTGTTCGTACTGCAATGGAATACATGGAACAATTTGATAGAGACGATGATGGCCTAATCGAAAATGATGGATTTCCAGATCAAACGTATGATACTTGGACTGTCCACGGTGTAAGTGCTTACTGTGGTTGCCTATGGCTTGCAGTGCTCCAAGCTGCTGCTGCAATGGCCGAGCAGATAGGCGACAAATTCTTCGCCGAAACATGCAAAACCAATTTTTTTACTGCAAAATCAGCATTCGAAAAGAAACTGTGGAATGGATCTTATTTCAACTATGACAGCGGGTCAAGCAGTAATAGTAAGTCGATCCAAGCAGACCAACTGGCAGGGCAATGGTACACAGCATCTTCAGGCTTGGCTCCACTTTTTGATGAGTTCAAAACAAGAAATGCTCTTCAGAAAATATATGATTTCAATGTGATGAAAGTTAAAGGAGGCCGGATGGGTGCGGTAAATGGGATGCATCCCAACGGAAAGGTGGACGAGACTTGCATGCAGTCGCGTGAAATATGGACTGGTGTTACCTATGCTGTAGCAGCAAATATGATTCTTGCTGGAATGGAGAAAGAGGCATTCGCTACAGGTGAAGGCATTTTCACTGCGGGCTGGTCGGAGGAGGGTTTCGGGTAAAGTCTTCAATATGATTTCTAATCTCTTATTAGCTCACTGGTCTTTATAGTTCATGCGGTCAATGAGATGCCAGTGATCGCTGCAGATAAGGTTGAACAATTATTAGATTGATATTCTATCAAAAGTATATTACTCTTGAGAAGTATTGCCTGATTTTAATGATCCCATTGAGACCAATATCCCGACTCGTAATCCGCCTACCTTTTATTTTTAGGATTATGTACCGTCACCGCGAATAGCCTTTTATAATATAGTTTCATAACATATCGCTATAAAATCTTAGAAGTTTTTCTTGTCCTGTGTTCATTTTTCCAACAGATACTGGTTCCAGACTCCAGAAGCATGGACAATCGATGGCCATTTCCGATCTCTTATATACATGAGGCCTCTTGCAATATGGGGTATGCAATGGGCACTATCAATACCTAAAGCAATCCTCGAGGCCCCGAAAATAAACATCATGAATAGAATCCTCATATCTCCGGCAACGTTTTCATTATCTCTAACCGGGAACGGAGTTAGAAAGATCGCTAACAAAGCAAAGTGCTTCGGGAATTCGATGATGCAATGTACATGCTGATCATCGTCACCACACATGGAAAACCCCAACAGGTTAATTAACTTCACTTTATGCTTCCCTTTAACCCCGATTTCAGCAGAATTCAAGGCTGTTGCGGGTTTATTAGGGGAGCCGTTTCGATACCGGGGAGCAGAAATGTGGCTTCCCAAAATGGAAGATATGATTACTAAGAGTTTGTAGCACGTATTTTTCCGATTGGTTTAGGTGGATCATTATTGAAATAACCCAAACCGTTTGCTTGAAATGCTTACTGGATTTGAACATATCAGGTAATAGTCCCGGTAAAGATATGGGATATATATATCTAATTGTGATTCACATATATAAATTCTTTACATTCGCTAGGATTTCAAAAATTAGGGATACAAGTTTTGGTATCCAAGGTATCTGATTCCCAATTTCTGATTCATTTTTCTGGATTTTGGATAAGTTGTTCAAAAAGGTATTTCCTAGCGTCCCGAGACCACTCAAATGGTATAAATAGTTGGATACTTTTAATCTATTTAATTCTTTTTTGTTAAACAGAGAGGTTCATAGTGAGATTCGAATTTATACAAGATACGATAATACAAGTATCGAATTTATACAAATACAAGTATCTTTGGCTAATGAGTAGATCTTTTAATCTGTTTTGAACATATTTTATATAAATAGAACATGAAATTGGATTGGTGGATTACTAAATATCAATCGGTGGTGTATAAGTTCTACATGATTAATATATGATTTAATAGTTAAAGAAGTATTTAAATTATATTTTTTTCATGGGTAAAACTTTGATACTCACGCTGTGTAAAATTAATTTTACACAAGCTTGTATATTTACACTATAAAAATTCAAATTCTAAATTCATAATTCTAAAAAACTAAACCTTAAACCCTATACACTAAATTCTAAACACTAATTTTAAATTCTAAACCTTACAACTTAAATCTCTAAACCTTAAACCCTAAACTAAAACTTTAACCCCTAAAACTAAAAGGCACCTGTAAACTAAAGTTTACACGGCCTGTGTATCAAAGTTTTTTCCTTTTTTTCATATAGATGTTTAAATTGTATTTTGTCTAAGTAAATGTTTTATTTTGTGATTTATTTAAAAAAATTGATAGTTGTTATTTTTTCATTATCTAATAAAATTCAATCACGTGATATGATTCGAAAATAAAAAATAAAATATATAATTAACATAATAATATTTAATTTTTCTAAAAAATATGAATTTTAATTCTAAATCTTTAAATTTTCCATTTTAATCATTGGCCGCCTTTATTTTTATTAGACTTTCGATATTGAAAACCTTATCATTTTGTTATAAAAATTTAATGAATAAACTGTTGATTACACCATTGACGAATAACCAACAATAAAGAAAAAAGAAATCGATTCAGTTTTTATCGACGAGTAGAGGATGGTAGATGTCTGACAGTGAGGTACATGGCATTTGGATAGTGAGCCACCAATTTGTGGAGTATTTCGAACGGTGAGAGAGATATGATTTGAGAGTTTGATTGAAAGAAATTAAAACTATGATTTTTTAAAAAATATATATTTATAAATAAATTCAGATATTAAAAATATCAAAATAAATTATGTATAATGTTGTAATTGGATGACGAAATTTTTGAACGGTTATTGATGGAAAAATTTTAAATGACTCACAGAATGAAACATTATTTATTTATCTGGCCCAAAATATAGTTCAGGCACCTATCTGAATAAAAAAATATAATTTAAAAATTTATTTGATTATTACGCCTTAATATATTAAGAGAAATTTTAATACACGTGTGGTTTTTACCTGTATTAGTGGTTAAGGATATAATTTAAAATTTAATGAGTTATTTAGTGTTAGAGATTTTTTTTGATATTTTAATGTTAGAGATTTAGATTTTAGTTTTAAAAAAATAAATATGAATATGTAATTTTTTATATATTATGTATAACAGAGAAAATATTTATTATTATAATTTGACCACCAGATTTATTAATGGGAAAACTTTAAGTTTACACGAGTCTTTTAATTTTAGGGATTATGTTTGTAGTTTAAAGTTTAAAATTTAAGGGTTTAGGTTTTAGAGTTTAAAATTTAAGGTTAGTGTTTAGAACTTAAGGATTAAGGTTGAGGTTTAAGTTTTAGGGTGTTAGAGTTAGAAATTTAGGATTTGAGTTTTATAAGGTAAAAATTACAGGTTTGTGTAAAAAAAATTTTATACAGCACGTGTATCAAAGTTTTACTCTTTATTAATATAAGGGTTATTATTCCATTCAAAGGTAATCAAAATTTTTTACTTCCACAAGCTCTTTAATGTTAGTGAACAAAGATGAACAACAGCGCAACCAACCAACCAAATGTGTTAACAGAAATTGATTTTTTGGCATGTTACTTTTTAATTTGTTTGAGATAATAATAAGGATAAAATTTTGATACACATTCTCAACCCTAAATATTAAAAGTTAAACCTTAAATTTAAACCTTAAACCTTAAATTTTAAACTCTAAAACTTATAAAAATTTTAACCCCTAAAATTAAAAAGTTTATGTAACATGTTTATCAAAAAAAATTCCGAATAATAATTGAAGTGCCGATTAAGTATTTGTCTCAAGGGAACAAAACCCCGTTCCCTTCAAAGACGGCTTGAGACGAAGCTATTAAGTCTAAAATCCCAGAGTTAATGGTAATGCACGTATCTCCATCTTTATTAGGAATTTCTGAAAACAAATATAATAATATTAACAGTCAAAAACAAACATCCGAAAAGAATACAAACTACCAAAATGTGCATTAAATACAATCATAAAAGCTTCAATCTCCCTGTCTCGTTTGCATCCTTTCGCCATGCGGTACTCGAAAAATAGCCAAATTTATGCTTCATGCAGCTACATTAACCTACGAGAAAACAAGCATTTTGTTCGCCGGATTAATCTATCCAACATTGCCGAATAACAAAGGAACGGAATAGATTCATTGAGTACAATATATCCCTCGACTTCCCACTAATAGAAGATAAATTCATACCGGGCTGCTTCCGATAGTTCAAGTTTTCGTTATACTTCGCCTTATTTCAGATTAGTCTATTTTGACATTGGAATACAAAAGTGTGTCCCTTGTCAATGGCATATTGAGAAGGAAGTAAACCTGCAGTGGTGACAAAGAAATGCAAACAGAAAAATGGATATATCAATACCACAGTTGGAAGAAACATTATCAATCTCATAAACGACTCTTACTGCCGCACCAAATAAATCAAGTGAACAGAGTCTGCAAAACTCCTAAATCGGTAAACAGTAAGGCGATGTGGATCTATATGGACAATGACGGCATGGACCATAGCCGTCGCCACTGAAAACAGTATAAAAAACAAATTCTCAGAGTTTATACCTTTTCCTTGACAAAGGAAAGCGAACTCTGCAGATTTTAATTGACTTGAAAATACGAAGTTCAGTTTGGCTGTAAGATGGAATGAAGAAATGTTTAACGAATTTCAGAAGAAAGAAAACAAAAATTACATCTGGTCAAGACATCTGAATTTCTCACTAGGTGGAAAACCTGGGATAAAAGAGTTTCAAAAAGTTCGTGAAAAGGCCCACGGTTATTTGGTTTTATGAAATTGGACTTAATATGGAGCTCTATTGTTACAAGAAATATTTAAAAACAAAAACTCCGGGAACCATGTAAAGGCTGGCATCAAACTTGATTAATTTTTAAAATAGATCTTCATCTTACCCCCAAGAGAGTTGCAATGAGAAGAACAATTCCGGTTACCCAAGCAAGGGTTCTTCTAACCAAAACTTGTGCAGCAAGGGTGGTGTTAATTGGACCTTTGGTTTCTTCCAACCAACGTGGAGATGGGCGTGAGGTAGTTATCACATTCATCAATGTTTTTGATTCTGGCTGGGATGCCTCATTAAAGACGATAACTCCAACAATTTGACCTGCACAATCCCCAATTAGAGTTTTCAAACAAACTGACAGCCAGGGATTAGGGGAAGAGGAATAAATAAAGGAAAATGCGGCCAACAACTCAAGAGAAGAAAAGCAGTCACCCTAAATTTTGTGAATAATATCACCATCACATATGCACACAGATTTCCACCTAAATTGCCATGTTATATGTGTGTGTGTGTGTGTGTGTGTGTGTGTGTATAAACCTTAATCAATTAGTAAATTAAAGACCTTTTTCCTTCCACAATGAAGTGTTCAATATTTTACCAACCTTCATATGCTGTCTGCAATGAATCAAAAATCTTGGAAAGAGTAGAAAACAGAAGCTTCATTCCTTGCTTATCAAAACCATCACCACCATGCTGCTCCTGAAAAGCCTGTATTTTTTTGGTTGGAAATATTAAGAGGATTAGCAAGTGGGTAAGTGATGAAGAAGAAAACATAAACGAAAGGCAGTACAGACATTACAATAGCATGAAAATACATGACTAAATAGAAAAGTGAATTAACCATTTTCTATGCTGAAAAGGATAACAAAAACCTACCCTTAAACATGATTTTCTCCAAATATATTTTCAGATAAGACGTCAATGCATAAAAACAAAATACTACTGTTAGCCAAATGAAGTGTATATTTTAGTACCTTAATTCCATCAAAAGAACCCATTATTAACTCTGCTCGTCTATGCAAAGTCTCTGACAAATCTTCATGCGTCTCAATAGCTTTCCTTATACTGTGGGACAGAGCAAACAGTTTTGATGCAAATTCCCTGTGCACTTTCTGTGAACAATCAAATCAAACGCACTTGGTGAGGTAAATAAGAATTCAAGACGGCATATGCTGCTATTATGATACAGTGTCAGTCAAAAACAATTAAAAAAAAAAAAAGCAGACATATATTGGTTCCTGAATAAGACCTTTGACAAATGAAGGTTCACATTGTCACCATTTTCCAAGGGAATTGTCAATACTCCATGCAGAGATTTAGTAGCATCAGGGATATATGATCCACCCAACCAAGATGCCTAAACATATATAATAACCCAATGTCACATGTGCGAGCCAAACAAACAATCAAACAGAATATAAAAAACGCAATATTACCAAGTCATTGATCTCTTCTTCAGTGCAATCTCTTAGAGGCTCATCCAAAGAAATAACAGATACTTCCTCTTCATCTAAAAAAAAGATTTACACAGTGAACAAATACTATGGATATATACATTCAGGAAAAAACCTAAAACACAATAAAAGTTATGACTACGTCCACTAGTTTTACAATTTGATAAAAGATCAGGTACCTGGAAGCTCAATGTCCACTTTATGTGAACCGAGACCAACACTATTCTTCAAGGCTTTGCGAAAGAGACCATTCTGGAGGTCAACAACAAGAGGATCTGAAGACCAAACAAAATTTATTTAACCAAAACACTGAAGAGGAGAATGGGGAAAAGAAAGCAGAGTAAAATGAACTTAGACAATAAGTGCAGGTACCTTCAATTCCAATAACCTCAAGCATAAAAACAGCACGCGGTCTATCAAATGGATTAGGAATGAGAACCTCATTCAGCTGCAAAAAAAAAATGCATAGAAATCTTTGAATCTAAACTTCTAAGAAAAGACATGAAACCTAACAAATTTATTACTCAGGATTGATAACACTAATGATGACCTTAGATGAACCAGCAGCTGAAAGCGTAACTGGTGGAGGAAAACCAAGCAACACTGACACGGTCGCGCCAACTTCAGGTAACAGCATTGACTCGGACTGTTGAAATAGACATGAAAAACACAATAAGCATGAAGAAAATACTTTCTCCTGCCATCCTAAGCCCATCTAAGTTTATAAAAATGGCAGTAAAATGATAGTAACATCAAGCTATCAGTACAATCTTCAAAATTAAACAATTCAGATCTAATAATAATGCAAAGGAAAACATCAGCATACAACTAAGTCGCACTAAATCAAAATACTTACTAAAGTTCAGGATGCTATTATCCAATTTTACATATTCTAGCCAGATAAAATTAACCATCAACAATCTCTTAATACTTAAAATTCATCACAAAATCATAATCCTAGAAACCTAATTACGGATGAATGAATTGAAAGAGAGAAAAAACGATTCAATAAGTAAATACCTGAGAGACATCGTTGGAGGATCGAGCGCGAAGGAATTGATGAGTACAACTATCGATGAAGAAAACAGATCCAGTGGATTCAGCCTGCGGTAAAAGAAAAATCGAATCGATTAAAAGAAATTACTATAATCAGATATAAATGACATGAAAATAAGAGAGGTAGAGAGAGCAAACCCTAGAGGTTGAGAAGATAAGCGATGAAATCAGGAAAAAACTGATGATCTTCATTGTTAAGAGCAGTGAATGATTGAATTGAAAGAACGAAAGCCCGATCTGTGTTGTGGTATTTTCCAATTTAATCTGTGTGGATTCATGTACGTGTTTTAACTAACGGTGAACTACACCCATCTTTCACAGATTTTCATTTTGGTCACCAAAAATTAAAAAGAGTTAAAGTTCACAAATGGTCACCAAACTTTAATCAATCATTTAATTTAGTAACTAAACTTCTAATTACATCAATGTTATTACTAAACTTTTAATTTTGTTCAAATTTAACCACTTACTCATTAATAAATTTTAAAAGTGTGACGTGACAGTTAAAATATTTTGTATAACAATATTTTTTAGTACGAGAATTCTCATCTTATCCCTTGTACCAATATCTTAAACAAAATGAAATACAGCAAAATTCAGTTGGATCATAAGACTACACATATCTCTTATGTATTTTTCAATAAGTCTAGTAAGCTTAATGATATCTGGAGAATTATTAAGTCCCTCATATTTTTAAAAATTTTAATTAACCAGAGGAGTTTCAACTTTTCATCAAATTTAAATTGGACAACAATGTCGCAAAAAAATTGTAAATAAAAAATATGTACGTTGCCCTTCCCACTTAATATAGGGTTCTACCATTGAATTCTAAATTCTAAACTTTATATTTTAAATGTTAAACCCTAAATTAACCCCAGTAAAAATCTTAAACTTAATAAATTTATGTGAATTTTAATTTACATAACTTGCGTATCAAAAACAATATAAATTATTCGTGAGAATTTAGTTTAGTTTTTTTAAGTTAAAAATTATATACTCCAAAATAAACTCATGTAAATAACTATGCAAAAGATGACGTAAGATCAAATATATCACATTTATTTATTTACATATATATAATCAAATAGATTCAATTCAAGCTTTCTTACATCACATAGAATTCATTTAATTTTATGCTTATTTTACCGTTGGATGTTGTTAAGTGAATGACAAAAAAATAACAATAATAAATGAAAAAATCTTTAAGAGGAAAAAGATAATGAAATAATTTCAAGTTAACAAATTACCCTCGTCCAACATTCTTAAAAGAATGTTTAGGTTTTGTTTCACAATTAGCGGATAGCTGATCGTAGAATTCATTAGCTGATAGCTAATTGCGGAATACATTAGCGGATAGCCGATTGCATTAGCTTATTTGACTAACAGATTGTGCTAGCTAATTACATAAAAGTGTTTGATAAAATTAATTGATAGTTGTTTGATTATTTAAACAAGTAAAATGACAAACAAGGACATGATTATATTCAATACTTGTTTGAATAATTTATTAGTTACCAATATCTTATATATATTAATATTAATTAGATTATAAAAAATATTTTTTAATATAACATTATTAGTCATATTTGAAAGATCTATTTATTAATAAAAAATATTAGTTTACAGATGTCACAATGTAAATACATTAGAGTGAAGAATTAAAATAGAAAATGGTTAAATTTAGGTTATTTGGAAATTTTTATAACTCCAATGTCAAAACCTCTAATTTCAAAAAGTTTTTATTACTAGTTTTTTCGAAATTAAAGGATTCACCCCAATTTACTATTTCAATTCGTTATTCATTAAACATTTATAATTAACGAATTTAACTGGTTAAATCTCTAATTTTAACTCAAATTATTATTTATCAAACAGTACCTTTCTAATAAATTTTATATGATATAAATAAATCTTTAAATATAATTTCCTCCAACTTGGCGAACGAGGGATCGAATTAGATCTTAATTATTATTAGTACATTGAGATTTTTAATAAATAAATTGGGATTTGTGACTGCTTCAAAATAAAGCAAAAACTTGGCTTCATCACGTGCGGGCGTGTGGTTTGATGTTTATTGTTTTAATAAAATAAGTGGATCAATAAAATTTAATTTCTAAACGAAATAAAAGGATTGCTCTTATATTTTGACAAAGAACGAACCAACAAACAACCTAATAAATTCTTAGATAAATTATATAAATTATTATTGAATTTTACTTCCATATATATTTTAGTCATTAAAGTTTTAGAACGTTCAATTTACTTACTGAGCTTTATACATTAATCTTTTTTAATTACTCATCTGTTAATTTTTAACATTGTTATTATGTGGATTAAATAAATAATACAATATTAAAATAAAAAAAATTTTAAAATAAAAATAAATATTCAAACACCCACCAAACCCTTTCATTCCTCTCCAACAATAACTCAAACCCTTTTCTCTTTGTTCTTTTATTACAATTAGATTGATCGTTTTTCGTTTATCGATAAATAACCACGACCGAAGATAAACCTTCTCTTTTTGGTCACTTTTTTTTAAGTTCAAATCTCTCTCTAAATTCTTGATGGGTGGTGGGCTTTAGAACAACTCCAATCACTTTTGGCAAGTGCTCTAAAAAATTAGAGTTTGAATGTGAGATGATAGGTGTTTTTGTTTGGGGTTTTGGAAAGGTAAGGGTGGGGCGGTGAGAGTTTGGGGAGGGCGACAACGAGACTTTGGGAGGGAAGGGTGATGTCGGTGAGATTTAGGTTTAGGGTTTGAATGTAATTTTATTTTTAATTCACGTCATAGCATCGTTAGAAAGTTAACGAATGAGTAACTTAAAATATTCAATGTATAAAGTTCAGTGAGTAAATTGAACGTTTTAAAACTTCAATGACCAAAATAGGTCTAAGAGTAAAGTTTAGTGATGATTTATGTAATTTACGCTAAATTTTTTAATTTTTCGAGTGAACATAAATGTTCATTCTTTTTCATTTTATGTGAGTTAAAATTTCGATATTTATATACAGAAATTATTATTATTATTTTATTGTAAAGGAAAAAGAACATAATTTCTTATTGTACTTATACTTTGATATTTTATGAGGGTGTTACTTGTTCAAGTTACCAATTAAATGAATGATAGAGGTATGGTGTTGAGAGAGGGGTCCACTGATACCCAATTATATTCAAGTTAATCACATGAAACGTATTCAAATTATGACTCTCGTTTTAAATTAGTTTTAAAAATTGTTGGTATTCTAATTTCATTTCCAAACTATTTATCACTCTAAATTTATTGCAAAACTTTTGAATGTTCTAGTTTTATTTAAAAAATAAAAAAGTTAAAGGACTAAGATGATTTTTTCACACATTTGAGGGCCAAAAATATCAATAGGCCAAACTGTTTTATGAAAAAAATAAAAACTATAAAAAAATCATAGTAAAAATAAATTGTTTGCTTAAATTGGTGTCACAAGTTAAACATAGATCAATTAAATCAATCAAAATGATTATTATAATATTTTTTTTCAAACAACAATAAAACAAACAAACAAGTTCATATGAAAAAAAATCATAACATTTTAAAAAGCCTAGACTTGTGTTAATGGTAATTTAAGTTAATAAAACGAGTAATAGTGGAACATGATAGGACTAGTGGGTCATGAACCCACAAAATATTAAAAATGTTATATAAAAATAACTCACTTAATTTTTCTTTAACCCCTCTAAAATATATAATTAATTAGTGGTCTTCTTTAAATTTAAGAATTTTAAAATGACTTAATAAACAATGTCGAGTTCCGCAATTAAAAATGATAATTATTTAATTTTAGGTCAAAATTCGACGAAAATATCAACTAATCATTTATGAGGAATATTACACAAATATTACACTTAACTTTTTTCACAAATATGTCACAAATTAGATTTTTTTTCAGAAATATAGCACTTATTATAGTGAAACTGAAGATGGTTGCATTT
This sequence comes from Hibiscus mutabilis, assembly GCA_019671005.1. NCBI lineage: Eukaryota > Viridiplantae > Streptophyta > Magnoliopsida > Malvales > Malvaceae > Hibiscus > Hibiscus mutabilis. The sequence goes on from CM033716.1 coordinate 79,287,713, forward strand.
GGCTTCGATTTTAAACAGTGTCGCCCACATGGCAGCCTCTATGAGACTCAAGGCCATAGATAAAAGCTGAAGATGACTACCACGTGAATGACATTGTTCAAAATCAGAGCCAAATACTATCATCTTCACTGTTACTATAACAAATGCTATATTTCTAAAAATAATTTGACTTGTGCTATATTTGTAGAAAAAAAATCAACAAATCAACAAAATAAAGCTTCCAAACATTATGTTAACGAGGTGAAAGAATGTTAATGTCGTTTTTTTCCCATTGAATAATGTATAATGATGCTAGTGTATGTGGTTTAATTTATTAAAGGGTAAATTATTTTTTTGTCATATAACTTTATTCGTCCTTCTATTTTGATTATTTAATTTTAAAAATTATAGTTCCGTCACTAAATTTTTTAATATTATTCATTTTGACTACTCGATTGTTAACATCTTTTAAATTTGTTGGGTAAATTTAAGAGGACAACCCCGTAAAGATATTTTTCACCAATATCGAAATATTTTTTCTCCAAATTCACCAATATAAAGATTGTAAATATATACAAAATAATATATTTCGATTTTATGTTAATTAGACAATAAAATTAAAAATCGAACTAAAATAAGGTAAAATATTTTATTCGAGTTTGAGCCGTTGGCTCCACTGGAGAGCGTGCAGTGTGTGGCAATTATAAGTCCTCGTTGTCATAATTTTGGGGTTCTGGGCATTTGAAAATTTCCAATAAATCTATAATTATGATTTATTAAGAAATACTATAAAAAAATGAAAGTAGCGCGTGAAAAAGGGGATTTGGACTTTGGTTGGATACAGAATCCCGTGATACCGAGGGAGCAACCATTATTGCTTGATTGAATTTATTATTATATTATTATTATGAAAAAAAATTTAATACACATCTCGTAAACTTTAGTTTATACGTATTTTTTAAATTTAGGGGTTAAGATTTTAGTTTAGGGCTTAAGGTTTATGTGTTTAGGTTGTAGGGTCTAGAATTTAAGGTTAGTGTTTAAAATTTAGGGTTTAGAGTGTGGGGTTTAGTTTTTTAGGGTTAGTGTTAGAAATTTAGGATTTGAGTTTTTATAGTGTAAATACACAGACTTGTGTAAAATTAATTTTACACAGCTGTGTATCAAAGTTTTACCCTTATTATTATTACGGAATATTATCCCATTAAGCATAGAATTTTTATTTTTTATAAACATTTTAATTTTAGAGTTTTTAGAGTTAGAGTCTAGAAGTTTTTAGTGTAAGATTTTAAAATTTATAGTTTAGGGTTAGATTTCAAAGTTTAAGGTTAGGGCTTAAGTTTTAAGATAATATGGTTAGAAATTTAGGTTTTAACCTATAAACCCTAAATTTTAACCTTAAACTCAAAATTTTATTAAAAACCCTTGAATTCAAAGCTATTACACTTAAACAAATCTCTAAACCCTAAAATTAAAGCGTTTATGCAAACAAAATTTCTACAAGTCCTTGTATAAGTTTGTGCATTTAATAGTTACTTTATTGTTATTATTATATATATATATAAATGTTGAAATCACACTTTTTGAATGGAACTAATTACATTTTGTAAAGTCCATTTTTCGAGATTAATAATTGTGTTTCTCATGTAAATCGATTTGATAATCTTTACCGTATTGGTTGAGAATATTTTTTTTATTATATATAACGGCTGAAAGTTTACAATAAATACATTAATGGTAGAATTGTGCCTTAGTTTTAAGGTTTAAGGACTTAGTTAAGGGTGTATAGTTTAGGAGTTTATGTGTATAAGTTTTGAATTTAGGAATAATGGTTAAAATTTACAATTTAGGTTTATAGATTAAACCTAAATCCTCACCATATTACCCTAAAAACTAAACCCTGAATTCTAATCTTAAACATTAAATTCTAACCACTATCCTTAAATTCAAAACATATACCCTAAACTAAGCTCTTAAACCTTAAAACTAAAGCGTTTTTAGAAACTTTTAAACCTATACCCTAAACTAAGCCCTTAAACCTTAAAATTAAAGCGTTTTTATAAACTTTTAATTTTCACCGCCGGTGTATTGGATAATAATCCATAAATAAATACATACTTGAAATTTATTGAAAATAATCTACGTTTGTTGATAAATCAAAAAGGGAGACCGTGCAATTTTTTTTTTTGAGATCCTCTAATATTACTTACGGCCGGTGTTTGCTCTATCCACAATATTTAAACTCGAAATATTTCTTTAAAAATATCGAGTTAGTTAAGACATGTTTATTAACTTCTTATTTCTTAAACATATTCTATATTATGTTTCATACGTGTTTATGTTCAGATTTAGGCTTGAAATATTATTTATCGTATCGTCTTTGAAAGCACATTTTCATAACCCAATATCTTTAGAGGATGTAAAAAATTATTAAAGCTCTACCATAAAAGGAATTCAAATTTGCTTATGGTAGAGTTTGAACTCTTGTCCTAAAGTTTATAAAACACTTGTTCAGTGTGCTCGATGAAAGAGCTCTAACAAATTTTTACAAACACTGAGGGTACGAGAGGGTGTGTGATGCTCCATGCTCTCTATACTTAATACAAAAATAAAATCTCACCATATCTTCTGTTTAGCTGCAGTTCCGCGACATCATCGGTGTGAAGCTAACATGACCCACCAATTAACTCTACTACTTGACCTATTACTAACATTCTGACAACCTATCAATAGATATCAATTGTAGTACTTTAGGGTTGTAAACTAACCAAAAATTTTAACAAATTATTTGTGAACCGTTTGATGAGAAGTTTGTTTATTTTATTTATTTATTAAACGAAATAATATGAATAATATTTTATATTCGTTTAATTAAATGAACGATACGGACAAATGGCTCGTTCATTCATTTACGTTTGGTAATCTGTTCATTTATGTTCGTTAGTTTATGTCCGTTTAAATTTATTCACGTATATTCGTTTAAATTTATTCACGTATATTCATTTATATTTATTATTTTTCATAACAAAAATATTATATTTAAAAATAAATAAATGTATTCACATATGTTCATTCGTTTATGTCATTTTATATTTTTTCACATATGTCCTTTTATATTTTTTCATTTGTGTTCGTTTACGTTCGTTTATCATTTAACCGAACGAACATGAACAAACTACATTCCTTAACAAACGAACACGGACAAAAAATTATGTATGTTTAATTGTTCGTGTTCGTTCGATTTGTTTTACAGACCTAACTTGCACCAGCCGACTTACTACCATGGACGTAAACACCTACACAATTAGACTGGATAAGTGACATAAAACCTTCATACCCAATGTTCATCATCTTCTCTATTCCATCTTTTTTTAATCATTTTTTTCCTCAAAACACAAACTACGACTCTCCACCTGATCTAGAAGGCGTGAACCACTTAAAATAACCACCATCTCACATTGACCATCAACAATATGTATGGTGAACATAGAATCCAACTTTCAACGCGATCAACTGATTGTAGAACTATTCTCGCCCTCCATTCTCCCCTTCACCACAGTGAGTTCCCTTGAAGATCTGAAACTCGAACTCGTAGTTGGACCACCACATAACCAAGACACATCAACAACCTCTTAGCTTCGTTCTGGCCGGACTTGCACTTGACATAGTCTCCTACCACACAATTAGACTTAGAAGAGACCTATAACTTTAAGACTCACCGTTCCCACGCTCTAAAAATACAATATCAATTTTTTTTTAAATATGTTAGTGTGGTTATATAATAGTATATGTTCAGTTTTCTTAATCTTTTTAATGATGCACACACATTATGCACACATAGTGCTCAAATATGAGTCAGCTGAACACATAATCTTTTACTATTAAGACCACTCAATAAGTTCTACGGTACCAAACTTATTGAAAAAATCATAATCTTGATTTGAATTACTTATTTATCGACCCAAAATGTCACGATCCAAAATCCCCTCTTTTTTTGACATTACTCACACTTTCCCTGCCCCAATTTGAAACCTGCCATGATTCGTATCCTAACTTCTCAAACCGAAAGAAGAATAAAAAGCCAATTTCAAAAGTATGTAACGCGCGTGGCTCACGCTCCTTGAATGGCCGTGGCGTTGTTTGGTCGTACCATCTTTAACTTTTAATTACACTATTATTAAATTATAATATCATAAAAAATACTAATATAAATGTAAAAGCATTTTAAAATAATGAAATAAAAAATGTAATTTCCACGTGGCCACTCTGCAAAAGGGTATCCAATGCTTATTGTCCTTGGCTCATATCGTGAGATGATGAGATTTTGGTTGTAGTTTGTAAAATAAGACGTGTAATCTCGGCATATTTTGTAATATTAAAAAGGGTATTTTAATAAAAATCATTTTGATATATGAAATAAATAATATTTTTAAAATACGATTTTATATTTATTAGTGTTGAAAACTAAGAAAATTTTAAATTGATAAAAGAACAACCTAGTAGTAGTTTACATTAAAAGGTTCATTTATATCAAATTTATAAAATATTTACATAATTTTATTAATTTTGTTTAATATTCATGTCAAATTACATATTTTGAATAATTTTTTTTAACTTTTTTTTATTTTTATATAAATTTTAACTCGTACACTTATCTTCTAAAATATATAATATTTTGCAAAGAGATGAAATGGATCATCCAAACAGGGAAAATAATATGCATAAAACTTTGATACACAAGCTATGTAAAATTAATTTTACAGAAGCCTGTGTATTTACACTATAAAAACTCAAATCTTAAATTCCTAACCCTAAAAAACTAAACCCCACACTCTAAACCCTAAACTCTAAATTCTAAACACTAACATTGAATTCTAATCACTACAACCTAAACCCCTAAGCCTTAAACCCTAAATTAAAACCCTAACCTTAAAACTAAAAGGCACGTATAAACTAAAATTTACACGGCATGTGTATCAAAGTTTTTTACAAAGAATATTCCTTTTTCATTGTTTGAATATTTTAGAGATTATATATTTTATTGTCTCTAAATTTGGTAATTTTTATCAATTCGATTTCTAATTTTTTGTCCACACTAGTTCTGAAATTGGTATTTCTTTTTTTTTTCATTTTAATCAATTTCATGACGTGGAATTTTAGAAATATTTTACGTAACACACATTCAAAGTGTCACTTCTTTTATAGAAAAACATAATTTGAAAAATCTAAATTTAATATTAACATGAAAAAATAGAGAACAAATTAGAAAAAAATATAAAATTTAGAGACTAAAAATTATTTTATCTTATTTTCATTTGAACGAAAAGGATATGTTTTAGTTTTCCTTTAAACACATCTATTTTTTACCCTAATTTATGGAAGTTTTTAAAGACCTATTATTATTATTTGATATTTTGTATAAATATATAAATATTTTAAATTACCCAAGCAAAATATATTATTTACTTTCCTTATTTTTTGTATTTTCTTTTCCCTGTTATTGTACATCCGAATATAGTATAAAAGATAAAATGAAAATTAATCTTTTAACTTAAAATAAAAAATTAGGTCCAAATTAATGAATAAAACTTATCTAAATATAAAATATAAAAATTTAAATAATTAAAGGGTTGGTCCAAAGGGTAAGCAGCTTGATATTACTTAAGCATATATCGAGTTTAAGGAGGCTTTGTGTATGTAGAAAATCTCCGCTAAAAAATTCACTCACCAAAATCAGGTGTACGACGCAGATTGATCCGAATTAATCAATTGAATTTTAACTAATATTGTTATTGGTAAAACATACCTAAGGACATGAAATTAAATATATTTTAAAATTTAATATTATTTGATTTATGAATAGATAAAAAGATTCGAATAATATAAATATTTTATTAAATTGTACCTAAAAAAGCATAGTTTTAATATTTTAATTTGAGCTTTCCTTTTATTTCTTATAACAAACAAACTGCTAACCCAATTTTTCTCTTTTTGTTTTTCCGTTTCCCTCTTCTCTCATCTTTATTCCAAAACCCAAAACCCTTGAAAAGCAGTTTTCAAACCCCCGAACCCCAAATGGGGAAGTACATAAGGAAGGCCAAAACGGCCGGCGAAGTTGCCGTAATGGAAGTCTCGCAGGCTTCCCTCGGTGTTCGGACCCGAGCCAAAACCCTCGCGCTCCAACGGCTCCAGAAATCATCGGCTTCTCCTCCGGCTGCGGTTGCTTCGGCTCCGGCTAAAGGAGAAGGCTCATATCTCCAGTTGCGGAGTCGACGGTTAGAGAAGCCGCCGGTTGTGGTGCACCACCATGATTCGAAGCGGCACAAACAGCAGCAGCAGCAGCAGACACAGCAACAGGGGAGTAAGAAGGATAACCGTGGAGAGAATCCTAACCCTGATTCGAATTCTAGGGTTCGTGTGGGTGGCGGTTCGGATTCGGAAAAGAAAAAGGAAGGTGAAGTTGGAAGCCGCGATATTGTGCAAGAAGATAATGTTATTAACTACAGCAATATTAACAACAATAATAATGGAAGCAATGATTTGGGAGAAATTGAGGCTTCTTTTGGGGAAAATATTTTGGACATTGAAGCTAGAGAGAGGTTGGTTCAGTTATTTTCTCTTATTTTTGTTTATTTATTATTTACATTTGATTTGGGATTTTGAGTATTTTATAGTTTTAATTGTTTATTCTTTTTAATGAAGAAAACACAAACTTTTGATATTAAAATACAATTTTTTCTCCTTTTTATTTGATTTTTTGAACCCAAGAAAAGTAGCAATTTTTACTTTAAATAAGTTCTTGAGTTTTGTAGTTTCAGGAGAATTGTAAATATTTGGATTTTGGACTATATTTTATTTATTTTTGTTAAACCATGCATTTTTCCTCTCTTGCCATTGATGCCTTAGACACCTAGTTTCACCTCAAATATGAAAAATTCAAAAAAAAAACCTTAATTCATGTCGGGATTTTGCTATAATGAAAATATCTGCTAATTAAAGGGATTTCTTTTCACTTTCGTTTTCACATGATTCCCATGTTTTTGTTTATAGGCTCTAATTTTGTTTTATTTCCCCCTAAGTTTTAAGTTTTTTTTCCCAGTGCTTTTTCTAGCAAGGTTTAGAAATTATCCTTACAATATAAGATTTTGGCGAATCAATTGCGGAGAAAAATGTTCTTTATTCGTTTGAATTGTTGCAATTTTACCTCTGATCTGTTTATATAGTCTTTTCCCCTGCAGAGAAATTAAATCAGTTGGCTTATATCCTTTATTGCCTCACAAGCAAAAGTTGGCTATTAATTATTCATACTGTTTTGGTTATTTCTGAATTTTGATATTTTGATTTTGGGGAAGTAAGTGGTTGTATTATGACAGAAACCCTTGTTTCTGAAATAAAACTATGCCATTACCAGCAATGTTACTGGGACTCAGACTGCGAGTATTGGATATGGTCATGTGGTCGGCACATATATTATGTTTGAAATTTTCTTAAATTTTCCATGTATTTGAAAGATCATATCCCACATCGATATACCATATCCATGTGTTGGACATGGCTGTCAAACACAAGTATTTCAAGAAAAATGGAGAGTTCGAAGAACATAGATTACCAGCCTTTCGCTGTCACTCATAACTTCTGTTTTGTTAATATGATTGAATTCTGAGTTCTGAACCTTTTTCTTTAATTTTTTTATTTAAACTTATTATGCTTTTAAAACTCGGGTTTGTCAAATTCTGTGGTGATATATATTGGATCTGTTAGGTTTTTTAGGCAATGTTTGCTTTTTTGCATGTGGTAGATGCCATGACTTATTCAAGATAAAATTTACAAAACCATTTTGCATTTCTTTTCTTCATTTGTGGGGGTTAATGTGCTAATCGAGCTTATCTCTTTGGAAGACATGGTTCTAGTTTACTTTATGTTTCCATGCTTTGAGCGTAGGATATAGTGGATGTTAAACCTGATCTTTTGGACATTCTGATAACCAGAAAATTGATTAAGTCAAATTCTATGATAAAATCTATCGCGATTTAGTTTTAGCCAACCCCCTCTCCTACAGAGAAAAGAAAGGCTGTCGGTTCAATTTATCCTTGCAGAAATAAATTGTAGACCAGCTCTTTTGTGATTTTAATAAGTATATTAAATGAACTCCATGGATTTGTTAAGTCTTTTTTTTCTGCTGAAATACTGGTTATCGGAGTATCTTGTGGAAACAGGGACCAAAACAAAATGAAAACAGTGGAAAATCTTTCATTTATTTCCCCCCTGGATCACAGAGTCTTTTTGCTTGAACGTTGATAAAAAGAGTCTTTTCTTTTTTTATTGTGCACTGTGGAACCCTTGTGCTTAACATTGTCAGCTTTATTCTTCATATGATTGGTATGGTCTGGTTCTACATGCAAAGTTGTTTACTTTTTTTTTGGGGGGGGGGGGGATTGCAAAGCTGAAAAAAGGAATAGTTAATGCTTTTTACTGGCTTCCTGGAATCGAGTGTTTAGGTCTAGATTTTCTTGCTTTTCATTAACCAATAGCTATTGTTTTTGTGCAGGGGCACTAGGGAATCAACTCCGTGCAGCTTGATAAGGGACCCAGAGAGTATAAGAACCCCGGGTTCAACTACCAGGCCGACCTGCTCAGCGGAGACTAGCCAAAGAGTACAGAATTCAACGAGGCAACACACCCCGACATCAAATGAAATGGATGAGTTCTTTGCTCTTGCAGAAATAGACCAGCAAAGACAATTCATTGAGAAGTATACTATATCTCTTTCATCCTGTTTCTCACTTTTACAATTGTCTGAAACTCCCAATTACATTTGTGGTTCATGATCTGATAAAAGACGTGGGATTATTTGCAGGTACAACTTTGATCCAGTGAAAGACAAGCCACTTCCAGGACGTTATCAATGGGAGAAAGTGGACCCCTAGACACCATTAGGGTTCCATCAGCACTTATATTTCCTGCTAAATGCTCAATTGATCTTAAATTTAGGTAGTTTTTAGCTACTAGGAATTTAGTCTTAGTTGTAAAGGTGACGGTTTTGTTTCCATTTTCCATCACCCTTAACTATTAAAAGAACGTGTCGACTAATGGTCTGTAACACAACGGTAACGTGTTACAAAAATGAAAAAAAGGAATCAAAGTCCTTTTTCTAACAGATCATCTGAGAAGGGAAGGGAATGAAGGTGTAGGTTAGAGTTTAGGAATTTAGGGTCAGTCAATTAGGTCAGTTGATCCAGTACAGAATTTCTTTTGTATTTTCCTCCCCTTGTTTGTCTATACTTGTAATGATGGAACTTTGAGACACTCTGTGGACGAAACATGATCCCTTTCCTCCTATCTTTTGTCTTTTCTTTACGATCTTCACAGCTAATTTTTTGCATTCTTTATGATGGTGACAACGGAGCCTGTCACTATGATCGGAAACAACATTGTTTCATTGTCATGAGTCATGACCGATCACTTCCATTAAACATCTCATGTATAAGATGTATGGTGACATTTCAGGTACTGGTGGGGTAACTGGTAAGCTTTTTCTTGTTGGTAACGTGTATCGAAAGGAACTTTGGATCATTTTCATAAACTCTGCACTTGTTTCTTTTGGAGAGCTGTCGATTTATACAGGATTGAAGAAGCTCAAAAATGGAGAGACAAGGATTTTTGCATGATTATAAGAGGGTACGTATTACTCGTCTTATTTGCTATGCTCTATTGTAAACTCCAACATTAAGTTTAATTTCTAAATTCTACAATCCAAACTCTAACTTTAACTCCTAATCTATAAATTTAATAAGTTTGTGTACTAATTTTTTTTATATAATATACGAAATATTTGCTCGTATATGGTGATAATTTTGGAAGTTATTTGGTTTAATAGTAGTTGGACACTTATTTATAACTGTCAACCGTAAACGCTTGCCCAAAAATAAAAATTGTGGAGTGTCGCTTTAGAGTTGCAGGGAATTGAAAGTAGCTTTAATGAAAGCCTCTGCAACCCCTCATTTAATTACAGAAAGAAATGTGATATTTGCATTTTCACGCACATGTATGTGCAAAGTGGTCCTCAAAGATGAAAAGCTTTTTTACACTCATTATGACTTGCATTAAAAGTGAATCAATTAAATACATGACATATAAGGGAATTCTAAAACTATGTAACACATAAATCCAATAAGTGGTTCCAGTAGGAAAGCAGATGATGCTCATTTTAAGAGATTCAGATTTTGTTGAGGGAATCAATCGATGTGTAATTATTGGCCAAGAGGGGGCGAATTGGCTTTTTAAAATTAGAAGGAACAAATTGAAAAGATAAAAATTGAAGACAAGGCGATTTATAGTGATTCAAGCTTCGAACAAGCTCTACATCCACTATCTTAGCTCCCACTAAGGATTTTGAACCAATATTCACTAGATATTCTTCCCCTTTTCTAGGCTTAGGAAGAAACTTTTACAAATAGGTTAATCTTTCTACCTAAAGATTAACCAAGACTCTCTCTTTACAAAGAAGAAATGACAAACTTAAAAGTATCTCTCACAAGATTGATTTGTTGCCCAAATTACATACAACCTCTTCCCAAACTTGAAAGAAATGTATACAATGAAAAATTACAACAAGTGGGGTACAAGAATTTGACTCTTTAAGCTCAAAGGTTTGGATATATACTTGGATGTTGCAAATAAGTTCAATAGTTGTTGCTGAGGCTTTGGAGGCTTACTTTTATACATTCTCATTGATTTCTAGCCGTTTGGGTGGTTGCTATCATAAATATAGCCGTTGGGCTGCATTTTTCCTGCAATAAATGCTCAACTGTAACCAACCGTATTGATACGCGGGAGGCCGTATCGGTACAAACTTGAAAAATAGAAAGAGTCTTTGTGCAGGTAAAACAAAAAGCGTATCGATACACGATAAAGCGTATCGGTACGATCTCAGTGTAAAACAAGGGGCGTATCGAAACAGACAAGGCTGTATCAATACAATTTTACTCACTTGGGCTGCTGTCAGAACATGTATCAGTACGCCTTGAAGGTGTATTGATACGGGTTAACTGATTTTTAAAATCGCATGTTCTCAATAACTGACAAGGCAACATTCGAATAAAAATATTTGAAAAATCTCAACTACCGTATCGATACGCAAGTAGCCGTATTGTTACAATGTTCTTAAATCTTAAACCCAGTATGAAGGTCATATCGAAACGGATGACACCATATCGAAACGCCTGAGTAAAAACCTTAGCCCATATGAAGGCCGTATAGATACAAAATGAACTGTATCGAAACACTTTCTTACAGTGGCCTTTTAAGTTAAGCCCGTATCAAAACGCTAGAGGGCTTATCGATACGCCTGGGCGTAAAAGTTGAGTCTGGCTTTAAAAATACTTAGAAAATTTTATGGGTTTTAAGTTTTTGACTTTGAATGATTTTGTACTTGAAAAATCATTGTCAATTGTGAGTCTTTGAGATACTTTAAAAATTTATTTTCTTTTACAAATAGGTCCTTAAACAATTTGTTATATCAAAATCAAACTTTGGTTTTACAATCTCCCATTTTTGATATAACAAAAACAAGTTAAATTTGTAAGTCTTTTTGAAAAACTCCACTTACTTTAAAATAAATTTTAAAAGCGTTTTTGAAAATTTAAGCTCTTTCTTCTCCCTTTTTTGTTAGATCAAAATCAATGATAATAAGGGATAGAAATAAGAAATATAACAATGAAGCATAAATCAAAGCAACATAATTATCATTTAAAGTGCAAAGCAACATAATCCAAATCCAACTTAAACCTAAAAAATAAACTAAAATCAAAGCATAGATTCATAGAGTAAATAACATAGGTGCATATAAATAAAAAAAGCCTAATATGACATGTATGCAATGTATGTCTATGGAGCATCCTCATCATCCTCGTCCTCTTGATCTTCATCTTCGTCATGGGTTTGAGTAGTCTGAGATTGTCTCTATTCCCCATGGAAAGCCGTGAGAGATATGTCCATTGAACCTTCTTGGCTTTCAATTGCTTGAACTCGGTCCTCTAAGGAAGTGAATCGAGAATCAATGGCCGCAAACCCTTCATTCATGGTTGTCTTCAATGAGGTCATAGAGGTGTTCAATGTAGTGAATTGCTCATTGAGATAAGCCATGAGAGCATCCATAGCCGGTGGAGCTACCGGAGCTTGAGGGGTGGCTTGTGGAGGAGCTTCTGGTACTTCAAAGATTGCATCATGTGGAAGCTCGTCGAGACGTAGCCACTCACCATTGAAATAGTGAAACTTTGCACGAACAAGAGAACGCTCGTCAATGGGATCAGTAAGAGACTCGTGAAAGTCTTGCGAGCAATCGATCTGCAATTGAGTAAACAAGTAACTAAATGTTGTCTCATAAGTGAAGGATGAAACTAGAGGGGTGTGGCGATGTTGGATGAGGTAAACTAGCTCCGCGAACATTATTTTAGCAAGATTGGGCTACTTCTCTCTACGAAAACATCTAATCCAAAAGTCGTCCACTTGTCGAAAAGTCGAAAACTTTCCACCGGATGGCCGAAACCACCAAGTGATCATTAAGTGTAAGATGCGATCGTGAACATCAAGAACAGTGACAAAACCGCCAAGAACATGTCTCATGGAGTTCTCATCGTCTATTCCCTTATCTTCTATCCCAAAAACATTGACTAGGGTTTGAACATCAATGTGAAATTTCTTCCCTATTAAGAATGACTCAATATCAATGACCTTAGAACGGTCTTCGTTAGGGATACACTAGACATTAGCAAAGAAAATCAAAACAATGTTACGGTATAAAATATCGGGATAGTCAAAAATTGAATGAAATTCCAACGTCTCAAAAGATGAAGATATTTAAACTTGAAATGTTCAGAGTTTAAAAATGGAATAGATGTTACTTTTTTACGGCGAATTTTGTAGTTTTGACATTGCTTGAAGTGATTTAAAGCCGCTAGGGTCGAATTTTTGATAGATAACGCTAAGTTTGGGACGAGCCGAATTGTCTTCGTTTGAAGACTCACCAACCTCGGTTGTTCTAGTTCTCTTTCTTGGTGCCATAGATAATCTGAAAAATAATTTTAAGGTACAAAACAATGTATGCATAAATCATCATATTCAATCCAATAATTCAAGGTATTGTTTAAAAAATCTATAGTTTAAAAACATGTACAAGTATAAAATATAATTTTGGTAAAAAGAATTTAAAAAAATATACGGTATAATTTTATATTCGAATTGAAGTCCTTTGTCTAACAGATTTTCTGAGAAGGGAAGGGAATGGAGATGTAGGTTAGAGTTTGGTAGCTTTAGGGTCAGTCAATTAAGTCGGTTGATCTGGTACACAATTTCTTTGTATTTTCCTCCTCTTTTCTATATAATCCTTACAACTTTGGTCATTTCATGAACTCAAAGGTAATGATGATGCAGCAGCCGGTCACGATATTGTTTCATCGAGTCCCGATCGACTGCTTCCGTTAACCCTATCGTGTATGAGATGGCCGGTGGCATTACAGTATTGGTGGAGATGAGCTTTTCTTGTTGGTAATGTGTATTGAAAGGAACTGAGTATTCCATAGGAGAATTGTCAATTTGTATAGGGTTAAAAGAAGATGAAAAAGAATGGAGGACAAAGGGGTATGTTTTATTCAAGGGATAAATCATCTTGTAGTCCATGATATTGGTACTTTTTCAATTTGATCCCTAATTTTTTTACTATCCACGACACGATTTCGAATTTAAATAATCAAACAGCAACGTTATGAACAGGAAACATTGAACTTTCCAAATCTCGTTCTTATGATTAAGCAACCAAATTTAAGATGATCTCTGTGGAGGTGAACACAACCTATTAATTTAAAACTAAAAATTAAGAGAAAAGATAGTGACATTAATTTCTTTAAATTAAATTAAAATTATTATCAAATGAGTATTACATGTGAATAATATGAATTAAATGTATAATTATACAAAATTTTGTCAACTGCTATGTCACTTTTTTTTGTTAGATTTTAACGGTCGAAGGTCAAAATATAAGCATTTTAATAGTTCTGTAGTCTGATTGACGAGTTTCTTACTTTGGTGGTCAAAATAGAAACAACCTCATAGTTTCTGTCAACTGTCACGTCACTTTCTCCATTAGACTTTAACGACCAAATGTTAAAATATGAGTACTTTAACAGTATGGTAGTCTGATTGACGAATTTTTTAATTAATTAGTCAAAATAAAAAGAACCTCATAAAGTGTAGTTTACCCTAAATGGAATGAAAAGAATAAATTTGAACAGTGTAAATTCACAAAGGACTCAATCGTGCAAAAAGAAAAAGTTTCGAGGCTAATGTTTAAAATTTAAAAGTTTACAAAAATCGATTTCTTTCTCTCCAAGATAAGTGTATATTCTTATTTTCATCTTCCATCAGATTCAGAGGGGAATTTTTTTTTTTTGCTTTTTCACCTAAATCTAATCGAACGTTTCTCATTGTATTGTCTTATTTCTCCGTCGCCGCTTCCTCGTCGGCGTTCGTCTTCGAAACGTCACCGTTTCTCCTTTGCCGACGAAATACTAAAGACAAACTATCTAATTTAACCCTCTCATTTTATTCTTTTATTAACGAGATAAATCCGAAATTTTAGAGAAAGTTAGGGTTTTTGATTTGGGGGAAGAATAAAAATGGCGGCTGCTGCGGCATCAATGGTCAGTTCGGCCGGAGGGTTACTGGCGATGCTTAACGAGAGCCATCCTCAGTTGAAATACCATGCTCTTTCTAATTTAATTAGCTTCGTAGATCAATTTTGGCCTGAGATATCCACCAGCGTTCCTATCATGTAAGCCCTTTTTTTCTGTGCTACTTTCCTTTGTCTAGGTTTTGATCTGATTGTTAGGTTGGAAAATTCTTTTTGATGTTTTGATTTCGTTACTATAGAAAACCCATAATTTAGTTTGGAATTCAGTAAGTTAAGTGTGCAAGTTTCAAATTTTGGTAAGCTTGGGTTTTTTTACTTGTTCGTGGAGAATTTGGCCTGTTTCGAACTTTTGGTTTTCGAATTTTTGTTTAGCTGGCAGAGGGTGAAAATTTGGATTCAACAGTTATATTGTGGCAATTCCGGGGACGCCATACTTGATTACTTTAGTTAAGCTTTCTTTTTTGCATAAGTAAGTTTCGGGTTGGGTAGAACTAAAAGCAATCGTTTTGTAATGTAGTTTACTGTTTGTTCACTTAGGAAATTGAGCTTCTGAGTGAATAAAAACAATGGGGACAATGGTTTTTTGAAAATTTCCACTAGATTAAGTTGTACGTTCACTTTATTTGGGAAATTGCATATACCTGATTTGCATTTTGCATTGGGGTGAGATAGGGATGGAGATATTACATTCATAGATAGTTTGTTTTGGTTACGTGGCCTGTAAATGGGAGTGATTCCAATTCAAAATAGTGTACTTAATGAGTTTTGGATGTGGATAATGATCTTATTCTTGTCTTTTTCAGAGAAAGCTTGTATGAAGATGAGGAATTTGGCCAGCATCAGAGACAACTTGCTGCATTACTTGTCTCGAAGGTCCTCCTCTCTTGTCCATCTCAGTCTGCGTTCATGTGCATATGCATGTTCATAACCAAATGCTTGTAACTAGCATAATTTCTGGAAACTGAACCAATGTCTTCCTTTAGTAAAGGGGAAAATTCTGCAGAACTTGATCTGCATCTTTTGCTTTTTCTGGACAAGTTTTCATAATTGACCCAACAAAAGTAGTCCACTTTTGGAAGACTAACCAAAAAAACCTGGTTTAATGTAATCTATTAGAGATCATGGAGTATCTCTCTCTCTCTCTCTATATATATATGTATGCATGTAAAAGTATGTTTGTCATATATATATTTGTTATTGGATTTCATCATGTTAAAAAAATGATGCTGTTTGATTTGTGGAACATGTTAGGACCGCTTTTACAATTTGTAAATAAGATCTAATAGAAGTAGATGCCTTCTCTCTTATTGCTTTTATTTATTTAACTTTGGCCTTTTGACTTTCACTTATTTATTGTATGTTGTTATTTCCTTCAGGTCTTTTATTACTTGGGTGAACTCAATGATTCATTGTCTTATGCTCTTGGAGCTGGCTCCCTATTTGATGTTTCTGAGGATTCTGATTATGTTCATACTCTTCTTTGTAAGGACTTGATTCATTTGCTATATTTTGTGATCATTAACAACAAGTTGATTAATTGAAGTTTGTTAGCATGTCGGTTATGGTTGTATTTTGTTGAAATTGATTTATTAGGCAAGCCTAAACGTCTGTTTAGTGTTGATTATATTTATTTCAGTTGTTTTTATTGGATATTCCAAACAGCTGATGGGTTATTTTCGTAATTTTAGCCAAGGCAATAGATGAGTATGTCAGCCTTCGGTCAAAGGCAGCAGAATCAAGTGGTGAAGCAGCACAGGTTGACCCTAGATTGGAGGCCATTGTAGAGAGAATGCTGGAGAAGTATGTAGAATTTTCTTTCTTATCTTATGACATATTTTGGGGTTTGTCTTGCTATCTTACTATATTTTTCATCTAGGTGTATCATGGATGGAAAATACCAACAAGCCATGGGAATTGCAATTGAGTGCCAAAGACTGGATAAACTTGAGGAAGCAATAACAAGGAGTGAAAATGTTCATGGGACTTTAGCATATTGCATCAACGCCTCTCATTCGTTTGTGTATCGTCGAGAATATCGACAAGATGTACAGAGTTTCTTTTAGTACTTCATAAAACATCTGTAGTTTGTATAAATTGCATAGCCAGTAGTTTTTTTGACAATTTTTATTAGAACAATTAATATTGCTTTATTATTTGCTCTTTTATTGGATTTTGGTGCAACCTAGCAAATTCTGCAAGATCCTTAATGCTCTTGATCTTTGGTTCATGCAGGTGCTTCGGCTTCTTGTTAAAGTTTACGAAAAGCTTCCTTCTCCTGACTATTTGAGCATTTGTCAGTGTCTCATGTTTTTGTATGAACCTGAAGGTGTTGCAAATATATTGGAGAAACTTCTCCGTTCTGAAAATAAGGAGGATGCTCTTTTGGCCTTCCAAATCGCATTTGACCTTGTGGAGAACGAGCACCAGGCTTTTCTCTTAAACGTACGAGACCACCTTTCACTCCCCAAATCTCTGCCTTCAGAATCTGTACAGCCAGGCTCCAGCGATCCCGCTCCTGCTCAAAATGAAAATTCTACTGCTCCAGAGGATGTTTTGATGACAGATGGATCTGCTGTTCATGAGGCAGATCCTAAAGAAGTTATGTATGCCGAGAGACTGACAAAAATCAAAGGAATTTTGTCTGGAGAGACATCCATCCAATTGACTCTACAATTCTTGTTCAGTTACAACAAGTGAGGCATTGATTTATTTTGTGCTATCTTCCAGCGGAACTAAATTGTCATGTTTCTTTTTTATATTCACATTACAAGCTCTTAACTGCTTCTCATTTTCTTGTTTTAGATCTGATCTATTGATTTTGAAGACGATAAAACAGTCTGTCGAAATGAGGAATAGTGTTTGTCACAGTGCCACAATCTATTCTAATGCAATAATGCATGCCGGAACAACTGTAGATACATTCCTGAGGGACAATCTGGTAAACCTTTTGTCTTGCTGTATATTTACTTCCACTCTTTTAGACTAATGTACATATTGGGCATACTTAATTTAAGACTGATCATCAGGATTGGCTGAGTAGAGCCACCAATTGGGCCAAATTCAGTGCAACGGCTGGGCTTGGTGTTATTCACAGAGGACATCTGCAGCAGGGGAGGTCACTGATGGCTCCATACCTGCCCCAAGGTGGGGCTGGTGGCGGGAGTCCATACTCTGAAGGTGGGGCTTTATATGCTTTGGGTCTCATTCATGCCAACCACGGTGAAGGCATTAAGCAATTCCTTCGTGATAGCCTACGCGGGACTAATGTTGAGGTATATGATTCCCTTGGTCTATGATAGCTTCTCTTTTTTATTCCCAATAGACCTTCAAGTAAAGAGAAACTGTTAAGTGCCAACTTACATCTACTCACAAGAATGCATGCCCATCTATTTGTTCTTCCTTAGCTCTATACCGTTCGTCCATAGTTGGACTTTCCAATTGTTGGACAAAATAGCATTACCCTTAAGTAAATGAGAAATAAAATATTATATACTCCTTATGCAGGTTATCCAACATGGTGCATGCTTGGGTCTTGGTTTGGCAGCTCTGGGAACTGCTGATGAAGAAATTTATGATGACATCAAAACTGTGCTTTATACTGACAGTGCTGTTGCTGGTGAAGCTGCTGGCATCAGTATGGGTTTGCTTATGGTTGGAACTGCTACTGAGAAAGCAAGCGAGATGCTTGCTTATGCACATGAGACACAGCATGAGAAAATTATCAGGTAAAGTTCAATTTTTTGTGATATTGGTGTTGAGCTGGGTTTTATTGCGGAAGTGGTCTTTACTTGTGTTCTTCCCATATGGTTTCAGGGGTTTAGCATTAGGGATAGCTCTTACAGTTTATGGAAGGGAAGAAGAAGCTGATACATTAATTGAGCAGATGACTCGGGATCAAGATCCCATACTACGTTATGGTGGTATGTATGCTCTAGCATTGGCCTATAGGGGAACTGCTAACAACAAGGCCATTCGTCAGCTGCTGCACTTTTCCGTATCAGATGTGAGTGATGATGTTAGGAGAACTGCTGTCTTAGCTCTGGGGTTTGTCCTTTACTCTGAGCCAAAGCAGGTAGGTGCTGTTTCTCATCATCTGTGTTTGTGGGGTGTGATTGATATTTGCTTCACCTTTTACCCCATCTTTTTCGAGTCTAATGTACCTTTGGGATTTGTCATTGGATATATGTATTTATGAGGATCTCACTGTTTTGCCTGTTTAATACTGCAGACTCCTCGAATTGTCTCCTTACTGTCTGAGTCATACAACCCGCATGTTAGATATGGTGCGGCACTTGCAGTGGGCATTTCATGTGCTGGCACAGGATTGAGCGAGGCCATATCATTGCTAGAACCCTTAACATCAGATGTTGTTGATTTTGTTCGTCAAGGTGCCCTCATTGCGATGGCTATGGTCTTGGTCCAGATCAATGAAGCCAATGATTCTCGTGTCGGAACATTCAGGTATGCTGTTATTATATCTTGTTCCTTTTCCTTTCCTATGGATGTGTAACTATTTTATGTATATGTTATTCAGCTAATTTCTTTCTATCTCCTTAAACTAGGCGGCAATTAGAAAAGATAATACTTGATAAACACGAAGACACAATGAGCAAGATGGGAGCAATCTTGGCCTCTGGGATCCTTGATGCTGGTGGGAGAAATGTAACCATGAGATTGCTTTCCAAGACAAAGCATGACAAAGTCACTGCGGTTGTTGGTCTTGCAGTTTTTAGCCAATTTTGGTATTGGTATCCCCTCATTTATTTTGTAAGCTTGTCGTTTTCACCCACAGCATTTATTGGACTGAACTACGACCTGAAGGTTCCAAAATTTGAGTTCTTATCGCATGCAAAACCTTCGCTTTTTGAGTATCCAAAACCAACTACTGTGCCCACCACTACATCCGCTGTTAAACTTCCAACTGCTGTCCTATCAACTTCAGCAAAGGCTAAAGCTAGGGCTAAGAAAGAGGCTGAACAAAAAGCAAATGCTGAGAAATCAATTGGAGCCGAGTCCTCCCCTGCTGCCGAAAATACCGGAAAAGGGAAATCATCTAATGAGAAGGATGGGGAAGCCATGCAGGTAAGATTTATGAAGTTATCTGAAATTTTGTGGCTAAATCTATATGGTCCATTTGAACACCATTTAAATCTTTCATCTTTTATGGTTTAGATCATAAAATTTATTATCTATAACTTTGGTGTTACGGGGGCTTAGTGGACTGGCCATCATTTCAATTACTTGGTGGTCTAATTATATTTTCAGAATATTAGAATTTGCTGCAACTTGTAATCGGGTTCTATTGCGGTTGGACCTTAATTTCATTACGATGAAGTATCTCTTCAAGTTCACTCTTTTTTACATTATGATGCGAATTTGCGTTGTTTTGATATTAGATCAGGTGATGATAAACCAGAAATGTTCCATATACCAACCTTCTCTCGATGATTATTTATATTGGACAGGTTGATAAGCCTCCGGAGAAGAAATCCGAGCCTGAGCCATCGTTTGAGATTTTGACAAACCCAGCAAGAGTGGTTCCTGCTCAGGAGAAGTTCATCAAGTTTTTGGAAGACAGCCGATACGTGCCTGTGAAGTCGGCACCATCCGGGTTTGTTCTTCTCAGAGACCTGCGCCCCAATGAACTGGAGGTGCTCTCTCTAACAGAATCACTCACATCTGCAGCATCCCCAGCAGGTGGCTCATCTGCAGCTGCAAGACAACAGAGTTCTTCATCAGCCATGGCAGTTGATGAAGAACCTCAACCTCCTCAGGCATTCGAGTACACATCCTGATTTTACCGGATTCCGGAATTAAAACGGGAGCAACAATACTTTTATACATGAGCAGTGTCTTTTCACATTACTTCTACCTGATCTAGAGTGAAAAACTAGGAGAAGTTTTGCTCGATTCCCATCCTCGACGTGGGGAGTTCCCGAGTAATCTGTTTCACATTCCTAAATCCCACGGGATCTTATTCGGTTCATTTCTGGGGTTGTCTTGATTTCCCTTTTCGGGCTTGAGTTTTTGCATTTTAAAGGATGTTGTTCCCCTTTATCATGTGTTTTTATTCCTTTGGGAAGATAACTGTATACATGAATGATCAAACAATTATCATCCTTTCAAGTTTAAAATTATGCAAGCATTTGGGTTTGAGATGCAAAACGAATTCAGATTTGATCCCCTGATTCACTCTTTTAGTGCTCTCTTTGTAGTTTTATTTATTAAGTTCGAGCTCGATTCGGGATGCGAATTTATTATTGAAGCTCATTTGAGCTATTTTATTGTAGCATTTCTCCCTCAATATATATGGGTGAAGGACTCACTTATTAAATACATGTGATTATTGAATGGTATATATATCAAAATCGAATTTTGATTTGATGTAACTACATATAATTTTGATTTGGTTGAGATATAAATGAGAAAGTTTATTCAATCGTATGCATTTTAAAAATAAGATAAAACAAGTTTTAGTCCCTGAACATGACAGATTTTTCATCTTAGCCTTGAACGTTGATTCTATTTATATTAGTCCATGAAATTGATGATTTTCTCATTTTTAGTCCTTTTGATGATATGACACTTTTAATTTGTACCGTCAAAAACAATGTCAAGGATCAAGTTGAGAAAACTTACCATATTTATTAGGGGTAAGCATTTGATTGAATCGAGTCAAAAAAATTTAAGTTAGTCGAGTTTACAAGTTCTATTTTATAACTCAAACTTTATGTGAATTTTTTTCGAGTCGAGTTAAGCCAAGTTGAGTTTCTATTCAAATTTAATTTGTAAATATTTATAATACTATGGTACTAATAATTTCATTTTAAACGAATTTCTAAAACTATATAAATATATATATTCATATTTTATATGTGATAAACATATATCATGCAAAGATGAAGGACTAGACTCGAACATGAGAACTGATCTACTAACTAAAAATCTTGAGTTATTCAAGTCTTATTTTATAACAAACTTTATTTAAAAAATTTAGTCAAATTTAAAAAATTACAATTTAAATCACACCGAATAAAAAATTAATTTTTTGAGTTGAGTCAAATTTTATTCAATCAATATTCATGAACTGAGTTGTTTTATCCCTTTCTAGACATTAGGTATGTCCCAGAGTAATTGGGCCATAAAAAGATATCATTTTTAAACCCAAAACCAAAACCAAAACCAAAACCAAATTCTCCCAGATAAAGAAAAGCCGAACCCTAAAATCCCTAGTCAGGAGTCGATATATTTTCGTTGCGACAGCAGTTGCAGTAGCACCAGCAGGCGGCCTAAGCTATCAAGCGAAGAATACAAACAAGGAGAGATGGTTTCCGGGTCAGGAATCTGCGCCAAGAGGGTGGTGGTCGATGCAAGGCACCACATGCTCGGAAGGCTGGCTTCCATTTTGGCCAAGGAGTTGTTGAACGGCCAAAAGGTTGTCGTCGTTCGATGCGAAGAGATCTGTATGTCCGGTGGTCTGGTCCGGCAGAAGATGAAGTACATGAGGTTCTTGAGGAAGCGTATGAACACTAAGCCTTCCCATGGCCCCATCCATTTCCGTGCTCCTTCTAAGATCCTCTGGCGTACCATTCGTGGGTAATTTCTCTTTTTAGCTTCCTCTATCTCTTCCATTTGATTTGATATTATTTTTCTTCAATGTTTTCAATGAAAGGGGATTTTTGGGTTTGATGTTTAGATTTTATTCTGAACTTTTGGTTGCATTTTAGGTTAGTTCCATCATTTGGTTGTCGAATTTTCTGTTTTCTCATTGTTGTTTGGTTCTTGGGAAAATATATTAAAGAAATGCTCAAGATTATTACCATAAGATCTATGAATCTAACGCTGTAGAAGAATGGCATTTTACTTTATTATATATATGAAGTATGAGCTCTGCTTTGGTTTTGAATTATAATGTACTTTAATGTTCCTTTTGTTATTGATATCTGTTTTGTTTTTTAGGATGATTCCCCACAAGACCAAGCGCGGAGCAGCCGCCCTTGCTCGATTGAAGGTGTATGAGGGGGTTCCATCTCCTTATGATAAGACGAAGAGGATGGTTATTCCGGATGCTCTCAAGTTAGTTTCGAAACAGTCTGCGACTTTTTATTTTTTTGGCGGACTTTAGATTTTGTTGCTTCACTGACTAGTTATGTTTTTGTTGCTTCTTTTGTTTTTAAATTAGGGTTTTGAGGCTTCAGAAGGGACACAAGTACTGCTTGTTGGGCAAGCTCTCATCAGAGGTTGGGTGGAACCACTATGACACTATCAAGGTTAAGATTGGTTACCCTGTTTTAGTTTTTGAATACGACTCACTTCGGAATTGTTTATATGTGTGTATATACATATTTGTGATCACGGTTCTTCCATACATTATTCATTTCAAGGCTGTGCTTGTTTTTTGTTTAAAATTTATCAGCTCTTTCATTACCATAAGCTAAAAGCTTACTTGCTGAACACTTTAATCTGTTGATTAACTTAGTCTTATGATTTACTACGGTTTTTGTTTAGAACAATTTGCTTTTTGTGCCTCGTAAAATTCCATAAGGTTATTACATCTGTGAGTCTTTGTTATGCATGCAACTATCTACACCTTTAGACTTCAAGTTCATAACATCTTTTAACTTCCGGTTGCACTGTTCTTCCAGGAGCTCGAGAGGAAGAGGAAGGAGAGAGCTCAAGTGGCATATGAGAGAAGGAAGCAACTTGCAAAACTTAGGGTTAAAGCTGAGAAGGTTGCTGAGGAGAAGCTTGGTGCTCAGTTGGAAGTCATTGCTCCTATCAAGTACTGATTCAAGGGCAGTCGAAATGATCGGGTCAAGTTTAATGCAGCATTTTGATATATTTCTGCAGCTTAATCGTAATCTTTTCAAGGAGATGTTATGCTGTATACCTTAGTATCTTTGCTTGAGAAACACTTTCTGGTTTCTAGTTTCTTTTTTTAAGTTTAATGTTTTAAGGGTTTGATCTTGATTACTGGAACTGAGAGTCTCTACTAGTTTACCAATTGAGAAAATGACTATTAGCCATTTGCTATTTTGCAAATACACTTTTTCAGTTTGGTTATGAGTGGTGAGTTAAACTCGAATCAACTTGAAAAAAATTGGGTTTTTTTCCCTTCGAATTTTTAGTTAATTGAATCAAAATCTTTGGGGTTTAAAGTTGAATATTTGGGTTTTTCATGTTCGAGTCGAGTAGAATTTTACAGTTTATTAATTTACCAATTTTCCAAACCTCTATGCGTCTTCCTTTTTAAGTGATAGAAAAAGATTTAAATTTTTAATAATGATAATTAATAATAATGATAATTAATAATACGTTAAATACATTTTATATCATTTTTATTTGTGTCTTTGATTTTAATTTTTTTGGTGAAATAGGTTTGATTTCATTGAATGAGCGGATCAAAATATGGACGGTATAATAATAAATTAATCCTCAAAATTTATATTTTTTATGAATTTAATTCTAAGATATTTTTGATCATTCAACCTCTGCTATTGTAGCACACGTTTTCTCTATTATTGTAACACGTTCGTTTAATCTGTCATTATGGCATAATTTTAGCACACCTTAGCGGTCGGTTGGTGCTCATACAGAGATCTTCATGACGCTAATCTTTAATTATGGTTTTGTCAGTAATTTTAGAAAGATGGATTCTAACTCGGTTGATGGTTGGTTGCCGATGTAATTAGACTTGGGTAGCGGAACAATCTGCATGATAACTTGGTTCACTCACACTTTTTTTTCACTATGTAAAGTGTCTTGATTTGATAGAGACAAGAAGATTCAGAAAGATTTCTAAATTTTAATATGCTAATCTCGATAGGAGTGTCTGTTTTTCTTTGTACCATTATAAAAGACTTTTAGCAGACTTGTCTCTTTTTTTTGATGCAGTATATTATATTATCTTTGATACTGATTAATAAAATTCAAATGTCATTATCTAAAAAAATTATCTAACAAAAGTATACATATATTAAAAAATTAGTGAACTTATAGGACCATGTAAGATCAAATCTGATGAAATAATAAAATAAAATAAAGGGCAGATAGAAATTGTTGGGTCGAAAAAGTTAAGACTTTGTTCATATACTTGGTTATAGTATTTGAGAAAATTGAGAGAACAATTAATGACGGTAGGTGAAATTATTATGAAAAACAATATAAAATTATTTATTTATATTATTATGATTATAGATATATAAAATGATAATGACATTAAACAATCGTACGATAAATGGGGCACGTAGATTTTACGTGAAAAAAATTCGAACAGAGAAAAGAAAATTTACTATAATATTAAAATTACAGTAAAATTGTGTTTGTGCGGTTCAGATAACTTTACGACGACTTAATCTGACCGTATTAATTGATTTGATTAGTAGATTATATTAGCTGATTGTATAAAAGTGTTTGATAAAATTAACTAATAATTTATAGTTGTTTGATTATTTAAACAAGTAAAAAATATATAAGGACATTATTATATTCGATATAAATAGTTTATTAGTTATTAATATTTTGTATACTAATTAGATTATAAAAAATAATTTTTTAATATAATATTACTAAACATATTTTAATGATCTATATATTTATTTTTTATTTATATAATTAATTTTAAAACAGTTTAATTAATTATTAAATATAAATATAAATGTGTGAAAATAAAAAAATATCAGTTTACAAATGTCACAGTGTTAATACGTGAATGTGAAGAATTAAAATAAAAAGGTTAAATGTAGGTTATTTGAAGATTTATAATTTTTATGTCAAACCTTTAATTTCAAAAAGCTTCTATTAGCAATTTTTTTTAAATTAAAAATTTCATCACAATCCATTATTTACCAAACATTCAAATTAGTAAATTTGACAAGTTAAACCTCTAATCTGAGCTCAAACTGCTATTTACCAAATATGACCAATATCTATTTATATGTTACTTCATTAAAAACACATAGGGTGATTTATATTCGTATTTCGAATCAATACAAGAACTAATATGTAATATTCATATATATTTTTTCATTTTATTCTTGGGTTGAAATCGTTTTATATTAATTTTCTTTTTACTTTATTTTCCTTATATACCTGCATAAGATTCACCACAATTGATTAAACTTAAACTTAATATAAAATGTATTACCTAATTTGCCTTCATCGAGCTCCATGTTTTATAACATTTTCCTTAATTAACATTTGTTTATTGCAAACGTTTGTTTTAAAAAATAGCATGGTTTTGTCCTTTATATATTATATATGGGTTAGGATTCACTTTACATGGTGTAAAACTTAATTATTTTTATACTTTTTTTGGACCATTGGATGATGATAATTAATGGCTAAGATTGTTTCCTATTTTTTTCCAAGTGATAATCTTCACATTTTTTACTGTTAATCTCATCCATCCATTTTACTCATCC
Organism: Hibiscus mutabilis; assembly: GCA_019671005.1. NCBI lineage: Eukaryota > Viridiplantae > Streptophyta > Magnoliopsida > Malvales > Malvaceae > Hibiscus > Hibiscus mutabilis. The sequence continues at coordinate 79,313,801 of CM033716.1, forward strand.
AATGATCATGAATTAGTGTAAAATTAAATGAATTTTATACTATGTAACTGGATCTCATTCTTATATATATATATATATATTACATTATTATGTAATACTACTAGTTTCACAATGCATTAATACGGAAAATTAAACGTATCCGTACATAATGGGGTGAGCCAAATTGATTCGAGTCGTTCGAGTTTATGTTTAAATTAAATTGTAAACATTTATAAAGTTGTGGTATTAATAGGTTCCGATTTAAATGAACTTATATAACCATATACGATATACACATGTATTTCTTCATACATCACACCTAGTCGAGACACTCTGCTCGAACTTAAAAATTAATCCACTAATTACTAAAAGTATCGAGTTATTCGAAATTACATTTTATAACTCAAACTTTATTTAAAAATTTTACGAGTAGAGTCCTATTTATAGAATTACGATTCGAGTCAATTTGAGTCAAATTTTATCATATCAAGTCGAATTTTTTTTTGAGTTGAGTGGAATGATGTTCAACCCTAATGCATAACACACACTGTTATTATCTAACATTTATATTTGGGTCGGATCATAAAAACAAAATAAAAGCAAGAAAAGCTAAAAGACAGAATCGAAATGGAACAAAATCATAAGAAAAAATTATTACCGATATCTTTCCATAACAAAAGAAGTTGACTTTTCAGTCCCCCTCCAATCAATCAACAGTTTTCTCATTTAAAAATATTTTTTTTCTGATTCCCACCATAAATTTACGAACACCTCCTCCATTTCTTCCCCACATCTTCTTCTCTTTAGGATGTTTTTTTTCTTACACTAACTGAAAAGCTAGAAGATGTCACCGTTTCACTGTTTTTACACTCTTTCTATCTTTTTCCTGCTGAGTTTTGAACAAATATCGGCGAAATGTAAAACGGTGACTGTCGATCAGTCCGGCCGGAGCGATTTTTCCACTATTCAATCGGCCATAAACTCGATTCCACCCGATAATGGCTACTGGCATTGCATCAACGTTAATCCGGGTACTTACAGGTAAATATAGCAGTAGCAGCACCGACCAAAATTGTTATTACAAAAGATAATAACTTACACTTTACAATGAATTCAATAGCATTTGTTATGTCTATACTTGTGATAAAATATCGTGATCGGAATTATATGAAATATTTTGTATACAGGGAGAAGGTGGAAATACCATATGATAAGCCATATATAATTATTAAAGGTTCTGGCCAAAGGAAAACTAAGGTGGTGTGGAATGAGCCATATTTGCAAGCACCAACTTTCAGTTCTTTAGCTGATAATATTATTGTCAAGTCCATGAGTTTTGTGGTAAGCAAATCAATCGTTTTGTTTTCCATTTGTTTTTTTTTTTTTTGTATGATTTAATGTTATTTAATTTCTTACATGAAAATGGATATGGAAATGAATAGAATTCATACAACGGTCCGAGTAGCAAGAACTCCAGGGTTCCAGCGGTGGCGGCAATGGTTAACGGCGACAAGACTTTCTTCTACCGGTGCGGGTTCTCGAGTGTTCAGGACACGCTGTGGGATGCCACCGGCCGCCATTACTTCAAGAAATGCCACATCGAAGGCGCCGTGGATTTCATTTTTGGTAACGGACAGTCGATCTACGAGGTAATCTTATCGGTTATCGGATTTAAATAACGATCGCAACACGATGTAATAACATGAGTAATTGTTAAATGTTAATTACGTTTTTGTAGGATTGTTCTATACGTTTTCTTGGGGAACTGTTAGAGCCGGGGCTTGCCTGTTTCATCACCGCACAAGGAAGGAACAACCCCTACGAATCGAATGGTTTTGTTTTCAAGAACTGCAATATCTACGGCCGAGGGAAAACGTTCCTCGGCCGGCCCTGAAGAGATTTCTCCAGGGTCTTGTTCTCTAATTGCAAATTTTCGAAAGTTGTTCGCCCTAGTGGTTGGGACGCTTGGAACTGTGTCGGCAAAGAGTACGTGTCTTATGTCTCGGGTTATTTTTACGTAGAGTTTAAATCTCAACATCTGCAACTTTTTTCCTGTACTAAAACATAGTTTATTTGCTCTTATGGTGTAGGCAACATCTGACTTTTGCCGAGTACCGGAACTATGGGCCCGGTGCGAACACTCGAGGAGGGTGAAATGGGCGAAGAAGCTGGATGCTCGAACCATGTCGAAGCTGACGAGCTTGTCGTTCGTCGACAATGACGGCTGGTTCCAAAGCATGCCGGTTCTGTATTTTTAGGGTTTCTTTTTTATGTCTTTTGATGGATTGTTTGTTTGTTGGTCATGTTTTGTAATATCAGAAATTTTTAGTATCTTCACTTGATTCTCTCTTTATGTCTTAAAATCTTTTTATTTGGTTGATTTTGATACGAATCCATATAAGTTATCGTTGGGCTAGAATTGGTTACGAGAGTTTATGGTATTGGTCTCCTCGTCTCGAATTAGATTGAGTTTTACTTTCGAAATATTGTGTAATCGAATGAAAAATGTAATTATTATTTTAATAATATTGTGTAAGAAATTTTAATTCCCCAAACATATTTGATTATCATGTCATGTTTGATAGTAGAAACTGTAATTACACAACTATATAAGTTTTAAAGTTAAATTAATTATAAAATGAAAGAGTGTAATTATATATGTGTAAATTATTCATTAACATTTTTAGTAGAAATTTTAATTCCCCAAACAATTATTCATTTTTATAATAATTTTATTACCATGTGATACGATTAACATTTATTGATAATTTGAAGATAAAATTAGAATGCACAAAAGTTTGAAGATCGATTTTGAATGAGAGTCGTAGTTTGAAGATGAAATCAAAACATTTAAAAGTATGTGGACCAATTTAGAATAAGGTCATAATTTGAAGATAACATTAAAATTTTCTAAAATTTTAGAGACTAATTTAAAATGAGGGTCATAATTTAAGAACATGTGGTGCAATTAACTCGTCTAAATTTGGCTTGAGATAAAAAAAATAGAGCTATTTGAAGCCATATAATAAAATCTTCCTACCTAAATATTCTGTTTGCAACTGATTATTTCTCAAAAACAAATTATTTTTTGTATTTAGTGACGAAACTAAAAATTGTGATGGGGCAAAACATAAATACCGAAAAATGGATGATATATTTGTTTCTTACAAGTTAGAGCTTTTCACCAACTCGGGACAGTTTGGTGGACCGTCGATGGAAAAATAAAAAATATAAATAAACAAATAAGCTACACCAACTTTATCCAAATCCATTTACCAAGTGTTTCTCTTCAATGCATTTTTTTAATAGTTGATTGATACAGTTTTTGATATTTTAAATGATTTTTATTTTAATTGTTTTTATTTTTATAATTACATTTTAAAATATAATATTAAAATAAATATTTATTTAAAATTTTTATGATGCAATATAATCTTAGAATGTCACCTCACCAAAAAAAAAACAATAAATCCAAGTTCATACATTAATATGGATAAAAAAACAGATATCAAGTTGAAAAAACAATCAAATTTAGGGATAAAATATGACGTATTCCTTTAAAATTTATATTTGCACATATAATTGAGGTATTTTTACATGTATATTGTCACGGGTCTAGAATTTCAACCTAGCAAACCGCGCGGCCTTAGGCGAATTTCACCACACAAACGCCTAAGTAAGCCTAAATTTCCACTCCGGAAGATCAAAACTTCCAAGGCACTTAAGAACGCAAGATCGTTCGAAGCGGAAGCAAACTATAAAGAATGGCCTTCGAAACTGAAAGAAGAAAATCAAGAACACGAAGAACAACACATAAGATTTTAGAGTGAATGCCTTGATTACTCTGAAGATACAAGATTGAGTGATTACAAGTGAGGTGGGGAACCTCTATTTATAGTTGAACTCCCCTAGGTCTGACGGTCAAAACTGATTTACATCGATGAACGAGATTTTCATCATATATTTACAAAATCTCTAAATATCTCAACATTATCTAAATAAATCATTTGAAATAATTCAAATGGATAATGTCTTCCAGAACCTTCTAGAATCTTCCAAGGACCGGGCTAAGTCTGGTGGTCTCTTCAAGCCCAATTCATCGATCTGAACCCCTTGGGCAGCTAATTGTGCATATGACTCGAGTCTGAACTGGCGGCCCGTGACAATCTTCCCTACCAAACTTGGCGACGGCCTCGTCGCGCACTCGAAACGGAACTGGTCTCGGTGATCCTGGAATCGCTTCCGTACCTTGGCTTGCTTCCAACTCAAAATTGGGCTTGGTTGTCCCCCTTCCATAAGGACCGCTCTCCCCATAAAGAGCACTCGACTCTGACTCGGTTGTCCCCCATAAAGATTGCTCGCTTAGGCACCCTCCACCATGTAACATCTTTCGTCGCCTCAGCTCGTACATCTCGATCGTAAGAACTTCTTCCTACCAGTTGCAACTTGCCCCTACTCGGATCCTCTCGATCCTTGCGCAAACACTTGGACACCACAACATTGAACACTGAGCGGACTCTTAGAACTCTGAAAGGTTGCTTGTGTTCTCGTCATGTCTTGGCAACTCCATCTGATGGGTTATGTTTTCCCATTTCTACACCCAGCAAACCAGGTAAATTAAACTGTAAAACACCATGATTGTGTTCGAGATAAAACCTCTTTCAGACTACTCCGGTTCGCATTCACTCTAACTCGCATCAACACTTCATTCATCGCGAAGTCTGATGCACCATCGCCAATTGACAACTCGTCGCTCATCGACAACGTCGACGCTTCTTCAATCTTGAAGTCTGACACCTCAGCTCGCACTGATGCTTCTTTGTCCATAAAGCTCAATGCCCCTTCCACCTTACTCACTGGTGGACACCCAACAGATCTCATGTCTTCGAAAGGCTTCGGCTCCACTAGCCCTTCTAAGGTTGACTCCTTAGTGACAATAACGAAATTTGCATTCTTGGTTAGCTCAGCAGCATTTAGCACCCTGGTCTCCTCTCTTGCATCTCGATGAACCGAGACGATACATTGTTTGCGAGAATCCAAAATGCAAACACAATCGGCAAAAGGGACAATGAGTGCATTAATCCGGTCAAGGAAATTTAAACCGATGACAAAATCATAGTCATCTAAATGAATTACCTCAAATTTTTCCTTGCCTTTCCATTCTCCAATTTGCAACTCCACACCTCATGCCATTCCCACTGTCGGAACACCTCTGGAATTGACGGTCTTGATTACCCCGGTTGACTCTTCAACCTTCAAACCAAGCTTGTCGGTAGCTTTCTTCGACATAAACAGATGAAATGCTCCTGTGTCCACAAGAGCACTTCTCCTTTGACCCGCCACGTTGATGTCTAAGTACATTAACCCTTTCTGCTTCTGGCCATTTCTCGCCTTTGCAGAACTCAACAACATTGAACCAAGCTTCAAAGCCTCACTGTCCTCGGGCTTGTCATCCTCCTTGGACGGCTTGACTCGATCCGGGTACTCTTTCACAATATGAGGCCCCTTGCATCGGTAACACTTCAATTACTTCCCTTCTACCCTTGGCTCGATTGCTTTGACACTCGCAATCGCACCAAGTCTACATTCCTCTTCGTCTTGTCCCCCGTTCCCATCGGCGATGGCATCGAGGTGGCTCTTCTTCTTGGGACAGTCTTTCACCAAGTATGGACTACCACAAAAGTAGCACCTTACGGGTCCTCGTTCCTTCTTCTCCAATGGTTTGACGAACCAATTGGGCTTTTCGTCACCATCACTGGAACGGTAATCATCTTCATTTCCCCCCACCATTGCCCTTGTGTAGCGATGTCTTTTTTCTTATCGCTAAAAAAACGAGGGTTTTCGAAGGTGTTTGAAAGGTGTTTGCGATTTTTTGGATATAAAATATTTATTCCGTGGGGTTTATAAAAAAACGCATTTTATTTAAAGATTGGAGTCGCCACCGGCCACTTAGGTAGGCCGGACACCATAAAACCAGAGATTCAAAAAGACAGGGTTCGGGAGTCGGTTACGGATGGGGAAGGATTAGCACCCCCACACCGCCCAAAATTGGTACTTTAATAATTACCGCTTTATTAATATTGGATTTTCCGGATTAGAGTGACGATTATTTTAAAAGTCGGTCATAATTGCGAATATATTTTAAGGGTCCCGTTACCCGAGAATAAACGCCCAACCACTATCACTACGCTTGATACTGGCCCCATTTACGCTCGGATAAGAGGACTCCGCATTAACGAGTTATAAATCATATGCAATCTTAGTGGCAAAAATATAAAACATGACAGATAATTTAAAGACAGTAGATATTCACATAATAAGATACTAATCTAATAAATGATTTACTAGATTAAAACATGCATACATACATATTATTCTAAATGATAAATAAAAACAACTTTAACAAGTTAGAACAACAATGCAGGAATAATTACGTTATATGTAGACGATCAAATATTTTAAAAGACATACATGCTATTAATAAAACATATTTCAACATATATGAACAATATATTATACAATAAAGAAGACATACTAACACGTAACCTAAAAGCCAAGGAAACATACAATGTGTACAAAAATACAAGAACATGCTGTTTTACGAGTCAGATAGAACATAGCATGCTTTAATACGAGTAACCGGATAAAAAACATGACTACCATTTTTAACACATATATACACCGGATAAAAAAACATGACTACCATTTTTAACACATATATACATATAAACATAAACTACGAGTCATATATGAAGGACATAAAATAAAATAATAGATTATCAATATATATATACGATTATAACACGAACATGAATATTTATAAAGAATATAGGACTGAAATGAAAGAAAAACAAAAGTCGATGGCAGAAATTAAAGAACAATAATATGTAATTTAGGGACGAAATTGCGAAACAAACAAAACCTAAAAGGACCAGGTTGTAATTAGACCAAGGCGGACCCAAAATGAAAAATTCAAAAACGCGGATGGTTAAGGTGTAATTTTACCATTCAAAAACTGTTTGGTGTAATTTAGGGACTAGATTGTAACCTTTTGAAATATCAGGGGGACTGGGATTGTGATTATACCATGCGGCAAGACAAAAATGAAAATATTGAAAACGCGGTGGGATTAAGTGTGTAATTTACCCATTTAGCAAAATAAAAACACCTATATAAACCCTCTTTTTAGGCCGAAACCAAATTTTTGGTCATTCGTTTCATTTTCTGGTTTTGTAAGAGTCCTCATTCTTCGTTCTCTCAATTGTTCTTAGAAAACCCGAAATCCGTGGGCGGCCGCCGTGTTCTCCGCCGTCGACGCCCGCTTAACCGCGCCAGTGACTCTAAAATACACCAAAACAACCCCATTTCGTCCTCAATACGAATCCTAGGTTGGATTGAGAGGATATACCTCTATTCGCCTTAGATCTAGGAAATACTGAACCAAAAAAAAAAATTTAGACCAAAACAAAACTACAAAGGGTCTTCTCCTCCCTTTAGTTCACGGATCGACTTGTAGAAGCCGAAAGGCTTATCACGAGGAAGGAAGACCCACAAACAACGCCTGGTAAGACTACTCTCCCTTTTTTTGTTTCGTTTTTTTGTTCTATTTAAATATATATGCATGTAAAGAAAACAAGTAAGAAAAAGAGACAAGTGTTTACCACTGGATTGTCTTTTGATTATCACTTGACTTAGTTACAATTTTTGTTTTCTACAAGATCTCCGTCTCTCTTTTTTTTTACTACTACCCTCCCTTTTTTTTGTTACAAAATCCCGTTTCATATATATTATTCTCTGTTTGTTGCAAGTTGCATCTTCTTTTTTCAATCTGAACCGACACTTTTGCTTGTTGTCTTGGGCATATTCGAACACGGGGGGGCCAATATCGGCGCGGTGGTGGCGGTATGGACGATCTGCGCGGCGACGGCCGCGTTCTCGGCCGTTAGATCGGATCGATCTAACGGTCGAGATGGCTTGAAGAACGATCGGCTGGATGAAGCCTCGATTTGATGAGACGGCGGCGATTTCACCGTGGAGCTCCGCGATCGAGGAGTCGAACGCGTGGATCTTACGCGCGCGTGGGATGTTAAAGCGTCGCGGCGTGGGCCACACGCGCGTGGCACTCGAACGGTCCCATACGTGTGGAACACGCGCTGGCGAATATTTTTGACTTCTGGTTGCATCGTGGCGTTGGATCGAGATCTTGATCCAACGCCCACGATTACCGCACATTGTAATTAGATAAGATTTAGATTTGGGCCAACCGGGCCTTGTAATTGGACTTGGACTTGGACTGTAAAATTTATTTGGGTTTAATATATTTAATTCTTTTCATTTTGTCACCCACAATAATAATAATATAATTATAACAATAATACATATACATACGAAAATGTATACTTATATTATACAATCATTAATTAATATAATATTCTAGTATACGTAAGTATAATCATACATATAATTAACATAACATCTATATATTAATCAAATACGCTCATACTCTAGATACATACGCGCGACATACATACACCTAATACGTATACATAGCTTATACATGCATACACCACCTTATATTAGTAACATTCATATAATAAATATACATGCAATATTAATATATTTACAAGTGAAAATGAGTGATTACACCTTGCCACTGGGCTTGGAAGACTTAGATTTCCCAACTTCATACTGGGCTATGGATTCGGCTACGGTCGATGCTTTGGAAAGTTCTTCGACTCCCCATCGCTCTAACTCCATTGAGGCCCATCGCTGGAGTCCACTCATAAAAGTAAAGAAGCCCTCGACTTCACTCAAGTTTGGAATCTGTAGCTTGAGCTCGACGAACTCTCTAACATACTCCTGGATGGAACCATCATGTCTAAGTTGCCGTAACTTCGCTCGAGCCTCGTGTTGAGCGTTGGTCGGATAGAATTGACCTTTAAACTTAACTTGAAACTCTTTCTACGTCTCAATAGGAATATCATTTCTCTTCTCCTCAGAACACCTGCGTCGCCACCACAAAAGAGCAACATCAGTCAAATACATAGAAGCAATAGTTACCTTTTTCGCATCATCTTTGATGCCCATCACCCGAAAATACTGCTCTATTCCCCACACGGTTCTCAACATCTTGGGCCGACCTGTTACCCTTGAACTCCTTGATTTTGGGATGTCATTCTTGTGCTTGGATGCGGTGGGCGTGCTCCATTCTTCAAGGCGATCTTCAATAAGACCATGTATGTCTTCATCTCTAGCCAAGACCTCCAACTCGGCCTCAAGTGCATCACCTCTTTTACCTAACTTCTCGAACAAATCAGTCAGAAGTTCTTCCATCTCTCCTTTGAGATGGTCCCTCTTGTTGTCTTGCTCCTCGAAGCGTGAATCAACCACGTCGAGTCGCTCACTCGAGTCCTTCACTAATTCCTCAAGTCGGGTTACCTTACCCTCTAACGACGTGAAGATATCTTTCGAACTCCTTCGCTTTCCTTCAGCAGCCTGGGACTCCGCACCCTTTTGCGCTACATCATTTTCTCTTTTTCTTGGTGCCATCTCGATTCAGTGTCTTCCACGAATACTCGCTCGATACCAACTGTCACATCTCATCTAGAATTTCAACCTAGCAAACCGCTCTAAGGACATGATTATATTCGATATGAATAGTTTATTAGTTATTAATATTTTGTATACTAATTAGATTATAAAAAATAATTTTTTAATATAATATTACTAAACATATTTTAATGATCTATATATTTATTTTTTATTTATATAATTAATTTTAAAACAGTTTAATTAATTATTAAATATAAATGTGAGAATAAAAAAATATCAGTTTACAAATGTCACAGTGTCAATACGTGAATGTGAAGAATTAAAATAAAAAGGTTAAATGTAGGTTATTTGAAGATTTATAATTCTTATGTCAAACCTTTAATTTCAAAAAGCTTCTATTAGCATTTTTTTTAAATTAAAGGTTTCATCACAATCCATTATTTACCAAACATCCAAATTAGCAAATTTGATAGATTAAACCTCCAATCTGAGCTCAAACTGCTATTTACCAAATATGACCAATATCTATTTATATGTTACTTCATTAAAAACACATAGGGTGATTTATATTCGTATTTCGAATCAATACAAGAACTAATATGTAATATTCATATATATTTTTTCATTTTATTCTTGGGTTGAAATCGTTTTATATTAATTTTCTTTTTACTTTATTTTCCTTATATACCTGCATAAGATTCACCACAATTGATTAAACTTAAACTTAATATAAAATGTATTACCTAATTTGCCTTCATCGAGCTCCATGTTTTATAACATTTTCCTTAATTAACATTTGTTTATTGCAAACGTTTGTTTTAAAAAATAGCATGGTTTTGTCCTTTATATATTATATATGGGTTAGGATTCACTTTACATGGTGTAAAACTTAATTATTTTTATACTTTTTTTGGACCATTGGATGATGATAATTAATGGCTAAGATTGTTTCCTATTTTTTTCCAAGTGATAATCTTCACATTTTTTACTGTTAATCTCATCCATCCATTTTACTCATCCAATGATCATGAATTAGTGTAAAATTAAATGAATTTTATACTATGTAACTGGATCTCATTCTTATATATATATATTACATTATTATGTAATACTACTAGTTTCACAATGCATTAATACGGAAAATTAAACGTATCCGTACATAATGGGGTGAGCCAAATTGATTCGAGTCGTTCGAGTTTATGTTTAAATTAAATTGTAAACATTTATAAAGTTGTGGTATTAATAGGTTCCGATTTAAATGAACTTATATAACCATATACGATATACACATGTATTTCTTCATACATCACACCTAGTCGAGACACTCTGCTCGAACTTAAAAATTAATCTACTAATTACTAAAAGTATCGAGTTATTCAAAATTGCATTTTATAACTCAAACTTTATTTAAAAATTTTACGAGTAGAGTCCTATTTATAGAATTACGATTCGAGTCAATTTGAGTCGAATTTTAATATATCAGGTCGATTTTTTTTTTTTTTAAGTTGAGTGGAATGATGTTCAACCCTAATGCATAACACACACTGTTATTATTTAACATTTATATTTGGGTCGGATCATAAAAACAAAATAAAAGCAAAAAAGCTAAAAGACAGAATCGAAATGGAACAAAATCATAAGAAAAATTATTACTGATATCTTTCCATAACAAAAAAGTTGACTTTTCAGTCCCCTCCAATCAATCAACAGTTTTCTCATTTAATTTTTTTTTTCTGATTCCCACCATAAATTTACGAACACCTCCTCCATTTCTTCCCCACATCTTCTTCTTTTAGGATGTTTTTTTTTTACACTAACTGAAAAGCTAGAAGATGTCACCGTTTCACTGTTTTTACACTCTTTCTATCTTTTTCCTGCTGAGTTTTGAACAAATATCGGCGAAATGTAAAACGGTGACTGTCGATCAGTCCGGCAGGAGCGATTTTTCCACTATTCAATCGGCCATAAACTCGATTCCACCCGATAATGGCTACTGGCATTGCATCAACGTTAATCCGGGTACTTACAGGTAAATATAGCAGTAGCAGCACCGACCAAAATTGTTATTACAAAAGATAATAACTTACACTTTACAATGAATTCAATAGCATTTGTTATGTCTATACTTGTGATAAAATATCGTGATCGGAATTATATGAAATATTTTGTATACAGGAGAAGGTGGAAATACCATATGATAAGCCATATATAATTATTAAAGGTTCTGGCCAAAGGAAAACTAAGGTGGTGTGGAATGAGCCATATTTGCAAGCACCAACTTTCAGTTCTTTAGCTGATAATATTATTGTCAAGTCCATGAGTTTTGTGGTAAGCAAATCAATCGTTTTGTTTTCCATTTGTTTTTTTTTTTTTGTATGATTTAATGTTATTTAATTTCTTACATGAAAATGGATATGGAAATGAATAGAATTCATACAACGGTCCGAGTAGCAAGAACTCCAGGGTTCCAGCGGTGGCGGCAATGGTTAACGGCGACAAGACTTTCTTCTACCGGTGCGGGTTCTCGAGTGTTCAGGACACGCTGTGGGATGCCACCGGCCGCCATTACTTCAAGAAATGCCACATCGAAGGCGCCGTGGATTTCATTTTTGGTAACGGACAGTCGATCTACGAGTAATCTTATCGGTTATCGGATTTAAATAACGATCGCAACACGATGTAATAACATGAGTAATTGTTAAATGTTAATTACGTTTTTTGTAGGATTGTTCTATACGTTTTCTTGGGGAACTGTTAGAGCCGGGGCTTGCCTGTTTCATCACCGCACAAGGAAGGAACAACCCCTACGAATCGAATGGTTTTGTTTTCAAGAACTGCAATATCTACGGCCGAGGGAAAACGTTCCTCGGCCGGCCCTGAAGAGATTTCTCCAGGGTCTTGTTCTCTAATTGCAAATTTTCGAAAGTTGTTCGCCCTAGTGGTTGGGACGCTTGGAACTGTGTCGGCAAAGAGTACGTGTCTTATGTCTCGGGTTATTTTTACGTAGAGTTTAAATCTCAACATCTGCAACTTTTTTCCTGTACTAAAACATAGTTTATTTGCTCTTATGGTGTAGGCAACATCTGACTTTTGCCGAGTACCGGAACTATGGGCCCGGTGCGAACACCTCGAGGAGGGTGAAATGGGCGAAGAAGCTGGATGCTCGAACCATGTCGAAGCTGACGAGCTTGTCGTTCGTCGACAATGACGGCTGGTTCCAAAGCATGCCGGTTCTGTATTTTTAGGGTTTCTTTTTTATGTCTTTTGATGGATTGTTTGTTTGTTGGTCATGTTTTGTAATATCAGAAATTTTTAGTATCTTCACTTGATTCTCTCTTTATGTCTTAAAATCTTTTTATTTGGTTGATTTTGATACGAATCCATATAAGTTATCGTTGGGCTAGAATTGGTTACGAGAGTTTATGGTATTGGTCTCCTCGTCTCGAATTAGATTGAGTTTTACTTTCGAAATATTGTGTAATCGAATGAAAATGTAATTATTATTTTAATAATATTGTGTAAGAAATTTTAATTCCCAAACATATTTGATTATCATGTCATGTTTGATAGTAGAAACTGTAATTACACAACTATATAAGTTTTAAAGTTAAATTAATTATAAAATGAAAGAGTGTAATTATATATGTGTAAATTATTCATTAACATTTTTAGTAGAAATTTTAATTCCCAAACAATTATTCATTTTTATAATAATTTTATTACCATGTGATACGATTAACATTTATTGATAATTTGAAGATAAAATTAGAATGCACAAAAGTTTGAAGATCGATTTTGAATGAGAGTCGTAGTTTGAAGATGAAATCAAAACATTTAAAAGTATGTGGACCAATTTAGAATAAGGTCATAATTTGAAGATAACATTAAAATTTTCTAAAATTTTAGAGACTAATTTAAAATGAGGGTCATAATTTAAGAACATGTGGTGCAATTAACTCGTCTAAATTTGGCTTGAGATAAAAAAAATAGAGCTATTTGAAGCCATATAATAAAATCTTCCTACCTAAATATTCTGTTTGCAACTGATTATTTCTCAAAACAAATTATTTTTTGTATTTAGTGACGAAACTAAAAATTGTGATGGGGCAAAACATAAATACCGAAAAAATGGATGATATATTTGTTTCTTACAAGTTAGAGCTTTTCACCAACTCGGGACAGTTTGGTGGACCGTCGATGGAAAAATAAAAATATAAATAAACAAATAAGCTACACCAACTTTATCCAAATCCATTTACCAAGTGTTTCTCTTCAATGCATTTTTTTAATAGTTGATTGATACAGTTTTTGATATTTTAAATGATTTTTATTTTTTTTTTTAATTGTTTTTATTTTTATAATTACATTTTAAAATATAATATTAAAATAAATATTTATTTAAAATTTTTATGATGCAATATAATCTTAGAATGTCACCTCACCAAAAAAAAAAAAAAACAATAAATCCAAGTTCATACATTAATATGGATAAAAAACAGATATCAAGTTGAAAAAACAATCAAATTTAGGGATAAAATATGACGTATTCCTTTAAAATTTATATTTGCACATATAATTGAGGTATTTTTACATGTATATTGTCACGGGTCTAGAATTTCAACCTAGCAAACCGCTATGGCCTTAGGCGAATTTCACCACACAAACGCCTAAGTAAGCCTGAATTTCCACTCCTGAAGATTAAAACTTCCAAGGCACTTAAGAACGCAAGATCGTTCTAAGCGAAAGCAAACTATAAAGAATGACCTTTGAAACTGGAAGAAGAAAATCAAGAACACGAAGAACAACATAGAAGATTTTAGAGTGAATGCCTTGATTACTCTGAAGATAAAAGATTGAGTGATTACAAGTGAGGTGAGGAGCCTCTATTTATAGTTGAACTCCCCTAGTTCTGACGGTCAAAACTGATTTACATCGACGGACGAGATTTACATCACATCTTTACAAAATCTCTAAATATCTCAACATTATCTAAATAAATAATTTGAAATAATTCAAATGGATAATGTCTTCCAGAATCTTCTAAAATCTTCCAAGGACCGGGCTAAGTCTGGTGGTCTCTTCAAGCCCAATTCATCGATTTAAACTCCTTAGACAGCTAATTGCGCATATGACTCGGGTCTGAACTGGTGGCCCGTGACAATCTCCCCCACCAAACTTGGCGGCGCCTCGTCGCGCACTCTCTAAACGGAATCGGGTCTCGGTGATCCCGAATCGCCTGTACCTTGGCTTGCTTCCAACTCAAAATTGGGCTTGGTTGTCCCCTTCCATAAGGACCGCTTTCCCCATAAAGAGCACTCGACTTTGACTCGGTTGTCCCCATAAAAGATTGCTCGCTTAGGCACCCTCCACCATGTAACATCTTTCGTCGCCTCACCTCGTACATCTCGATCGTAAGAACTTCTTCCTACCGCTTGCAACTTGCCCCTACTCGGATCCTCTCGATCCTTGCGCAAAAACACTTGGACACCACAACATTGAACACCGAGCGGACTCTTAGAACTCGAAAGGTTGCTTGTGTTCTCGCCATGTCTTGGCAACTCCATCTGATGGGTTATGTTTTCCCCTTTCTACACCCAAAGAAACCAGGCAAATTAAATCAAAACACCATGATTGTGTTCGAGATAAAACCTCTTTCAGACTACTCCGGTTCGCATTCACTCTAACTCGCATCAACACTTCATTCATCGCGAAGTCTGATGCACCATCGCCAATTGACAACTCGTCGCTCATCGACAACGTCGACGCTTCTTCAATCTTGAAGTCCGACACCTCAGCTCGCATCGATGCTTCTTTGTCCATAAAGCTCAATGCCCTTCCACCTTACTCACCGGTGGACACCCAACAGATCCCATGTCTTGAAAAGGCTTTCCACTAGCCCTTCTAAGGTTGACTCCTTAGTGACAATAACGAAATTTGCATTCTTGGTTAGCTCAAAGAACATTTAGCACCCTCTCTCTCTCTTGCATCTCGATGAACCGAGACGATACATTGTTTGCGAGAATCCAAAATGCAAACACAATCGGCAAAAGGACAATGAGTGCATTAATCCGGTCAAGGAAATTTAAACCGATGACAAAATCATAGTCATCTAAATGAATTACCTCAAATTTTTCCTTGCCTTTCCATTCTCCAATTTGCAACTCCACACCTCATGCCATTCCCACTGCCGAACACCTCCGAATTGACGGTCTTGATTACCCCGTTGACTCTTCAACCTTCAAACCAAGCTTGTCGGTAGCTTTCTTCGACATAAACAGATGAAATGCTCCTGTGTCCACAAGAGCACTTCTCCTTTGACCCGCCACGTTGATGTCTAAGTACATTAACCCTTTCTCGCTTCTGCCATTTTCTCGCCTTTGCGTAACTCAACAACATTGAACCAAGCTTCAAAGCCTCACCGTCCTCGGGCTTGTCATCCTCCTTGGACGGCTTGACTCGATCCGGTACTTTTTCACAATATGAGGCCCCTTGCACGCGGTAACACTTCAATTACTTCCCTTCTACCCTTGGCTCGATTGCTTTGACACTGCAATCGCACCAAGTCTACATTCCTCTTCGCCTTGTCCCCGCTCCCATCGGGCGATGGCATCGAGGTGGCTCTTCTTCTTGGGACAGTCTTTCACCAAGTATGGACTACCACAAAAGTAGCACCTTACGGGTCCTCGTTCCTTCTTCTCCAATGGTTTGACGAACCAATTGGGCTTTTCGTCACCATCACCGAACGGTAATCATCTTCATTTCCCCACCATTGCCCTTGTGTAGCGATGTCTTTTTCTTATCGCTAAAAAAACGAGGGTTTTCGAAGGTGTTTGAAAGGTGTTTGCGATTTTTTTGGATATAAAATATTTATTCCGTGGGTTTTATAAAAACGATTTTTATTTAAAGATTGAGTCGCCACCGCCACTTAGGTAGGCCGGACACCATAAAACCAGATTCAAAAAGACATGTTCGGGAGTCGGTTACGGATGGGGAAGGATTAGCACCCCACACCGCCCAAAATTGGTACTTTAATAATTACCGCTTTATTAATATTGGATTTTCCGGATTAGAGTGACGATTATTTTAAAAGTCGGTCATAATTGCGAATATATTTTAAGGTCCCGTTACCCGAGAATAAACGCCAAACCACTATCACTACGCTTGATACCGCCCCATTTACGCTCGGATAAGAGGACTCGCATTAACGAGTTATAAATCATATGCAATCTTAGTGGCAAAAATATAAAACATGACAGATAATTTAAAGACAGTAGATATTCACATAATAAGATACTAATCTAATAAATGATTTACTAGATTAAAACATGCATACATACATATTATTCTAAATGATAAATAAAAACAACTTTAACAAGTTAGAACAACAATGCAGAATAATTACGTTATATGTAGACGATCAAATATTTTAAAAGACATACATGCTATTAATAAAACATATTTCAACATATATGAACAATATATTATACAATAAAGAAGACATACTAACACGTAACCTAAAAGCCAAGGAAACATACAATGTGTACAAAAATACAAGAACATGTTGTTTTACGAGTCAGATAGAACATAGCATGCTTTAATACGAGTAACTGGATAAAAACATGATGACTACCATTTTTAACACATATATACACTTTGATAAAAAAAAAATGACTACCATTTTTAACACATATATACATATAAACATAAACTACGAGTCATATATGAAGGACATAAAATAAAATAATAGATTATCAATATATATATACGATTATAACACGAACATGAATATTTATAAAGAATATAGGACTGAAATGAAAGAAAAACAAAAGTCGATGGCAGAAATTAAAGAACAATAATATGTAATTTAGGGACGAAATTGCGAAACCAAACAAAACCTAAAAGGACCAGAATTGTAATTAGACCAAGGGCAGACCCAAAATGAAAAATTCAAAAACGCGGGATGGTTAAGGGTGTAATTTTACCATTCGTAAAACTGTTTTTGGTGTAATTTAGGGACTAGATTGTAACCTTTTGAAATATCGGGGGATGGGGATTGTGATTATACCATGCGGCAAGACAAAAATGAAAATATTGAAAACGCGGTGGGATTAAGTGTGTAATTTACCCATTTAGCAAAATAAAAACACCTATATAAACCCTCTTTTTAGGCCGAAACCAAATTTTTGGTCATTCGTTTCATTTTCTGGTTTTGTAAGAGTCCTCTGTTCTTCGTTCTCTCAATTGTTCTTAGAAAACCCAGAATCCGGCGGGCGGCCGCCGTGTTCTCCGCCGTCGGCCGCCGCTAACCGGCGCCAGCGTGACTCTAAAATACACCAAAACAACCCCCATTTCGTCCTCAATACGAATCCTAGGTTGGATTGAGAGGATATACCTCTATTCGCCTTAGATCTAGGAAATACGAACCAAAAAAAAAAATTTAGACCAAAACAAAACTACAAAGGGTCTTCTCCTCCCTTTAGTTCACCAGATCTGACTTGTAGAAGCCGAAAGGCTTATCACTGAGGAAGGGAAGACCCACAAACAACGCCGGTAAGACTACTCTCCCTTTTTTGTTTCTGTTTTTTTGTTCTATTTCGTATATGCATGTAAAGAAAACAAGTAAGAAAAAGAGACAAGTGTTTACCACTGGATTGTCTTTTGATTATCACTTGACTGGTTACAATTTTTTGTTTTCTACAAGATCTCCGTTCTCTCTTTTTTTGTTACTACCCTCCCCTCTTTTTTTTGTTACAAAATCCCCGTTTCATATATATTATTCTCTGTTTGTTGCAAGTTGCATCTTCTTTTTCAGATCTGAACTGACACTTTTGCTTGTTGTCTTGGGCATATTCTCAACACGGGATCAAATATCGGGCGCGGTGGCGGTATGGACGATCGCCAATGGCCAGACAGTTTTCGGCCGTTAGATCGATCCGATCTAATCTAGGCCGAGATGGCTTGAAGAACGATCGGCCCGGATGAAGCCTCGATTTGATGAGACGGCTTCGATTTCACCACGTGGAGCTCGCAATGAGGAGTCGAACGCGTGGATCTTACGCGCGCGTGGGATGTTAAAGCGTCGCCCGCGTGGGCCACACGCGCGGCACACTCGAACGGTCCATACGTGTGGAACACGCGCTGGCGTATATTTTTGACTTCTGTTGCATCGTGGCCGTGGATCGATCTTGATCCAAAATGCCCACGCTACTTCGCACATTGTAATTAGATAAGATTTAGATTTGGGCCAACCGCCTTGTAATTGGACTTGGACTTGACCGTAAATTTATTTGGGTTTAATATATTTAATTCTTTTCATTTTGTCACCCCAACAATAATAATAATATAATTATAACAAAGAATACATATACATACGAAAATGTATACTTATATTATACAATCATTAATTAATATAATATTCTAGTATACGTAAGTATAATCATACATATAATTAACATAACATCTATATATTAATCAAATACGCTCATACTCTAGATACATACGCGACATACATACACCCCTAATACGTATACATAGCTTATACATGCATACACCACCTTATATTAGTAACATTCATATAATAAATATACATGCAATATTAATATATTTACAAGTGAAAATGAGTGATTACACCTTGCCACTGGGCTTGGAAGACTTAGATTTCCCAACTTCATACTGGGCTATGGATTCGGCTACGGTCGATGCTTTGGAAAGTTCTTCGACTCCCCATCGCTCTAACTCCATTGAGGCCCATCGCTGGAGTCCACTCATAAAAGTAAAGAAGCCCTCGACTTCACTCAAGTTTGGAATCTGTAGCTTGAGCTCGACGAACTCTCTAACATACTCCTGGATGGAACCATCATGTCTAAGTTGCCGTAACTTCGCTCGAGCCTCGTGTTGAGCGTTGGTCGGATAGAATTGACCTTTAAACTTAACTTGAAACTCTTTCTACGTCTCAATAGGAATATCATTTCTCTTCTCCTCAGAACACCTGCGTCGCCACCACAAAAGAGCAACATCAGTCAAATACATAGAAGCAATAGTTACCTTTTTCGCATCATCTTTGATGCCCATCACCCGAAAATACTGCTCTATTCCCCACACGAAGTTCTCAACATCTTGGGCCGACCTGTTACCCTTGAACTCCTTCAGTTTTGGGATGTCATTCTTGTGCTTGGATGCAGTGGGCGATGCTCCATTCTTCAAGGCAGTCTTCAATAAGACCATGTATGTCTTCATCTCTAGCTTCGCAGCCTCCAACTCGGCCTCAAGTGCATCACCTCTTTTACCTAACTTCTCGAACAAATCTGTCAGAAGTTCTTCCATCTCTCCTTTGAGATGGTCCCTCTTGTTGTCTTGCTCCTCGAAGCGTGAATCAACCACGTCGAGTCGCTCACTCGAGTCCTTCACTAATTCCTCAAGTCGGGTTACCTTACCCTCTAACGACGTGAAGATATCTTTCGAACTCCTTCGCTTTCCTTCAGCAGCCTGGGACTCCGCACCCTTTTTGCGCTACATCATTTTCTCTTTTTCTTGGTGCCATCTCGATTCAGTGTCTTCCACGAATACTCGCTCTGATACCAACTGTCACGGGTCTAGAATTTCAACCTAGCAAACCGCTCTAAGGACATGATTATATTCGATATGAATAGTTTATTAGTTATTAATATTTTGTATACTAATTAGATTATAAAAAATAATTTTTTAATATAATATTACTAAACATATTTTAATGATCTATATATTTATTTTTTATTTATATAATTAATTTTAAAACAGTTTAATTAATTATTAAATATAAATGTGAGAATAAAAAAATATCAGTTTACAAATGTCACAGTGTCAATACGTGAATGTGAAGAATTAAAATAAAAAGGTTAAATGTAGGTTATTTGAAGATTTATAATTCTTATGTCAAACCTTTAATTTCAAAAAGCTTCTATTAGCATTTTTTTTAAATTAAAGGTTTCATCACAATCCATTATTTACCAAACATCCAAATTAGCAAATTTGATAGATTAAACCTCAAACTGAGCTCAAACTGCTATTTACCAAATATGACCAATATCTATTTATATGTTACTTCATTAAAAACACATAGGGTGATTTATATTCGTATTTCAATCAATACAAGAACTAATATGTAATATTCATATATATTTTTTTCATTTTATTCTTGGGTTGAAATCGTTTTATATTAATTTTCTTTTTACTTTATTTTCCTTATATACCTGCATAAGATTCACCACAATTGATTAAACTTAAACTTAATATAAAATGTATTACCTAATTTGCCTTCATCGAGCTCCATGTTTTATAACATTTTCCTTAATTAACATTTGTTTATTGCAAACGTTTGTTTTAAAAAATAGCATGGTTTTGTCCTTTATATATTATATATGGGTTAGGATTCACTTTACATGGTGTAAAACTTAATTATTTTTATACTTTTTTTGGACCATTGGATGATGATAATTAATGGCTAAGATTGTTTCCTATTTTTTTCCAAGTGATAATCTTCACATTTTTTATCATTAATCTCATCCATCCATTTTACTCATCCAATGATCATGAATTAGTGTAAAATTAAATGAATTTTATACTATGTAATCGGATCTCATTCTTATATATATATATTACATTATTATGTAATACTACTAGTTTCACAATGCATTAATACGGAAAATTAAACGTATCCGTACATAATGGGGTGAGCCAAATTGATTCGAGTCGTTCGAGTTTATGTTTAAATTAAATTGTAAACATTTATAAAGTTGTGGTATTAATAGGTTCCGATTTAAATGAACTTATATAACCATATACGATATACACATGTATTTCTTCATACATCACACCTAGTCGAGACACTCTGCTCAACTTAAAAATTAATCTACTAATTACTAAAAGTATCGAGTTATTCAAAATTGCATTTTATAACTCAAACTTTATTTAAAAATTTTACGAGTAGAGTCCTATTTATAGAATTACGATTCGAGTCAATTTGAGTCGAATTTTAATATATCAGGTCGATTTTTTTTTTTTTTAAGTTGAGTGGAATGATGTTCAACCCTAATGCATAACACACACTGTTATTATTTAACATTTATATTTGGGTCGGATCATAAAAACAAAATAAAAGCAAAAAAGCTAAAAGACAGAATCGAAATGGAACAAAATCATAAGAAGAAATTATTACTGATATCTTTCCATAACAAAAAAAGTTGACTTTTCAGTCCCCCTCCAATCAATCAACAGTTTTCTCATTTAATTTTTTTTTTTTCTGATTCCCACCATAAATTTACGAACACCTCCTCCATTTCTTCCCCACATCTTCTTCTCTTTAGGATGTTTTTTTTCTTACACTAACTGAAAAGCTAGAAGATGTCACCGTTTCACTGTTTTTACACTCTTTCTATCTTTTTCCTGCTGAGTTTTGAACAAATATCGGCGAAATGTAAAACGGTGACTGTCGATCAGTCCGGCAGGAGCGATTTTTCCACTATTCAATCGGCCATAAACTCGATTCCACCCGATAATGGCTACTGGCATTGCATCAACGTTAATCCGGGTACTTACAGGTAAATATAGCAGTAGCAGCACCGACCAAAATTGTTATTACAAAAGATAATAACTTACACTTTACAATGAATTCAATAGCATTTGTTATGTCTATACTTGTGATAAAATATCGTGATCGGAATTATATGAAATATTTTGTATACAGGGAGAAGGTGGAAATACCATATGATAAGCCATATATAATTATTAAAGGTTCTGGCCAAAGGAAAACTAAGGTGGTGTGGAATGAGCCATATTTGCAAGCACCAACTTTCAGTTCTTTAGCTGATAATATTATTGTCAAGTCCATGAGTTTTGTGGTAAGCAAATCAATCGTTTTGTTTTCCATTTGTTTTTTTTTTTGGTATGATTTAATGTTATTTAATTTCTTACATGAAAATGGATATGGAAATGAATAGAATTCATACAACGGTCCGAGTAGCAAGAACTCCAGGGTTCCAGCGGTGGCGGCAATGGTTAACGGCGACAAGACTTTCTTCTACCGGTGCGGGTTCTCGAGTGTTCAGGACACGCTGTGGGATGCCACCGGCCGCCATTACTTCAAGAAATGCCACATCGAAGGCGCCGTGGATTTCATTTTTGGTAACGGACAGTCGATCTACGAGGTAATCTTATCGGTTATCGGATTTAAATAACGATCGCAACACGATGTAATAACATGAGTAATTGTTAAATGTTAATTACGTTTTTTGTAGGATTGTTCTATACGTTTTCTTGGGGAACTGTTAGAGCCGGGGCTTGCCTGTTTCATCACCGCACAAGGAAGGAACAACCCCTACGAATCGAATGGTTTTGTTTTCAAGAACTGCAATATCTACGGCCGAGGGAAAACGTTCCTCGGCCGGCCCTGAAGAGATTTCTCCAGGGTCTTGTTCTCTAATTGCAAATTTTCGAAAGTTGTTCGCCCTAGTGGTTGGGACGCTTGGAACTGTGTCGGCAAAGAGTACGTGTCTTATGTCTCGGGTTATTTTTACGTAGAGTTTAAATCTCAACATCTGCAACTTTTTTTCCTGTACTAAAACATAGTTTATTTGCTCTTATGGTGTAGGCAACATCTGACTTTTGCCGAGTACCGGAACTATGGGCCCGGTGCGAACACCTCGAGGAGGGTGAAATGGGCGAAGAAGCTGGATGCTCGAACCATGTCGAAGCTGACGAGCTTGTCGTTCGTCGACAATGACGGCTGGTTCCAAAGCATGCCGGTTCTGTATTTTTAGGGTTTCTTTTTATGTCTTTTGATGGATTGTTTGTTTGTTGGTCATGTTTTGTAATATCAGAAATTTTTAGTATCTTCACTTGATTCTCTCTTTATGTCTTAAAATCTTTTTATTTGGTTGATTTTGATACGAATCCATATAAGTTATCGTTGGGCTAGAATTGGTTACGAGAGTTTATGGTATTGGTCTCCTCGTCTCGAATTAGATTGAGTTTTACTTTCAAATATTGTGTAATCGAATGAAAATGTAATTATTATTTTAATAATATTGTGTAAGAAATTTTAATTCCCCAAACATATTTGATTATCATGTCATGTTTGATAGTAGAAACTGTAATTACACAACTATATAAGTTTTAAAGTTAAATTAATTATAAAATGAAAGAGTGTAATTATATATGTGTAAATTATTCATTAACATTTTTAGTAGAAATTTTAATTCCCAAACAATTATTCATTTTTATAATAATTTTATTACCATGTGATACGATTAACATTTATTGATAATTTGAAGATAAAATTAGAATGCACAAAAGTTTGAAGATCGATTTTGAATGAGAGTCGTAGTTTGAAGATGAAATCAAAACATTTAAAAGTATGTGGACCAATTTAGAATAAGGTCATAATTTGAAGATAACATTAAAATTTTCTAAAATTTTAGAGACTAATTTAAAATGAGGGTCATAATTTAAGAACATGTGGTGCAATTAACTCGTCTAAATTTGGCTTGAGATAAAAAAAATAGAGCTATTTGAAGCCATATAATAAAATCTTCCTACCTAAATATTCTGTTTGCAACTGATTATTTCTCAAAAACAAATTATTTTTTGTATTTAGTGACGAAACTAAAAATTGTGATGGGTCAAAACATAAATACCGAAAAATGGATGATATATTTGTTTCTTACAAGTTAGAGCTTTTCACCAACTCGGGACAGTTTGGTGGACCGTCGATGGAAAAATAAAAAATATAAATAAACAAATAAGCTACACCAACTTTATCCAAATCCATTTGCCAAGTGTTTCTCTTCAATGCATTTTTTTAATAGTTGATTGATACAGTTTTTGATATTTTAAATTGATTTTTATTTTTATTTTTTTTATTTTAATTGTTTTTATTTTTATAATTACATTTTAAAATATAATATTAAAATAAATATTTATTTAAAATTTTTATGATGCAATATAATCTTAGAATGTCACCTAACCAAAAAAACAATAAATCCAAGTTCATACATTAATGTGGATAAAAAACAGATATCAAGTTGAAGATATTTTTACATGTATATCGTCACGGGTCTAGAATTTCAACCTAGCAAACCGCGCGGCCTTAGGCGAATTTCACCACACAAATGCCTAAGTAAGCCTAAATTTCCACTCCGGAAGATCAAAACTTCCAAGGCACTTAAGAATGCAAGATCGTTCGAAGCGGAAGCAAACTATAAAGAATGGCCTTCGAAACTGAAAGAAGAAAATCAAGAACACGAAGAACAGCACAAATGATTTTAGAGTGAATGCCTTGATTATCTGAAAATACAAGATTGAGTGATTACAAATGACGGTCAAAACTGATTTACATCGACGGACGAGATTTACATCATATCTTTACAAAATCTCTAAATATCTCAACATTATCTAAATAAATCATTTGAAATAATTCAAATGGATAATGTCTTCCAGAACCTTCCAGAATCTTTCAAGGACCGGGCTAAGTCTGGTGGTCTCTTCAAGCCCAATTCATCGATCTGAACCCCTTGGGCAGCTAATTGTGCATATGACTCGGGTCTGAACTGGCGGCCCGTGACAATCTCCCCCACCAAACTTGGCGACGCCCTCGTCGCGCACTCGAAACGGAACTGGTCTCGGTGATCCTGGAATCGCTTTCGTACCTTGTCTTGCTTCCAACTCAAAATTGGGCTTGGTTGTCCCCCCAATAGGACCGCTTTTCCCATAAAGAGCACTCGACTTTGACTCGGTTGTCCCCCCATAAAGATTGCTCACTTCGGCACCCTCCGCCATGTAACATCTTTCGTCGCTTCACCTCGTACAACTCGATCGTAGGAACTTCTTCCTACCAGTTACAACTTGCCCCTACTCGGATCCACTTGATCCTTGCGCAAACACTTGGACACCACAACATTGAACACTGAGCGGACTCTTAGAACTCTGAAAGGTTGCTTGTGTTCTCATCATGTCTTGGCAACTCCATCTGATGGGTTAGGTTTTCCCCTTCCTACACCCAGCAAACCAGGCAAATTAAACTGTAAAACACCATAATTGTGTTCGAGATATACCTCTTTCGGACTACTCCGGTTCGCATTCACTCTAACTCGCATCAACACTTCATTTCTCGCGAAGTCTGATGCACCATCGCCAATTGGCAACTCGTCGCTCATCGACAAAATCGACGCTTCTTCAATCTTGAAGTCTGACACCTCAGCTCGCACTGATTCTTCTTTGTCCACAAAGCTCAATGCCCCATCCACCTTACTCACCGGTGGACACCCAACAGATCCCATGTCTTCGAAAGGCTTCGGCTCCACTAGCCCTTCTAAGGTTGACTCCTTAGTGACAATAACCAAATCTGCATTCTTGGTTATCTCAGCAGCATTTAGCACCCTGGTATTTCCCTTGCATCTCGATGAACCGAGACGATACATTGTTTGCGAGAATCCAAAATGCAAACACAATCGGCAAAAGGGACAATGAATGCATTAATCCGGTCAAGGAAATTTAAACCGATGACAAAATCATAGTCATCTAAATGAATTACCTTAAAGTTTTCCTTGCCTTTCCATTCTCCAATTTGCAACTCCACACCTCTGGAATTGACGATCTTGATTACCCCGGTTGACTCTTCAACCTTCAAACCAAGCTTGTCGGTAGCTTTCTTCGACATAAACAGATGAGATGCTCCCGTGTCCACAAGAGCACTTCTCCTTTGACCCGCCACGTTGATGTCTAAGTACATTAACCCTTTTTGTTTCTGGCCCTTTTCTCGCCTTTGCAGAACTCAACAACATTGAACCAAGCTTCAAAGCCTCACCGTCCTCAGGCTTGTCATCCTCCTTGGACGGCTTGACTCGATCCGGGTACTTTTTCACAATATGAGGCCCCTTGCATCGGTAACACTTCAATTACTTCCCGTCTACCCTTGGCTCGACTGCTTTGACACTACAATCGCACCAAGTCTACATTCATCTTCGTCTTGTCCTCCCTTCCCATCGGTGATAGCATCGAAGTGGCTCTTCTTCTTGGGACAGTCTTTCACCAAGTATGGACCACCACAAGAGTAGCACCTTACGGGTCCTCGTTCCTTCTTCTCCAATGATTTGACGAACCAATTGGGCTTTTCATCACCATCACTGGAACGGTGATCATCTTTATTTCCCCTACCATTGCCCTTGCCACTGGGCTTGGAAGACTTAGATTTCCCAACTTCATATCGGGCTATGGATTCGGCTACGGTCGATGCTTTGGAAAGTTCTTCGACTCCCCTCCGCTCGAACTCCATTTGGGCCCATCGCTGGAGTCCACTCATAAAAGTAAAGAAGCCCTCGGCTTCACTCAAGTTTGGAATCTGTAGCTTGAGCTCGACGAACTCTCTAACATACTCCGGGATGGAACCATCATGTCTAAGTTGCCGCAACTTCGCTCGAGCCTCGTGTTGAGCGTTGGTCGGACAGAATTGACCTTTGAACTCAACTTAAAACTCTTCCCACGTCTCAATAGGAATATCTTTTCTCTTCTCCTCAGAGCACATGCGTCGCCACCACAAAAGAGCAACATCAGTCAAATACATAGAAGCAATAGTTACCTTTTTCGCATCATCCTTGATGCCCATCACCCGAAAATACTGCTTCATTCCCCACATGAAGTTCTCAACATCTTGGGCCGACCTGTTACCCTTGAACTCCTTCAGTTTTGGGATGTCATTCTTGTGCTTGGATGCAGTGGGCGATGCTCCATTCTTCAAGGCAGCCTTCAATAAGACCATGTCTGCCTTCATCTCTTCCATCTCTACCTTCGCAGCCTCCAACTCGGCCTCAAGTGCATCACCTTTGTTACCCAACTTCTCGAACAAATCTGTCAGAAGTTCTTCCATCTCTCCCTTGAGATGGTCTCTCTTGTTGTCTTGTTCCTCGAAGCGTGAATCAACCACGTCGAGTCGCTCACTCGAGTCATTCACTAATTCCTCAAGTCGGGTTACCTTACCCTCTAACGACGTGAGGATATCTTTCGAACTCCTTCGCTTTCCTTTAGCAGCTTGGGATTCCGCACCCTTTTGCGCTACAACATTTTCTCTTTTTCTTGGAGCCATCTCGATTCAGTGCCTTCCACGAATACTCGCTCTAATACCAACTGTCACGGGTCTAGAATTTCAACCTAGAAAACCGCGCGGCCTTAGGCGAATTTCACCACACAAACACCTAAGTAAGCTTAAATTTCCACTCCGGGAGATCAAAACTTCCAAGGCACTTAAGAACACAATATCGTTCTAAGCGGAAGCAAACTATAAAGAATAGCCTTCGAAACTAAAAGAAGAAAATCAAGAACACGAAGAACAACACAGAGGATTTTAGAGTGAATGCCTTGATTACTCTGAAGATACAAGATTGAGTGATTACAAGTGAGGTGGGGAGCCTCTATTTATAGTTGAACTCCCCTAGATCTGACGATCAAAACTGATTTACATCGACGGACGAGATTTACATCATATCTTTACAAAATCTCTAAATATCTCAACATTATCTAAATAAATCATTTGAAATAATTCAAATGGACAATGTCTTCCAGAACCTTCCAAGGACCGGGCTAAGTCTGGTGGTCTCTTCAAGCCTAATTCATCGATCTGAACCCCTTGGGCAGCTAATTGCGCATATGACTCGGGTATGAACTGGCGGCTCGTGACAATATATAATATATTATTATTAAAAATTGGAAAATAGATTGTCACTAATTAGGTGAATAATGTACTTAAGTATTAAATTTAATGAAATAGGGGACATTGGAGTATATTTAAGAATACTTAGCAAATTCTACAGTACAGGGTGAAGACCAAAATTATGATCTCAGTTCTATAGTTCGAAGATTTTTATGGGGATTAATTCACCTTATATGATATAATTTACTATAAATTCCTAAATATACTTCAATGTCCCTTAATTTCTCAAATATAATTCATAAGTGTCCTATATATCCAACGAAGTCGTATTTATATGTATCTGAAAAAATATAAAAAAAATATGAAATGGTACACTCAAACAAATATGTATCAAGAGATCCACTAATTATCGAATGGTCAAATATGCTCGTGTTGCCTCATTTTGTATATGTTCGAATCTTAATATTTACCTTGAAAATGTAAATATTTCTCCACTTAATCAAAATATAAATAAATATGTACCAATATGTACTATTATATTTTTTTAAATATCGAAATTTCATCCCCAACTCAGATAGTAGCAGTGAAATTTGTTTAATCAAGTTCAACTTTTTTAATCCTTGTATTACGCATAAGTTGTAGGTCTATTTCATATTTTTCGATTTAGTCACTTTAAGTCCCCATAATTTAGTCATATTGTTTAGGGTAAAGTACACAAATGATTATAAAATATGTTGAAATGATTTTTTGGCCACTTAACTTTAAAAATTACAAAATAATTATTAAACTTTGATCCAATTACAAGATGGTCCCTACTAGTAGTAGATTTTGACAAGTTTGTGAATCATTTTGTAATATAGTTAGATAAGTCTGAATGACATTTTGTAATATTTGGAAGAAAAAAATAATGACAATTTTATAATCAAATCAAAAACTTAATTATCATTTTGTAATATTTGAAAATTAAATGACCAAAAAATTATTACAACAATAATTTATTAATTTATTTATATTGTTTGAATCATAATTAAAATTGAAAAATATAAAATTATATAAATTTATCTTCAAAATATAATATCTATATATTTAATATAAATAAATAAATGTAAAAAAGCCCAAACAGCAAAAAAAAGTAGTAATATTTGTTGTGGTGTCATTTCATAGTACTACACAAAGGTTGTAATTGTCCACAACACGACACACAGTAAAACAAATGCAACCCCACTCCTAGGAAAAATCTGCTTCACTTTTCCTATCAAAATGGTCATCCTCAACCTTCCCCCACCTCCTTTCCTTTCTTAGAGCTGTCAAGACCATTGGTATAAAACTCGAATTAAATCCGAAACCGAATCGATTCGATTTTCTCAATCATATCGAAAGTATGAAAAAGTGTATGACGTACACCACTATCAAATCATTAAATCATTTTAAACTGAATCGAATTTATTAATTTGAGACAATCTGAAAATAATTTTTGACTATCGTTCATAAAACAAAATCTTTTCTAATAATTTATATACTGATAATTTATGGATAAAATTAAAATGTTTAAAAGTTTAATGACTAATTTAGAATGAAGGTCTTAATTTGGGCATAAATTTGAACGGTTCAAAAGTTTGAGATCAATTTAGAATAAAATTTGTAGTTAAAGGATGAAATTATAATATTCTAAAAATTTAGAGATTAAATTAAAATAAAAAACATAATTTGAGGATATTTGACAAAGACACAACAAGATATCGCTGTCTTAAGTCTTAACCTCTACAATGTGTCATGGGCCGTGATCCAAGGCTCAAGTCATTGGCACCACAGGGTGCACAGCAAGGTGTCCATGAGGTTCTGAGGCACACTTTGGGCTTGAAGAGACCACCAGACTGGCCCGATCCGTGGGAAGATCCAAGAAGGTTTATCCATCCACACCTATGTGAACATAGGAGATTCTTTCCATAGATAGCTAAGGAATATTCTTGGCATTATGCCTTGTGGTTGGTAGAGTTGTATCTAGGCCGTTGATGTAAATCAGTAGGGACCGTGGGATTAGAGGGGACTCAACTATAAATAGAGGCCTCCCCACCTCAGTTGTAATCATCCATTCTTTCATCTATTCTTGAGTAATAAAGAGCGCATTCACTCTAAATTCTCTGAGTTGTTCTTCTCTTGTTCTTCGCGTTCTTTCAGAGTTCTTCGTAGCCGATCTCATAGTTTGCTTCCGCTAAGAACGATCTTGCGTTCTTTGGTGCCTTCAGAATTCGATCTTTCGGGTCGAGGATTCAGGCTTACTTAGTCGTTTGTCTTAAGGACTCGACTAAGGCCGCACGTCGGGCTGGTTCAGAAGTCTAGCCCCGTGACAGTTGGTATCAGAGACCACGGTTCGTAGCCACAGTTGGTGAATCGAGTGCTCGTGGAAGGCATTGTTGGAGATGGCGATAAGGAAAGGAGGAAACGCTGCAGCGCAGATGGGTGACGAGGCCCAGGCTGTCGAAGGAAAGACCCAGAGGCATAGAGACTTTGTGGCGTCATGTGAGAAGATATGGGCCAAGTTCGAAACCACCAGGTTCCAGAGGAAAAGCCTCGTGAGTGCCAAGGAGAGCATCGAGGTGAAGGGCCAGGAGGGGGGAGTAGAAGGCATATCAGGCATGACGGAAAAAGGTGAAGGACGAAGTGATGCGGTTGAAGCCGAGGTGCAGGCTTCGACAAAGATGGATGGGACTTCGCATGGCGGGTAAAAGCCATCGAGGTGGAACAAGCCCAGGATGCTAGTCCGACCATGGGAAATGAAGCCACGGAGGTGCTTATATTGTGACGGCGAGCATGGGTCAAAGGATTGTTCCAAGGAAGCCAACCTTTCAGCCATCAAGGTAAACGATGAGTCTGTGAAAAGGGAAGCTAGAGCTGGTATGATTGTTTCGTCTACAACGGTCAAGCCGGAGGTGCAGCGAAAGTGTCTTCGTTGTGAGGGGCCACACAGTTGGCTCGATTGCCCCGACAGAGTCAAGTCGAGGGAGGAGAAAGTGCAATGGAAGTGTTTTCATTGCATGGAGCCACATCGTTGGCGTGATTGCCCACATAGAATCAAGCAGTCCAAGGTACAGGACGAGCCCAAAGAGAGCGAGGCCTTGAAGCTCGATTCGTTATGTGAAGAGCCACCGTTGGGCAAGGTGGAGGGTGCATTGAACTTCGTGGAGAAAGAAGTGGCAATGCAAAATGGGGCGTCGAACTTCAAGGATGTAGAAGGGCCGATGCATTTTAGAGTGAACGCGAGGGAGTTCATCCCGAAGAAGGTACATCTCGAACACAATCTTTGTGTTTTTGGTTTTGATTTGTCCGGTTTGTTGGGTGTAGGCAGTAGAAAACCTAACCCATCAGATGGAGAAAGTTCAAAGGCGGCATCCAAACCTTTGTTCGGGGGTCATGGTGATCCAAGTGGAGACAAATCCCAGCTGCTAGGAAAGAGTTCCTACGGCCGAGATGTGCGAGGTGGTTCGACGAGCGATGTTACATGGCGGCGGCAACCAAAGCGAGGAGTCCATATGGGTGGACAACCCAGCACGAGTCAGGTGCTCTTTATGGGACGAGTGGTCCTTATGGGGGGACAACCAAGCCCGATTCAGAGTTGGGAGAAAGCTAAGGTGCCAAGGAGGTCCCAGGATCGTTGCCGACTTCATTCCGGAGCAGCGACGAGGGCGTCGCCAAGTTTGGTGGGGGAGAATGTCACGGACCGTGATCCAAGGCCCAAGTCATTGGCACCACAGGGTGCACACCAAGGTGTCCATGAGGTTTTGAGACACACTTTGGGCTTGAAGAGACCACCAAACTGGCCCGATCCGTGGGAAGATCCAAGAAGGCTTATCCATCCACACCTATGTGAACATAGGAGATTCTTTCCATAGATAGCTAAGGAATATTCTTGGCATTATGCCTTGTGGTTGGTAGAGTTGTATCTAGGCCGTTGATGTAAATCAGTAGGGACCGTGGGATTAGAGGGGACTCAACTATAAATAGAGGCCTCCCCACCTCAGTTGTAATCATCCATTCTTTCATCTATTCTTGAGTAATAGAGAGCACATTCACCCTAAATTCTTTGAGTTCTTTTTTCTCTTGTTCTTCGCGTTCTTTCAGAGTTCTTCGTAGCCGATCTCATAGTTTGCTTCCGCTAAGAACGATCTTGCGTTCTTCGGTGCCTTCAGAATTCGATCTTTCGTGTCGAGGATTCAGGCTTACTTAGTCGTTTGTCTTAAGGACTCGACTAAGGCCGCACGTCGGGCTGGTTCAGAAGGCTAGTCCCGTGACAAATGCTTCAAAATTCACTCACTTCGCTTTTATAAACCTCTATCTGTACCAGATTTCGGGGCTCCGTGCCCCGACCCGAAGAGCGAAAAAAACCCAACTCTCATTTGCTCCTTATTGATTCTTGGCCCTGCATTTTCCATCACTTTCCCGGGGAAAAAAGGGAAGCAGTTTCAGAAGAAATGTACTCTGGTATTCGGTCGTTACTGTTGAGTGGAAGTGAGGAAGATTATCAAGGGTCGTTTGATGCCACCAACTTGCCCGGCGACCCTTGTTTGGTCCTAACAACGGATCCGAAGCCCCGACTCCGATGGACGGCTGAGCTCCACGAACGCTTCGTTGATGCTGTTACTCAACTTGGCGGCCCTGACAGTGAGTTTTTCTTTTCTGGGTTATTTAAATATTGAGCTTATTTTCATCTTATTGGATAATAATGAATTGTTTTAATGTTAATTGAGGTTTTTCTAAGGGTTTTTAGTGAGATTTTGAATGATGGGTCGATTTCACACTCTAATGTTGTTAGTTCTTAAAATGTGGATAGGCTTTTCTTGTGTTTTTGCTTTAGTTCTTAGGTTTAGGGTTATATATATATATATATATATATATATATATATAAAATTTGTATTGTTGGGATGTTTGATGAATAGTTATTTTTATAGGCTAAGTTGAAGTCGATTAAAATGAGTGTTAATTTGACTTTTCTGGATTAATAAGATATGTTGTTACCATGTTCTTCATATCAGCTTTGATTTACAATCATGTTCGATCATTAATGCCGTTAAACATCGATCATGGCATCTAGGAATGTTATCTAATTTCTCTCGAGAAGATGTCAACTAAACCTATATTCTTATACGTCTTAGTTCAGGATTCGATTGGAAGGGATTCTCTTCTTATGTATAACATATATATGCATAAATAGGTAGACATCGACTTGGCTCATTCATCGAGCTCAGTTTTGTTTTCATTTTAATCTTCTAACACTACTCTCTGGTTGTACGATTCTCTGGTAATATTCGAATTTTTGTGCCCACCATATGTTTCTGGGGTACTTCTGCAATGATAAAATACAACCAAAAGGACGGAACCTTGTTTCGGAACCATGATGTTTTTTTGGAAGGAACCATTTATGTTAATTTTTGTCAGGATACTTTTGTTGGAAGACAAACTTGAGCAACTACGGTACTTTGTCCTGGTCTGGGAAGAATAATCTCGGTGCTTATAAAGACAAACATTGCTTGTAAGAAATATTGTCTAACATCATACCATGATGTTCATTCCTTCTCTCTGAACATGTAATGCTCAAGCATGCCGCAGGTTAAATGGATCTCTTGCGCATTTTTGTTCGTCTAATGTGGATTTCTAATGATACTGCTGATTCATTTGCTGTAATTTTAGTAATGATGCTCGGTGCGAGGTCACAAAATGCGCGTTTTTGGGACGAGTCTCGATGTAGTAAAATGCAATCATATAAATAACAAATTACAACATTATGAGAGATATTTTGACGGCCGAATGGCAACCACCTGACCCCAAACTTCTGTAACTATAATTGTTGCACGATGGTAAAATATAGTCACTTAGCCAGAGCGATAATATGTGCCTGCCTGTTTGAATACCAGAGTGATTTTATGTGAATCGAATCTAGCTGATTGACAAAGACAGTACAAGTCAACGTTCGGGATAGTCCTATATGCTCTTGCATTTTGTTATTCTAAAGTTATAAATCTCGGTGTTTCTCACTTGTTTTGTCTTGATATGCATTGCAGAAGCAACTCCGAAGACTATCATGAGAACAATGGGAGTAAAAGGCCTTACCCTCTATCACTTGAAATCACATCTTCAGGTTTGTAATTATTGCCATATCTTTATTGATTGTTAACTGAAGTTGTTCCGTGCCGTGATGTCTTAAGCCTTTCTCTTTCTATGTCGAATGTGGATCTTTGTTTGCAACAAGATTTACCAGAATGTATTTCACTTGGAGTCTTGGACTCTAGTGTGAGTGTCGGATACGAGTATATTCAAATTTTTCTAAGTTTTTCCTTTGGAAGGTCCTAGGAGGATCACATCCTAATACGGATATTCCCAAATATGTCTGGGACACTAGTATTTCAAGAATAATGAAGAGTCGTAAATCGTAACAACATTAACCAGAATTAACAAGCTTAACGTGTGTTTACCGTGCACCATTAATATATGCACGTGTTTGTGTTCGAAGGAATGGCCTTTGCCACCTAGGCTATTTGAAATTCTAACAATTTCTATTTTCTACTTCTACTTTAGGAGTCAACCGATATTTCTAAGAATGGTTAGCTTCTTCGTCTCTTTAAATTATGATTTACTTTAGGATTCCGTGCCTTCGATGTACTTATGCGTCATTATCGAGCACCAAATTACCAAATTTTGTCAATCTTTCTTTGCATTTAACCTCTTGTCAATTGTTTTTCCTTTCTGCCACATTTATGTATTATATGCAGTTCTCGGTGGAGGTCCTGAGAATTCTCGTGTTAAGTAAGAGATGCTGAGATAGTAGTTATCATATTCTTAGTTGACTGATAACCAGATGTTTTGTTGGTGTTTCAGCTTCTTGTGTCGCAGAAAGTCAGGACACTGGTTCATCAACAACAACATTGTCGAAAATAATAGCTCAAGAGTTGAATGAGTATGTTATTTCTTCTGATCTTCTCTCATTTCACGAACTCGTTACTTTCCGGGCTTTGGATTAATGCTGAACTTCATCTTCCGCACAGTGGTTTCCAGGTTACCGAAGCTCTTAGAGTACAGATGGAAGTGCAACGAAGACTACATGAACAGTTAGAGGTCGGTTATAGTTGCCTCGACTCTTCTCGGTAGTTACTTGTACAGTTAATCATAAACATGCATGTCATTGACTTCTTTGCTGTCTGGGAAATCTTGTTAATGTATGATTTTTTCCCATATCCTTACGGTTTCACTTTGCAGGTACAACATCGCCTTCAACTTCGGATCGAAGCACAAAGCAAATACCTACAGTCAATACTCGAGAAAGCCTGTAAAGCTCTGAGTGATCAGGCCGCTGCTTCCGCCAGTCTCGCAGATGCTAGAGAAGAGCTTTCCGAACTGGCGATCAAGGTTTCCAACGATTGTCAAGGGATGGTCCCTCTCGATACCATAAAATTGTCTTCCTTACCCGAGCTTGCTGCAGCTTTAGAGAACAAAGCTACGGCTTCGAATACGCTGGCCCGACTCAGCGAAAGCAGCTTGACTTCAACCGGTGATACAAAGAAGAGGCAAAGACCCGTGCTTAGTAATGGTGACCCTTTACCTTTGGATAGCCATTTAAGGCCAGAAATAGAGTGGGTGATGCCTATTAGTAATATTAGTTAATTTGAAGGACATTTCCATCTTAGAAATGCGACTTTTTTTTTCCTCTTTATTATTTTATTTTATTAATCTTAATGTATGTTTCCTAAAAGCATATCCTTTGTCGATTGAATTTAGCCTTTGTATCGATCATGCTTAAGTGTTCAATGCCTTTCGGTTTATGGGTTGAGAAGGGTTTGAACAGTATAGACATTGATGTACAATATCAAAATCCAGATTAATTGTCCATAAATGCTCACTTTTAAATTAAAGGACTAAATTGCCCCTCTTTTTTTCTAAAGGGACCATTTTGCACAAATTTGAAATTGTAAGGGACCCGAGAGGTGATTTCACCAATAATTTAATTAGCTCGGAAACGTAACCGAACCTTTAAATAAACATTTGCTATCTTTCTCCTTTCAAATTCTTCCTCGTTCCCTTCATGGACTCAATGATCAACCTCCGTTGAGTCCCCCATTGAGTCGATCAACAACCAACTCTGCGGAGGGCGAGTTACCCCAGTTTGAAAAGCGCTCTTCCTTTTTAAACCGATGGCATGCGATGCCATAAATTCATGGACATTCATTGGCCTACTGGGTGCTTTCCTTAATCTTTTCATAGCTTATATATTGCTTTGTGGATCCGCCGTTGCTTATTTGGCTTCAAAAATTCTGGGTTTTTTTGGACTGCCCTTGCCTTGTTCTTGTAATGGATTGTTTGGGTACTCAAATAAGAACAATTGTGTCCAATCCATGTTATTGAACGACCCATCGTTTATGAACAAGCTCTCATTTGATTCAATCTGGAACGGATTTCATCAAGGAGGAGGAGAAGGAGAAGAAGAAGATGGAAATTATAGCCAATCG
Organism: Hibiscus mutabilis; assembly: GCA_019671005.1. Taxonomy (NCBI): domain Eukaryota; kingdom Viridiplantae; phylum Streptophyta; class Magnoliopsida; order Malvales; family Malvaceae; genus Hibiscus; species Hibiscus mutabilis. Next base: position 79,350,503 of record CM033716.1, read on the forward strand.
AATTCCGAGAAACGGCGAAACGGAAACGTTGAAATGGGAGGGGAAGCATCTTCTAGTTCATGGCATGAGAAGGACATTGGTGGAGTTGAAAAAGGAAGCTTTGTGTCGATTCCTGAGGGGATAAAAGCTGGCCATAGGAGGCGTAAGAGAGCTGGTATTAATTCTAAAGGTGATTATCATCTTTTGAATTTGTTTTTGTTGGTTTTTTTTTGTGTTGGTTATGTTGCAACTTCATATTGAAGATCGTTTGGATGATAGGAATATGTCTAGAATTGGCACTGGCTTGCATCTTGATGATAATTAATAATTATCCTAGTGTTAGATTTTCAAAACCTTTCGAATACAATCTAATGGAGTAGGGATGAATTAAACAAGTGTGTTTTGTGTACGCGATGAGCTAATGTTTCTCTGACTCTTCATTTTCTTTGAAATATCTGTATCTGATGCATATTTGGACATAGATATGGAGATATGAGTATGACCCTCCAACAATCTTCACACCCGAGTTCGAGTAACATAGGCAGCAAGTATTAAGTTACGGTTGTAAATGAAGCTGCTGGCCATATTCATGACCGTAGGGTGCTTTGTTGAGAATTTGTAAGAAAATTGAGAATGATTAGATTCTCAAACCTTTACGGTCTAATGGACTAGTGAGGATCTAAACAAATGTGTTTTGTGTCTGCAATAAAATAATGTTGCTGTGACTCTTCGTTTTCTTTGAAGTATCCTTATCCGATCATATTTGGACATGGATATTGGGATATGATCATAGGCTGCAAGTGTTAAGTTATGGTTGTAAATGAAGCTGATGGCCATGTTCATGACCATAGGTTGTTTTGTTAAGGATTTGCCTAAGAAAATTGAGAATGATTAGATTCTCGGAACCTTTACGATCTAATGGACTAGTGAGGATCTAAACAAAAGTGTTTTGTGTCTGCAAGTGTTAAGTTATGGTTGTAAATGAAGCTGCTGGCCATATTCATGACGATAGACGAAGGTTTTAGTGTTGCTTCTTCCGAAGTTGTAGATTGTTTCTAATGCAACGGTGTCCTGTGCTTTTAACTTGTATTCCCCATTTCACATGCTAATAACACATCTGGTTATGTAATTTAGATGGCAAGGAAAGCTTGAAAGAAATCCGATTGGTTAAACAACGTTCTCCGAGTTTCAAAATTGACGAGGACTCTTTTGCTGTGGCTAAGAAGGAATTAGCAGTCGTTGAGTCCCAGTGTGGTGGTGACAAAAACGTGATTAGAGTCATAGAACAAGCTCTGGACGAAGAGCATGCAGGTCGTACTGCTCTGTACTTTGAGCTCGAGAACGAGAGACTTGCTGCTTCTACTGCTGCGGATGAGGCTATGGCAATGATACTGCGCTTGCAAGAGGAGAAGGCGTCCATTGAAATGGAAGCTAAGCAATATCTGAGGATGATAGAAGAGAAAACCGCATTTGATGCTGAAGAAATGAACATTCTGAAAGAAATTTTATTAAGAAGAGAACGGGAAAAACTTTTCTTGGAGAAGGAAGTTGAAGCTTACAAGCAAATGTTTTTCGACAAAGATCAGTTGGATACCGATGTATATGACATGGCAGCTTCACAGGAACAAATGACTTCAAATGAGGAGCCAGTGCTAATGTTTGAGCAGATCCCTCAATCTATTGGAGAGGAGTGCGACATCACATCTATCGTGTCATCAAATCGATATCTCGATTTTGGTAAAGAATTACCAATTCCAGGACTCAGTGAAAATGCTGGCTCTATGAATTCTACCATTGAAAAGAAACACAAACATCCATCGAAAAATGATTACGAGATTAATGAAGATACAGAAAACAGAAAGGAAAACAAACCAATTAACTCAAACTCGCCTAAAACTGGTGATTATCCAATTCCAACCAGTGATGGATCAGAAACTGAGATTGGTAGGAAAAGAAACAGTTCAGACAGATCTGGTGGCTTACCACCAATTGCTCCTTCAAGTGTCAAATCTTTGCCTTCAATTTCTCGTGGAAATTCCATGCCTGCTTTCGAATATGAAAAGTTTAAAATTGACAATGAAGTCGAGTTGCTTAGAGAAAGGCTAAGGATTATACAGCAGGGAAGAGAAAAGCTCAACATCCCTACAGGGCACAAGGAAAGTCGACTTCGACAGATACGACAATTATCGGTACCTGGGAAGGCTTTGCCACAGGCATCTTTGCCCCCTCCATCCTCTAAGGTGCTGTATTACTCTCCTCATCGTCAAAATCTACATCGCACTTTGTTTTGCATGATTACTTCTTCTTGCAGTAGGCATTTCTAGGATATTACATATTTCTTTTTTCTCTTTTGTATAACTACATAAAATCTCAAACCAGAATGATGGTCCCTGTTATGTGACTCTTTGCTGGTCCACAATGCCTTAATCGACAGTTTATACGGGATGTCGATATCTTTTAACCAATGTGTTGATCTGATGTAGATGTTGATTTCTAGAAGATACGAAATCTGTTTTCCCATGTCACTCGCCTTCTCGAAATATCATATTACAATAGCATTTTCAAGATTATTCTTGTCTGCTTTGTTACTATGGCATTTAGGCATTATCCCTTGATAGAAAGATAACTGTGAGTCAATATGTTAATTCACTATCTTTTGGAGCTAATCCGAAAGCAACTTGATCTTGATTGCTTGCTCGAGCTGCATGATTTCAGGTTGTGTCAAAGAAAAGATATCGACGCGGTGCTCCTTTAGCAGCGATGAAAAGCATTTAAAAGAGAGTAGAATTTACTGAATTTCGATAAACGAGATGAGCTAGATAATTCGATTGGTTGGATCCATTTGGTACCAAGCTGATATCTTCCAACGGTTTCGGTCTCAACTTCTCTATGATTGCACAAGTATGCTGTCTGCAGAAACTTAGTACATTCAAAGGAAATATAAATCGAAAGGAACACACACACATATACATGTTAGTTTCATCGTATTGTTGTAGAATCCGCTTTTGCTACTCGGTATCTCTTTAGGTTCCTGAAAGAAATGAGCTTCCATCGATCACACTTCATGCGACTGTCACTTGGACTTATAAATTCTGGGTTTCGAGTGCTCGATCAGCGTTTCATTGAGGTTACTATATGTAGTAATATCTTCAAACAATGTATTGTCAACGATGAATAAAGCTGTCGATTATTGTACCGAATACAAAGTTATTACTACAATGATATGAATTCTGGGTTTTCACTATATATTTGATTGATTCTGTTGGCTGTTTGTAGTCATAAACTACTAAGTTTCATACGGTTAGAAGATCCTTGATGGTCATATTATATGTAGGACACAAATGTCATACGCGGTTATTTCATTTTAAAATAACTCGAAACAAAAATTTTACAGATTCGAGATTCAAATCCAAACATCTGCAACTTTCATCGTATTTTGAATCGAATAGATTTCTTTGTATAGATCAAAAATTCGAAACAAACATATGAAAAATATCACAGTTTTTTTTTCATTCAAATGAATGGAAAATCAAGGTGAAAATGTCATGAATCAGAGACCAACAGAGCATCCCATATCATATCCATGTCATCAACATCCGACGACAAAACCTCCATACTTTTCGCCGAATTCCAGTCCAAACCCGAAACTTCAGTCGCTGCCGGCTTCGATACCGGTATCGAGACCGGACTTTTGTGATATCGCCTGCAGCTTAGCTTGGAGAAGTGCAGCAGTGTTCCCATTCAAAGAATTGGCCATCACTTGATCCTTAAGGTCTGGAAAATTCAACTGTGCATATTCTCCACGCAATATGTAAGCCGCCGTATCGTAAGCGATGGCGGCTTCTTCGGCGGTCTCGAAAGTCCCTAACCAAACCCGAGTTCGGTTTCTCGGTAGCCGAATTTCGGCCACCCATTTCCCCCAATGCCTCTGCTTTACACCTCGGAATAGTTTCCCGGGCGACGAATATCCCTTCTGGTGCTGGCTTTGAGATTTCCGACCAGCTCCACCGTGTTTCGTGGGGAGTGTCTTGGTCTTGCTGAGCCAATAGTCACTGAAGCTTTTACTGGATTGATGATTTTTGAAGCTTTGATTTATTCCAAGCCATTGTTGAGGCACCTGCAATGGTTGGTTTCCGATAACCGAGTCGACGACCGGTTTCAATGGACCGAACACAACCGGTTCCGGCGAAAACAACGTGGCCGCTATCGACGGAGAACCTTTGTTTACATCAGAAACTGGAACTAAAGGCGATGGTGATGATGAATCCCAAATGATTGGATTGTTCAAAAATGGAGAAGCTGTTGGGATTCCATAACTAAAAGATGGACATTCCTTGTTCATGAAGGTTTCCATTTTAGGAAACTGATCAAAACTCATGATTTAGGCCAGAAATCACAACAAATGAAGGAGAGAAGAAATGATGCAAATGAAAGTACTATGGTTTATATATAAGCTTTAATCCGATGGCTTAATTAGTATAGTTTTAAATACTTCCGTAATTTATTGTCCAATTAATATTTTAACAATTAGACCTAAGGGTGTAAACGAGCTTAGTCGAACTCGAATAGTGCTGAGTTCAACTAGACTCGTTGAGAATTTAAGTTAAATTTGAGCATGACTCGAGCTTGAGTGTGTTGAACTCGACTCGGCTCGTCAACTCGCCTCGTTAAGAACTCAAGCTCGAATCGAGTATTGATAGAGCTTTGACCAAGTCCGACTTGAGTAGCTCGTGATTTGTCTTGTTTCATTTACAGCTCTAACAACAACAACAACAACAATAATAATAATAATAATAATACAAAAGGAATATTTTAATGTGACTTATTAAAAACACCTAATTTTAGTAGGAGAAAAAAATACACATTAAAATATAAAGAAAGTTAAACTAAAAATTAAACTAACATAACATAACAACAAAAAACACTCTACATTTTGATTCACTTTAATTTTAAAAATTCTTTATATTTTCGAGTGGCTCGCAAACTTTTTGAGTAGGGTATCAAGTAGCTCGGCTCGTTAAGAACTCGAGTCGAGTTCAAGCTCAAGTAAAATCTAATCAAGTCGAGTGTCGACCGAGCTTTGACCGAATCGAGCTTAAGTAACTCGCGATCTGTCTATATTTAATCGAGGGGTTACAAATATAGTAAGAACTACAAGTACAAATAATATAACAATCAAATAATTATATATATTTCAAACATAGTTGGTAGAGTCATACTAAATACTAATCGAACCGAAAATCGATGATCTAACAGTTGGGACTAATAAGATAAAACCAAGAATTATTTAATCTGATGTGAACCGTTAAAAACGAAAAACATGGCTCAACCAATCAGATCTATCGAACCAATTGAACCAAAAGCTAATAACGAAATTGATTAAGCCACAAATCCAACTTTTCAACTTTGGTTATACAATATAATTGAATTGATAGATAAAATATATCCGAACCGAATCAAAATAAACATAAATTAAATTTACATTTGATGAGATTCGAATATATATTATATCCGAGTTTGAAACTACTTTTATTATAAATTATCTTTCTTTGCAAGTAAGATCCGGCTTGTTGAAATTTTAATAAATATGCTAGGAATTCGTGCAAGCCAATAAAAAAAACTTAGGGATTAGGTTTTCTTTACTTGTCATCTAGGGTTGTGTTTTATGCCATTAATTTGACCACAACAATTTCAAATTCCATGCCACATTTATTTATTTATTTACTAAATTATAGTTATTAATTATATTTTAAAATACCGAAACTAAAATCAATCTACCATGAATTGAATCGTTTGAACTTTCCGAAACTAAAATATATTGTTGTTTTGAACTACAATTTTATCTTTTAAAAGATTAAATTATAATTTTATGATATATATATATAAAGTCAATATGTAATTTTATCATTATTTCAACTTAAAACTATAAGAACTGAAGGGATTAAAATAAAAAATTTACCATTTTCAGGTCCTCTCAGTTGTAATCCATTGTTGTGTGATTAGCATAACTTTATTATAAATATTATCATAAACATATTATAATTAAATTAAAATAATTGACCAGAGACTTGCTCAAAAAATAATAACTATAATTAAATTAATTATGTATTTCAATGAGGAAATCATGATACTTTCTTTCTTCTTCTTTTTGAATAGAACGTAACCTGAACAACAACAGGATAAAGAGAGTACATCAAAATTTCATTAATCAAAATTAACAATCAGTTGATCTAGCGGGATGATGTGTTAAATTTTTTTAAACAAAATAAGGAGTTTGAATTCTGGTATTGTGAATAGATAAAATTGGATCGAGAGAGTCGTTCCATATCGAGCCTCTACAAAATTCGATCCCGATTAATTGACCAATACATTAAATACCAGTTAAAAAACATTAAACAAAACATAGTTTGATAGGGGGGTGGAACACAATGTGGACTACTAAAGCTATGGTTCCCAAAAAAAATATGGTTAAATTATTCTTTAGTCTCTCAAAAATATATAATTCATTATTTTTTTTAATGAAGCCAGCTGACATTTATTATAATTAAAGAAATAGAGTTTACAATTAAAAGGGGTAAAAAAGAGAAAGTCACCCAACGGCAAAATAAAGAAAAAGGATGAAATTCCTAGAAGAAGACCCCATCTGAAAATCGAAGCTCTCAAAAGTTAATCCGGCTAAAGCAATTTCCGGCCGAATCTAAACAATTAATTATATTTTTAAAAAAAATCGGGGCTGAGAGCTTGGAGTTTACCGATGATGGATCGAACATCACCCTCTAGACTCAAACACGATTATAAAAAAGGATAAAACTAAACCTTAAAATTAAAAAACTAAATCTTAAACCTTAAACATTAAACCCATACACTAAATTCTAAACACTAATCTTAAATTTTAAACCCTATAACTTAAACTCTAAATTAAAATCTTAACCCCTAAAATTAAAAGGCAGATTACACGACCTACATATCAAAGTTTTTTCTTTATAAAAAACCCTTATACAACAATGACTTTTCATCAATAAAAAATAATATTTTTTATAAATAATATTAAATTTCGCCACCAACAAAATTTAGCAAAAACTCATATAAAACCTAATCTTGTACAACTAATTGTACTAACCAATCATATAATTATATATGTAATCATCATCATCGTGAATTTCCACCAATTAAAAACCCCAAAAGAAATGGAAAATTAATATTGGAATTGCACTTTCTTGTGCTTATTTTATTTGATCAAACGCATGATTATGAATGTGGTTTTAATCTTAATATTATCATTTTGATTAGTTTAATGATGTCGATGACAAGACAAACAGTAATTAGAGGTTCTGTGGGGCCCACGGTGGAATCTATGAGGCTGAATTAGATTTATGGAAAGAACGTGCTAAAACGTGCAAGCGGCAAGCCAATTTTATTGTACGTGTAGTATTAATAAAATATAAATAATCAATAAAATAATGGGTAAATTACTTCAATGATCACTTTATTTTTGATAAAGTAGCAATTTGACCATATTATTTTTTCCTAAACAATTAAACCACCAAACTATTTTAATGGTTTCAATGTGACCATCACCGTTAAAGGTTAACGACAGAGTGACGTGGCCAGTTAAAAAAGAGTATAATTATATATTTGGTCCCTGTTATTTACACATTCTTTTAATTTAGCCATAATTTTAATTTAATAAAATAAATTAATTTTTATCTTCTAATCATGTAGAGACACGTGTCACCTGATTAAATGATGAAAATAAATGAAAGCAAGCTAGCTGAGAATGTGGAAATCAAACCTAAGCATCTTAAAAAATAGGAGGAGAAGTGTGGCTAAGCTACTAGGCCAAAACCACTTTTGTGTTATAAAATAAAAATAATTTATATAAGTGATAGTTGATTCTTTATACAACGTTAACAAAATGTTGGCCGTCAATTAACCATCCAAAAAAATATTGAAAACGATTGAAATATTATGGTTTAATTTTCTTAAAAAAATATAACTAAAAAAATAACAAACAATGAATGGGGTTTCATTATTCCTATTTATATTTAGGATAATGATTATTCGTAAGTTTTAGAAAACTGAATAATTCCTAAAAAAATCCTTTATTTTGGACTAATGAGGCTAATTAGATTGGCGAATATGGTTTGTTGAAAAGTGTAAGCGTCAGACCAATTAGGCTCTTCCACGTGTCAATATTATGTGGTTGTGGGTTGTTGACCACAATTTTATTTTATTTTTATTTTATAAATATGAGATTAACATAATGTTATATAAAAGGTCCACGTTAATTATGCACTAGACCCATTAAGCCACGTTATAGGTACAAATTCTGACGTTGCGAATAGAGTAATTAGATTGGGAAGATTGTCCCCATGATAAACTTTTACAGTACTCGATTAAAATTAGTCAGCCAATGAATTGAATACCAGTGCTTAAACTAAAAAAGAAACTTGAGTGGTAATTAAATATTAGGTGATCCAACAAAAAAATATTAGATTCTTCAAACAAGGTTAAATATTCAAATTTTGATAATTATCTCATAACAGGTTTATATAATACACTCAATCTAAATAAGTCGACTAATGAATGTGATATTAATGGTTATAGAAAAACTTAAAATTGTAACTGATTTTTTTAGGGGAAAATTAATTTTTTTGGAGTAATTAATTATCATTAACCCATATAATTTTAGTTTTTTTATGTAATTTAAGGTTTAGGGATTGAATAAGTCAACTAATGAATGAGATATAAATGGTTCGTCCGTCCGTCGGTTCGTCTACTCGTTTGGTTGGTTCATTCATTCGTCGGTCGATTTGTGGATCTATTAGTCTGTCCATCTATGTTTGTCAGTTAATCCGATTTCAATTCATCCGTCGGTCAGTCGATCCTTTCGTTGATTTATTCGTCGGTTCATCCATCCGTTTGTTCGTCCATCCATATATGTATACAACTAAAACTCGTTAATTTAGCAAAACAAGTGCTTCATGTCTGCCTAACTCAAAAAATAAGCTTCTGTAAGAATATGAATTTAAAATGGATGGAAATGAAACCCTAATGTTTAAATGATTGGGATCCTAAATAACAAAGACTGGTTCTAGTCATACAAATTGTGTAAATCAGATAAAATTTGTAGGGTCACTCGTATGTATGATGGTACATGAGCCTTTTGTTTTCTTTCTGAATATCTTGAAGCTACACCTCTCTTCTCTTTTCCGTGCTTGAATCCGGCACTTCCTACACCTGAGATAGAAACACAGCCTGCAAATAATAAGAAAGAAAACTACCCGGGAAGGAGCCGGACTATATTATTCGAGTTCGGGTGTTTCATATACAAGCATGTGTGCTACATATATGTATTTGGAGGGTCAATCGGATACGAGTACTCCAAGAAAAAACAAAGACTCAGAGCAACCTAGGAGCATATTATAGAGGTCGTACTGTCGGAACTCAGAATAGAGGAAATGAATGTAGATGTTTTTCTTTTCATGATTCTCACAGAAAGTTATGGTTAATGTTTACTTGCATTCAGTTGTTTGTGCAGCAAGTCATCGCTACTGCCTCGGTTTTACTTCTAGGGATGGCAACGGGGTGGGGCGGGTATTTTGCCGCCCCGAACCCGCCCCGATATATTAATCCCAAAATCCGACCCCGCCCGGCCCCGGAAATAAAATAATAATTTACCCGCCCCGCCCCGATTTATAAACCCTAAACTCGACCCCAACCCGACCCAAAAATGTAAAAAAAATATATTAAACTTCGTCGACGATAAATATTAAGATTCGATCGAACGACCATTATATTTACAAAATATAAATTTCACAGACTTTAAACTATATAAAAAATAAAATAAAACCAATTAAATTACTCATATGAAGAAAAAATACATATTTAAAAAAATAAACTCGACCATTGACTTTTAGAATAAGATATGTTAAAATTCGAACAATATCTAACAAAAATTTACGATAAACACAAACTAAAAAAATAGCTTGAAACTCTTAAAAGTATTTATATATAGTAGTATTTTTATAAATATAATAAAAATAAATAAAAAAATACCGGGGCGGGGAATTTGTATATCATACCCGAACCCGCCCCGACTTTATATTTTTAAATACCCGCCCCGCCCCTACCCCCGAAAATTATAAAAAATAAAAACCCGATCGGGTCAGGTCGGGCACACCAGGTCGAATCAGGGACGGGTAATTTTGCATCCCTATTTATTTTCCTATGGAACGGATCTTAAATTAGAAGCTTAATTACCTTTAGTTCAACTGGGGCACCGATCTGGCTGTCGTACAATGTAAATTACATCTGCACCTACTGAGTAGTGGTCCTGATTACGGTACCAAATCCACAAGGCATGAGTCTGGTTTTTCACCTGTAAGCCACAAAACACTGCCCCATCAGAAACCAAATACCTACTCGCAGATGTTTCAACTTGGTCGAATTTGTAGTGAATGCCTTGGAATATTTTGAAGGCTTACTAGATTTCGATTTGATACATGAAACTCTGTTAAAATGTATTGATACAAACTGAAACTGCAATGGTGTTGCTCCAATTTTTTAGTCTTTTTTCAGGAAAAAAAATTAATTGAACATATAAATATCGGACACATATTCGTACCCGACACACTCACCCGACACACTCATCCATGAGTAACAGTGTGTGTGTATGTGCGTGAGAGAGAGTGTGTGTAGTACCTCAAGAATCCCATAGCCAAAGCTACTTTCTCTATAAGCACTGTATTCAGGCTGTTCGTTCCAGCAGAAATTACCAGCTGCAGGACCGGATGTAAAATTGAATCCGCAAAAGCCACCCATAGATCCATCTGTGATGTTAGAGGGAACTGGACAATTTCCAGGTTCATCAGCATGTTCAAGTGTTAAATTCTTTTCGCTTCCACCACTACCAACAGTGATATGAACTGGACCACACGGATCAAGAAAGTAGTTATATACTCGGTTTGATCTCTCATAGGCTTTAACCTGATTCATTGTCAGGAATATTTTATCTCAGTTCATTTAAAGCATGTAACGGATAAATCAGGAAAGGAATGTTTTAACTGGCAACTCGAAGAACCGAATAAGAAGTCCGTTAACATCAACGGTTTTATCTCTAGTGTACATATGTGTGTGTGTATATATATATTCTTACTTGTCCATTGAAAACAATATCAACTCCATGATTATATAGCAATTCTTCCATTTCCACTCTCATACACTCTGCTTCTCTATAATGTTCCTTGTAGGTACTGTACCAGGGAGGACTCCAAGCAGCTATCAACCATGGTGTCACACTTCGGTTGACGTTACTCAGGTCTCGTTCCAGCCATTTATACTGATCGGCTGCAATCGACAGAGCAAGGTACTCTAACATGATCGATGGACGAAAAAAAAGACCAGATACAAAGAAGGGAAAATAAGGAAAAAGGTCGGTTGATGACTTTACATGATTTATCATAGGGAACATATGCACCGAGCATCACGAAATGTATTCCGCCAGCATCAAAAGAGTAGTACAATGTCGACCCACTTTCATCGCATGGAAATGCAAATCGGGAACTATAAGCGGTGAATGTCTGATTATCAGCTTGTTTTTCAATCTCATGCTCCCCCTCTATCACCATTGTCGGAACAGTAGCTGTTAGAATCTGCATAAACCTGCAAACAAATACCCCACTTTCAAAATTTCAACACGACAGGATGGAGTGAAGGAACTATTAGGTAATCAAGTATTGGAGTTTTACCTTCCCCAATAGTCCCAACGAGGCTGGAATGTTTCTCGGAGAGGAGCTTGTGGAGATGAGCAATTTTGACAGTCAGACAAAGCTCCATCGGTACGATATAAGTCAGCGAAACTTAAATCCCCAACCAATAAAGCAAGATCTGGATGATTGGCTACCATGTGACTAATCGTTGTGCTAGTGTTGTAAGTAAGACCGAGGCCTCCAACCACCGCTATTCTGCTCGGATAGTCCTCAGGTGGGGAAGGCATTGTTCTAAAATAATGAACATCACTCATTGTTTTATTAGGATCTCCACATTGATATTCATACATGGTATCAGGTTCCAACCCTGCAGAGTAATGTCCAAAACTAACCGAAATGATTCAAGATTATATTTATATGCAACTGAATGCACATGTCCACTTCCCCGTCATACATGAAGGACTGATATCATGTTAAAAATTGCTCGTCTTTGAGAACAAACTGCAGACGAATTCAATAACGGATAAACGAAACAGAAAAGACTATAGCTGATGAACTTTGTGATTGAAAACCGAACAAAACACTCAAAAAGCGTAAAAAAGTGCATAGTTCTAGTATCAATAAGAATGAACCTGTGACAAGAACATGGTGTATAATCCCAGAAGTGTAGTTTTCTAGTCCTTCATTAGGATATTGTTGACTGTAAACAAATGAAGTGCCTGTAGCTCGATTATTCCGACCGGATTCGTAGACTCCATACTGAACAACACTGGCTACACTTTGAGGATCCAATGGTTCTACAACATCACCAATTTGAAATTCCCCTGAATTCATAAAAAAGCAAATGCCATAAGCAAATCTAGGAAAGACACAAAAAACAAAACCCAAATCTCAAAACAAAACATCAGTTGGGACCATAATGGCAAGAACATAACTTGTTTGTAAAAATTGAAGCTTTTTTTTAAAACCAAATATTAACTTAGAACTCTACCTGTGATCCAAGAAACCCAAACTGAGGTGAAGTTTGAAGAGAGCGAAAGTGAGATTTGTTGAGGCAGAAACTCAATTGTTGGCCTTAAAAAAGGATTCTGGTTAACAGGCAAGGTTGTAACTTTAAAAACAATGCTGTAATTTACAGGCACAGACACTGGCTTGAAGGGTCCTTCAAGGGTTGTTGGGAATTGCCCATCAACAAATATAAAGTTTAGCAGAATCAAACTATGTGGGAGTATCTTGTTTAAAGACTCCATAGCCAAAACCATTTCTGGGTTTTCTCTTGCACGTAAGAAGAAGATAAGTATCAGAGAATTACAATGGATTGGCTGGAAACACCTGAGAGAAAGAAACAGAGAATAATAAAAGAGGAACTCAAACAATATATTTTATAGATAAATGGCGACCGTGATTCTAAGTTTTTTTGCTTGGATTAAACTTAAAATTGCTAGCAAATGCAATGCTCGTTAAACATTAAACAAGGAGAGAGATTGGTCAGTGTTTCGAAGAAAGAGAGAAAGTTAAATACTTTTGAATGATGAGGGACTCGATATTATTTCACTATTCCTGCGCCCGTGAGCATTTGCTTCAATTCCATGCATTATTTAAATTGAATATATGATATATTTATTATTCAAGATAATACTCAGGTAAATATCTAATACAGTAATCGACTATCAGGTCAGATATTGTATAAGTTCATTACGAAAGATATTTTTGTTTTTTCGGTGTTTTTTTATATCCCATTTTAAAAATTAAATTTAGGGTTTAGGGTTTAAGGTTAGAGTTTAGAGAATTTAGGGTATGATGTATTTTTAGGGTATAGGGTGTAGGATTTAGAATTTAATGTTAGAGCTTAAAATTTAAATTTTTAGCGTTTTTAAGTGTTGGGACATAAAATGGGCACAAAAAAGGACATAATTTTTATCTCATTATGGGACAACTTTCTCAACCCAAATTTTTTAATCACAACGCCATAGTTCATATACTTGATCTTATTAAAATATCTAGTTTCTCATCCTACTAGATTAACTGATCCATAATATTTATTTATTTAACCCTCTTTGAAAATTTAATACTATCTCGATATAAGTCATATTTTTAATTTATATTTTAAATAAATTATTTATAATTAAAAAACTAAAATATAGTAGTATTTAACTTTTATCACAAATTATAATAAAATACAATATTTATAAAATAAAAATTACAAAATAATTATTTTATTCCTACACCATTTAATTAAGTTATTAGCCATTCCTCCCATGTTCCCATCCATCTCTTTTATTTTAAACGTTTTTAGTGGGAAATAAAATAAAAATAGAAATAGTAATTTAAAAGGTATATTTAATAGGGGTATTCAAATTCGAGTACCAAAAAATATCAAATATCCGGATCGTCGGATAGTAATATAACCTGCCCGTATCTCAGTTCATGTGTTACGGGTACCCATTAGTCAAGTACTTGAGTACCTAAATATAAAAATATATATTTTTAAATATAAAAATATTTTATTAGTTTAATATAAAAATATATATTTATTAGTTAAAAATATGTATTTATTAAATATAAAATTTAAATTTTTTATTAGTTTAATATATATATTAAATATAAAAAATATTTATTTTAAATATATTTGGGTACCCAAATAAATTGAATACCCAAAAATTTTAATATTTTAACCCAGGCTCGACCCGAAAAATGACGGACTAAATACTCAATCCGAGAAAAAAAATCAAATAAATACTCAATTATTTATATTTAAATAGTCGAGTTGAATCAGCCGAATTAAATATTTTGAACACACCTAATTTTTAGCGATGGAAAAGCCGACAAAAGGGTGGATAATGGGGTTACTTTTTACCGACAATTATGCGGCCACGGCATAACATTGGGAATTATGGGATCCGATTTCTTTAATAGAAAAAATAGTAAACATAAACTAATTCTCTTTTAATAGAAAACATAAACTAATCTAATAATAAATATAGAGAAAATATTTCCAGCGTAGAAGTGAAAAAATCTCGAGTGAATTCAGTTTAAGATTTAAAAGTTAGTTTAGGGTTTAAAATTTTATATTTTAAGAGTTATAATTTAAGGCTTGAAGTTTAATTTTTAAATTTTAAATTCCTTAAATAAAGTTAGAATTTAAATCCAAACTAGTCGGTCAATAAATTAATATCATTAATTATAAAAAAAAAGTTGAACTTTATTTTTCTTTCATTTTGATTCTTAATTTGATCCTTAAATATTACCTCTTAAAATTAATTTTAGGAAAATGAGAATTTTTGAGTTTTTATTAAGGAAAGTAAAGGTGAAGGGGCGACTTGTAGGTGGCTTCATGATTATTTTTTATACTTTTTTAGTATAAAGTATTCACGTGCATAACAATTTTAAAAAAATTATTAAAAAAACGTCACTTGCAATGGCGTCTTTGAAAAAAATTATTATTAAAAGAATGGAGGAGGGTGAATCCTTTAAGTAACGGCAGAAGCCACAACCCCTAAAATTTTAAAAAATTTAAATTTTATTCTTAAAATTTTAAAAATTTTAATCTTAAAATTTTAAAAATTTTAATCTTAAAATTTTAAAAATTTTAATTTTGACCCTCAAATTTTAAAGCTTCAAAATTTTAAATATTTTTAATCATATTCCCTCTCTAAATTCTTTAATTTTTTATTATATTTCTCAAAATTATTAAAAATTTTATTTAAACCCTCAAGTTTTATGAAAATGTTCATTTAAGCCTTTAAATTTAAAAAAATTAAATTATTCCCGTCAAACTTTTACTTTAAATTCTATCCGTCAAACTTTTACGTCAAACTTTTACTTTAAATTTTATCCCTAGATGACGTCTTTCTCTGCAATGTAAAATTTACCATAAATCCTTCAATATATTTTAATACTCTCTATTTTTTTAATATTTTTTAAAATTTAATCACTAAATACCCAACCAACAAAAACTAAGACTGACTGTGTCGAAATCGTTGACAACTGGGAACGACTTTAATAATTAATATTCAAAATGATTTGTTTTCCTAATTAATTTTCTCATAACCCTATTTCTCTATTTTTTTATTTTTCTTACTATTTCCCAAATAAGTCATATTTTTACAATTTAAATTAAATGAATTCTGAAAAAAGAATATTAATGAAAATAATAGGAGTCTTTAATCTTTATCATTATAATTTGGGATTTGATATATTTTTTGTCAACCCATTAACAGTTCTAAAAAGTTGGATCACTCAAATTCAAACAGCTATGCCACCAAACAATGTGAAAAAGATTTTATCAATCCAATGAAAATTAGTCCTTTCATTAACATTTATGTACTTTTACAATTAAATTTTAAACAATTCATTCCAAAATTTAAACTTCAACGTTCACCGACTCTCGATCTAATCGGTTCAACCGATCACCGGATTTTCCGATCATCGGATTTTTCCGGTCCCTAAATACTCGCAAGACAAAGTATCACTCGGTACAAAATTTAGTACCTAAACTGTTTTGCTGGTGTATGGACCAATAATGTCCATCAAAATGGAACATTTGTTTTCTTATAGTTTGTAAGATAATCAAAGATCCAAAGGCTGATCCAAGATGCATAAAAGGTCAACGGCTAAATCCTAAACACTAAACAAAAGATTTCAGCTACATAAGTTCGAGACCGATAACAAAAATCATCGCACAAACATCATCGGTCGCCGTCCGATATCAATATGTTAAAGAGGTCCAACTAGAACAATAAGATGAGAAAGTTTAAGTAGTTTTCAGCTTAATCTAGAAGCCGCCTCCCGTCTGATGAAACATGCAATTGATTTCAGCTTCGTCCTCCAGATTTAGCTTAAAAAATAAGATTTTTGACAGTAAGGAGCCATTAAATCACCACTTCGAAATTGCATGAATGTTCATAATAAAGTGGGAATAAAAACAGTTACCAGGGCATTTAGCTTTGGATATAAGCATGTGGATAGTTCAGGGTGAAAAGAGCTAAACTCGAATTAGTTCAACATAGAACTCAAGTGTAAATATCGGACATGGATATAGTTAAGTATAATAAATTCTAAAACGTTTAATATCGATATCATTCCGCTAAAATCTTAGGATTCCAGGGTTTGATCCTATGTAGCTCCAACCCTTATTTTCTCCGACACATGGTATGGGAAAACTTAGACAAATCTGACCACATCTGTTGCAAACATATACACCCGTATCTAACAGTTGCATACAAGTCCGAGAACATAGCTTTGAGCCATCAAGAAGTAAAATTCCAAAGGAATATATGATTAAAAGTTTCAGTCAACCGTTTTTTTTTTCCTGAAAGAATGCTCCATTTATAGCCATTTGAAAAGAAGCAAAAAGTGTACCTGAGCAGACGAATATCTCCCTAGAACATGGAGACCTTCATGGAAAAACCGAGCAGTCCGATAGTCGAATTGCTTCCTTCTACAGTAATTATGAAACAATATGCTTAACTTGAGCTTGCGCGGAATGGTAAATGTCAAACGAGTCCCATCCTACATACACACAAACAGTTAAAAGTTCTGCACATCATGCTCAGGGATGTCCAAGAATTGCTGAATTGTAATATCAACAAAAGACAACATTTAACATATGCTGCAAAACAAGCGAACGGACAAACAACCAATGCCTCTGTGAAGGTATAGCGAGAAAACATACTGTTTTGGCAGTGTACTTTGAATATAATAATGCAAGCCTAGCTATTCGAAAGGTGACGAGAATATCCGATTAGCAAGCTCATTGAAAAGAAATTGCTATTGTAAGGCTTCCTAAACTCCAAACTCGAAAAGCAAATCTAATTCTACCAATAACAATCTAGTCTATTGTACTTAAACTTAAAAGGGTCTTTAGAGTACAAAATCTAAATCTATTTACAACTTATTATCCATCAGCTGATCATCTGATGTGATCCTGGAAATTTTATCTGTAATAGCTGATATTTTAAGATGCTTTAGCAACAATTCGATGTTTCGTGTGGGACCTTGATGTGATAATTCAATCTTTTTCCCTGTAGAACATGCCAACAGACATAAAATGAAATTATAAAACTCACAAGTGCTTCTAACAACTAGTTGACAAGCATCAAAGAATCATTCCAATGTTGCTCGGACTTTTCATTTTACTTGAAGTACCCATGTCCAACACTCTTGTCTGACACAGATATGGGGATATGACCTCCAACTCCAAGGATCCTCCACTCATGCCGGATACATATTTGTAGCCGACACTCGTACCCAACTCCAAGTAAAAGAGAATCATTTTGTTCAACCAACTAAAAGACATCAATAACATGAAAATAAGCAAAGTATACATCATTCCAACATTTTAGGCACCCTTTTCTAAATGAAGTATTAATGAAATCAGTTCACTTTGTAGGCATTTTATGACCGAAAGCAACAAAACTATTTTGACTTCAAAAACTGTTTCTACTCCATGGACCATAATCCCTTGAAAAAGCATTAGATTCAAATATATTTAATCTCTAACTATGACCGATAACATTATGAAAGACAATGACAATTGTTTGTACACTTTTTTAAGGCTAGAAAGCCAAGATCTTCTCTTTTGTTTGCACATGCAGAGTGTTAGTTCTTCAGATATGTAAACTTTTTTTTCTTTCATTTTTCCAAATTTTTTTAGGGTTTAAATTTAATACTCAGCCTGCTTATTTATACTATAAATCAAAATTAAATCTAGACTCTAAGAAACTAAACCTCTAACTCTAAACCCTTATTCTAAACAAGCCTTAAATTCTAAACCCTACCACCCAAACCCCTAAACTCTAAACCCTAAACTAAAACCCTAACCCCTAAAAGTAAAAGACTTATGTAAACTAAAATTTACAAAGTTTGTGTACTGAAGTTTTTCTTTTTCACATGCAAACATTACAAACAAACAGAGATTTTTAACACTCTAAACGGCTAATCTAATCACAAATTAGCTCCTATAAACCCTTTTGAAATGAACAATCACTCGTACAAAGGCATTAGATACTGATTTTTCACAACCTTTAGTCAATATGAAACTCGACAGCTTCTGTCAACAGCTATAGTTTGAACTTTGAACACCGAAAAACATTTCGACAATCACTTGGAATGCAGGAAAATGCAAGACAAAGAAAAGGGTTTCAACTTTCAAGGGTCAGATTTGATGCATTTCATCTCTCAAAAACTACGTCTAGAAAAAACCCATCATGTAAATGGTAGAAAAAAAAAAGCAATTTAAAGCACTCAATCCATTAGAAAAACAAAAGAAAATACCATGCAGAAAAGAGGAGAAAAAAATAGAGCAAAAAAAAAACCCACCTGAGCCGTCACATGAATGACAATTCTCCTCTCACGGCGATCGGCACAGTTAATGATTTGACCAGTACCACCACCATTGCTGCCGGTTTGGGACATTTTTGTAGGACACTCACTCAGTTGTTTAGATGCAGAATAGAGGTAGTGTATGAAGGTGGAAAGAAGCAAAAAGTGGGAGCGTTGGGTTTCAATTCAAAGTGGCTTGAAAGAAGAAAACAAAAGAGAGATCGTATATTTTCTCGGAGAAAAACAAAGATCTGGTGGATTCTGTTCTGTCATATCAGTAGTAAATAGTACTCTCTATCGTATTAATTTTGTTTAGTATTGATTTTTAAAAAGTTAATTTTTTTAACTTTAACTACAATTATTTTAAATATTTAAATTAATTAAATTTTATAAAATGTATATTTTTAAACTACTTAATATAAGGTTTTTAAAACATTTTTTTTACATTTTTACCAATAATACATTTAAAGTAATAAATAGTCAAAGTTAAGAAAGTTTGACTTAAAAAAGTCAATACTAGACATTTTCAGTGGGACGGAAGTAGTATACTATTATTTGACACGCAAAGCTCTTGTATCAGTTCATAAAGAAGAGTTTCGCAGAGTAGTCCGAGGTACGTTCACGATTGATTTTAGAATGAGATTTTAGTGGAAACGCAGAAAAGGATGATTTAGGGGTGGTTTGTTTGAATATTTCTTTTTTGGAAAAAAAAATACCCAAAATACTCCTATTTGGTCACGGGCGGATTTATATTAGCTCTAGGGGATATTTTTAGTGGATTTTGTGGTATGTTGGGGGATATTTTTTGTTGGGTTTAACTTTGACGTTGTAGTAGTACTGAAACAAATGTTTACAGTGGTGCAAAAATTGGCGCGTATATGGCATCCTAAACGGTGTAGAAATCGCAATAAACATGATGCAAAAAACAAATAACGAGGCTTGGAAGACCGTTTATGATATTTTGAAATAAAACATTAAACTGAGAATTACAACTAGTCGATTTCGGGGCTGATCCTAAGAGGACATTTTCTCCGGCCGTGTCCAGTGTTCCTACATTTAGTACACCGTCTAGGTTGTTCGGTCCGTTCTTGAGGAACCATATCCTCGGTACAGTGAATCATAGTTAAACGTAGGCAACCTTTTTTTCTTGCATCGCATGGAAATATCTGGGCGTATCTTAGGTTCATCGTCAATTATATCACGATCACGTTCATTTTCGACCAGAGGAAACTCGTATCGGTATACCTTGAATACTATTTCAAGTTGGTATACCGGATCAACGAGTGTCATGGCATCAAAATGAACGGATGCACTTGCAACAAAGGCGTGCGCACACATGTACTTGAATGTCTGGAAGACTCCTCAATTGCACGTTCTTTAGCGTAGATTAATGATGTAATTGCTTTGCATTATTCCCTCAAGCAGCAATGAATATTCAGATACTTGAAAGTGATGTTGGCGACGAGAGAAGCATATCGCACCCATCGTGTTTGCGTGCGTGTTATAATTTTGAAATTTTTGCTGGAGATCTGAATGGAACTTGTGGCCACCTGCCATATAGTCTATTGTTTGTTTTTTGAGGGTTGCAAAAAGGGTAGTGTTGACTCTCAGGGAGATGTGTAAAATGAATGCTGGCAAAACGTATAAATGGTATGTATTTGGGCAAGATAAACTGTGCCAAAAGTCTTTTGCGTGCAAGTATACACGGTTGACAAGTAATATAGCTTGGTAAGATGAGTATCAATCCCACAGAGATTGACTTGGAATTCGATTGTTTAGTTTGTTACTTGTTTTGGAAGAAAAAATTGTAGTTTAAAAGAGTTGATTTTAAAACTAAGAAAATAAAATAAAATAAAACCAAAGTGAAGTGTTGGCTAGAAAGGTGTTTTCAAATTAATGATGGCTGTTGGCAGGGAATGTCTGGTTCAAACGTGGTTCATGCCAACCTTTATTGACAAAACTGTCTTCGCATTGGTTGCCGAGCAGATTCAAAAATAGCAAAGTCTCTCTCGATGATCATTACCCTAAACTGGCCAAGTAAAAACCCATATATCTCTATAATGTATGTTTTCCTTAAACCAATTTGATTTAAAAACCAATATATACTCTGTGGGGGTAGATTTCACTTTCAAAGTAAGTTCATATACTTAAACGACTTCTCTCGAAGCTTATCTTCCAAGTGTTCAACAACTTGATCGTTGCCAACACAAGTCTGTTAAGATATTGGAAGGCAATAAGCTAGCTGCGCCAGCTCTCGCTTTGGCACAATACTTAGGAAAAATTAAAGTATGCAAAACAGACAAACTTTGCCAAAAACAGAATTATTATAAACGAACTAAGGCATAAAAGCCAACGTTTAAAACCAAAACATCCCCCACCAACTATTAAATTAGTTAATGGTGAGGGGGTTAACCAACAAACCAACAAACGCTTTTAACATCACCATCATAATAAAAACTAAAGAAAAACAACTTCTGCCAAAGGAATAGGTAGAGAGGTCTCTTGATGCAGCCCTCCATGCCAAGCTCTCGGCCAAAAAGTCAAAACACCCTTCCTCGGTTGCACCGACTGTCATTCACCGCTCCAACACCACGCTCTGACCAACACTCGTCTCTTCTTTTCAATTCTTTTCTTTTTCTTCCCCTTTCTCAAATACTTGATCGGTTGTTCTTTATATAGGCGTGTAGGGGAAATGATGAGATAAGTCTTTGAATTTGAATTTGAATTTGAAATGATCAAGAGATAAGAGATAGAGCTCTATCCGATAGTTTTGATAACTTATTAGCTCAGTGTGATAGCTTATCAGGCTAGGGTTGACGTCATCATGCCATGGCCATCCTAGTACACGAGCTTGGCACAACTTTGCCAACATCGCTTGGCATCACCTTATCCGTTATTTTTTCGTAAGTTGATCCAATTGCGATCTCTTAGGAGCATGATCCTTTCCTATTTTGGGGGGGTTCATCTCTTCTTGGCATGTCCGCTGGCTTACCTCTCTGCCAACAAATGCTTGGCACTCATCTGGTCCTTCTGTGCCCGCAACATCTGACATTCACCTTGGCATTCCTAACTGCGTCCCTACGTCTATTCCTCTTGCCATTCCACCTGCCAACCTGCGTAAAGGCCACTAAAAACAACCCATGAACTGGCATAGGCAACCTACTAACTATTTTATGTAAATGCATGATTCTAACAAACTAATGCAACTAAATGTACTTGAAAACAAGCAAAAACATATCAAAATTGGCATGAAAAACAATACTTTTGAGGAGGCAACACACCCACAAATCCAGCTTATTGCTTGTCCTCAAGTAATGTGAGAGAAGAGAAAAACAAAAACAGTGAAAATAATACCTCAGAAAAAGTTTGGTTGGAATACCAACAAATGCTGGCTAGCAGAGTTTGATTCTAATGCTGCCCTCAGAAATCTCAGTGCACTGTGCCAAGCAGGTAGTAATTCAAGTGCAACAATATAACTCTAGTCTAAGTGCATGATTTATGCGCAAAGTGTGGGCGGTATGCATCTAGCGTCCGTTCACTCCCTTAGCCAATTTACTTTCTAAACTCAGTTTTGTTATTTTCTATATTTTTCGTGCCGAAGGGTATTGTCATTATCTTTTAGCTTGCTTCATGGTATTGTTTAGCGTGAGTGATAAGAGGGAGCATACCACGAATCCCCACCTTAATCCAGTTACCATTAGGCTTTTTCTTCAACTCATACACTAAGGTTTTGGACTTAAGAACTAAGAGGGAGCATACCACGAAGCCTTAAGTACTTATTATCCCTAGGTAGAGGAGAGTTCAATTTTTTTCTTGCCTTGGCAGAACATTGCTGCCTTGTTTACATTTAACCCTGGCATCATTTTTCCTTTTTTTCAAAACTGAGCATAGTTTAAAATTACCTAAGTTTGCTAGGGAACTAGATACATACCACGTGTTAAGTGTAGAAACAATTACCTGGACTAGAGATCAATTGTCATGGCAAACATGGTATACAAATCTACTGGCATGGCAAACTGAAAATTATAAACTCATCATCGGACAAATAAGTAGATCAAAATAAGCTTGCCTAACAGTTGTTAACAAACTTCAAATTTAAGCCGAGACAAATTTTTTCCACTTTTTAATGGTTCGGTATGCAACTACTTTACATGAACTACAAAAAATTTTAAACGTGCATGGCATGGCATCAAAAGTGAGAAAATACACACCCCCAAACCCAAGATGTGCATTATCCTCAATTCATGAAACGACACATATATACAAGAGAAACAGAAAAATAAAAATGCATGATCATAAAAATGCAAACATGAAATGCAAAAGAGGCAAAAGAAGACTCGCATTCAGATGAGGCTTCATTCCATTTGGCACGAGCTTCTTCTTCTTTTCTGGCACGGGTATTTCTTATGAATAGGCTCCCACGTCAGGGGCCATTCTCTTCTTTCTTTTTCAACTCTGCTTGGTGGCAGTAGTGGAGGCTCTAACATCCTCCTTCTGCTTGGCAAGCTCGGCAGGTGGTGTGACTGGTGTTGACTTCACTTTGGTGGTAGAAATCTCCTCCGACTCGGAAGAGGAGGTGGTGCTGGCAGATTCAACATGCACTGGGGATAGATGAACTATTGCCTTAAACTTGGAATTAGCAGAAATAACTGGACTAGTATGACTGGCTAGCTTGATTGTACTAGACTGGCTTGTCGAGGATCACTGGCAACTGGCTCGGTAGGAAAAGGTAGAAAGACAAACACCACATTGAGAGAGAGTTTTACAAGGATCTCCCTGACAATGGTATCTCGTTCCTTGGTATAGTGACGTATCTTCGCATTGAGCTTATCGGTCTTCTCCAATTTTTGGATAATAATCTCCTGGCAGGAGTACGCTTGGGACAGCACTGCCAGCGAGTTGGCTGGCATGGTCTATATCACATTTACTGGCCCGGCCCTTGGTTTCTGCTTCGGCGTGGCCGTCTTGGTCTCTCTATTTCCCTTCTTATTTGGCTCTCATCCAATGAGGTTTCTCCAGATATGAGCAGTGATGGTCGTACCCTTAATAACCTGGCCGTGATCCTCATCTATCTTGGGTACTTCATGGCGTAAACAAATATTAGAAATCAACAAAGGGAAAAATATACTTCACTTACCTTTGGTAGCACACTTGTAAGTTTCGTCGATAATAATGTTACCGACATTGATCTAACGCCATTTGATAATGCAGTGCAACAGGATAAGCCGGTCCTCCGAGACCGTTTCATTGTGCGATGTGGGTATAAGATTGTGCTTGATGAAATAGTTTCATCCCCGCATCTGAGGCTTCAATGCCAACCTCTTAATGGTCCAGTGGCCGGTGGATGAAACAGTCCAGGTTGTGCTAGGCTTGCACAGGTCTACCAGAATCTTCTTTCTCTTGGCTGCATTCATAGACTCGGCGTACTCAAAGTATTCATCTCATTTAGTTGGCAAAGAGAAAAGAGAATTAATGTAATCTTCATCAAAATGAACGCACTTACCCCAAATCATCAAGAATGGATAATCCTTGGTCATGAGATGTGCGTAAAACTCTTGCACGATAGTGGCAAATACCTTTTTCTTTTGTTGGCAGAATGAACTCCATTTATGCATATCAACGATGGACATGAATCTCGATAAGAATCTGATAGTGGCGTCATATTGGAAATCGAAGTGTTTCTCATAAAAGAACGACCTTGAAGATAAGCTCTCATTGAACTTCTTGTGAATCTCCTCGTTGAAAATTTGCTTGAAGGGAGTAGAGGATGAAGCCATTTAGATGAAAAGATGAGAATCGATGGGAAGAAGAAAAGAAAAGATTAAAGTTCTTGGATCTTGCTTGAGAGAAAATCGAATAGGAGTAAAAGGGAAAAGTTTTGGGGGAATCGATTTTAATAGAATGGATGAGAAAATGGTTGAGTGTTTAAGAGGGAGTAATTAGGGTAGCCGAAAAGTAAGGGATAATGATGAGGTTTATGAAGCTTTAATTGGAAAAAAGTTTAAATTTTAAATGATAAGTGATAGGGATAATGGTATGGAAAAGATTTTGAAGTGATAGGGTAATTATGATAAGATAAACTATCATAAATATAGGCGACAAAAAGGGTTAAATTCCCCAGATTTTCCTCTCTCCTTTTTACGCAAGCTAGAGTTTTTTTCTTCTTTCACACGGAATATGTACATGCCTCTAGCATGGGCTATGGCATAACTACTAGCAAGCACATTGGCTTACAGTCCTTCTGGCAATATTCCTGGCATTAATTCCTGTCAAAATTCCTACACACACTAAATGGAAAATCGTGTAACACAACAAAGGAATAAAAATTAAAAGACAATAAAAAGAAAACAAAAACCTGATTCCTAATGGAAAACAAAAACAACTAATCCTGATATTTACAAAGAATTTCAAACCTGCAGATGCTTTATTCCAATTCTGCCAAGAGGATCACCTCATTGGCATGACTCTGCCTACCTTCCAAGTAATGCTTTAGGTGCTGATTGTTCACTTTAAAAATTTCTTCAGTCTGTAAGTTCTTGAAATCTACAGCCTCATGAGTATATGGCTTCACAACTTTATAAGGACCCGTCCATCTTGATTTAGACTTACTTGGAAAAGTTTGAGCCGAGAGTTAAACAATAGAACAAGCTGACCTATTTAGAATTGTCTTGGCAGGATCCGACTATGATGCCAACATTTTGCCTTCTTCTTGTATATCTTAGCGTTCTCATAGGCTTATGTTCTAAATTCCTCTAATTTATTGAGGTCAAGCAACCTCTTTCATCCAGCAATTCTTCATGCCATGTCAAGCTTCCGGATGGCCCAATAGGCTTTATGTTCAAGTTCTACTGGCAGATGGCATGGTTTCTAAATACAAGTTTGAATGGGGAAGTACCCAAATGAGTTTTAAATGTTGTCCTATAAGCCCACAAAGACTCATCTAGTCTCAAGGACCAGTATTTCCTTGTTGGATTCACAGTTTTTTCCAAAATGATCTTAATCTCTTTATTAGATATCTCGGCCTGTCCATTTGTTTGTGGATGGTATGTTGTGGCGATTTTCTACTAAATCCCATACCTGCACAATGCTTTAGGAATTAATTTACTTTTAAAATGAGTACCCTTGTCATGAATAATCATTCGAGGAGCACCAAATCTAGTGAAAATATTTTTGTGCAAGAACTTGGCAACAGCCTTGGCATCATTTGTTGGCAAGGCAACAGCCTCTACCCACTTTGACACATAGTCAACAGCCAAGAGAATATACACATTGTCGACCGATGAGCGAAAAAGATCCATAAAGTCGATCCCCACACATCAAATAAATCTACTAACAGAATATTTTAGAGTGGTAATTCGTGTCTGCCAGAGATGTTCCATGTTCGTTGGCATCGATTGCATGCCTTGGCATATTTGTGGGCATCCTTTTACAGTGTGGGCCAAAAGAATCATGACTGCAAAACTTTGGTAGCAGTCTTCATCCCAGCAAAATGTCCTCCGTATCGTGCGGCATGGCATAGATGCAATCTATGTTGTTGCTCGTCCTCTGGCACACACCGGTGAACTTGGTCGGCATACTGCTTGTACAACATGGGCTCATCCCAATAGTATTGCCCCACATCTCGTAAAAATCTTTTCTTGGCACTATATGCCAGGTCTAATGGCAGAATATTGCTTACCAGGTAGTTGACTATGTCAGCGTACCATGGTATAGCATCGGCTGCAAGTAAATACTCGTTAGGGAATTCGTCTTTAATTATAGTGGACTTACCATCATCAATGTGATGCTCCAACCGAGAGAGATGGTTATCTACTAAGTTTTCGATACCTTTCTTATCTCTGATCTCCGTGTCAAATTCTTGAAGTAAGAACGTCTATCGGATTAGTCTAGGTTTGGCATCCTTATTTGCCAATAGATATTTCAACGCCAAATGATCTGTATAAACCACAACCTTATTACCAATTAGATAAGATCTAAATTTATCAAAAGCAAATACAACCGCGATGAATTCTTTCTCGGTTGTAGAGTAATTTAGTTGTGCTTCATTCAAGGTTATGTTGGTATAGTAGACGGCATGGAACATCTTGCCACGCCGTTGTCTCAAAACTGCTCCAATGACATAATCGCTAGCATTGCACATGAGTTTAAAGGGCTCATTCTAATTTGGTGCCACGACTATGGGGGCATTAATCAATATGTCTTTAAGCTCTTGAAATGCTCTCAAACAAGAATCGTGAAATGCAAAAGTGGCATTATGTTCCAACAATGAGCACAAAGGTTTAGCAATTTTCGAAAAATCTTTAATAAATCGCCAATAAAAATCGGTATGACCTAAAAAACTCCTTATACCTT
The DNA here is from genome assembly GCA_019671005.1 of Hibiscus mutabilis. Taxonomy (NCBI): domain Eukaryota; kingdom Viridiplantae; phylum Streptophyta; class Magnoliopsida; order Malvales; family Malvaceae; genus Hibiscus; species Hibiscus mutabilis. Next base: position 79,377,868 of record CM033716.1, read on the forward strand.
TAACACTTGTTGGAGGCGGTAATTGCTTAATTACCTCCACTTTGGCTTGATCAACTTCTAGTCTTCTTTTGGTTACCTTATAACCGAGAACAATGCCCTCATTCACCATGAAGTGACATTTCTCTCAATTCAACACTAGGTTTGTCTCTATGCATCTCTTCAAAACTTACTCCAGGCTATGGATGCATTCATCAAATGTTACACCAAACACTGAGAAATCATCCATGAATACTTCCATGTTATGCTCAATCATATTGGAGAAAATGACCATTGTACAACGTTGAAATGTTGTTGGCGCATTACACAGTCTGAATGGCTTCCTTCTAAAGGCAAATGTCCTATATGGACGCATGAACGTGGTTTTCTCTTGGTCGTCAGGGGCGATGGCAATCTGATTATATCTCGAATAACCATCTAAAAATAGTAAAAAGCTTTACCTGTCAACCTGTCCAACATCTGGTCAATGAAATGCAATGGGAAGTGGTTATTCCTTTTAGCTTGTTCAACCTTCTGTAATCCATACACACCCTCCATCCAGTGATGGTTCTAGAGGGTATCGATTTGGCCTTACTGTTTTGGATCATAGTCATGCCAGATTTTTTTGGCACTCACTGCACCGGGCTAACCCAATAGCTGTTAGAAATAGGATAAATAATCCCGACATCCAACCATTTTATGATCTCTTTCTTTACAACCTCTTTCATGATTGGGTTTAGCCGTCTTTGGCCTTCAATGGTCCGCCATTGTATTCCTCTAGTATGATCTTGTGCATGCAAATGGTTGGGCTAATACCTTGGATGTCTGCCAAGGTCCAACCCAACGCTTGCTTATAATATTTTAGTATTGCCAGGAGTCTTACCTCTTGATCATGAGTGAGATCAGTATAATCACTGACAGAGTCAAGTTCTTACCTAAATAAGCATACTTTAAGTGTTATAGCAGGGTTTGAAGCTTCAACTCTGGTGGTTTCTCAATAGATGGCTTTGGTTTCTTTATCTCTCTGTCGGCCAAATGGAGTGGCTCGAAGTAACTTACATCTTTAGCCTCCAAGGCTGATTCCACAGGTTCCTCAAATAGTTCAGCTATGCCATCAAGCATGCCGTCATCACTTGCTATATCCTGGCACAACTATGCTATGTCCAAAGTAAAGATGGATTCCATCATTTCATCGGCTTGACATTTATCAGGTTCATCTGCATATTTCAAAGCTTGAAACACGTTAAAAGTAACATATTGGTCATTCATTCTCATGGTTAGTTCCCCTTTATGAACATCAATAAGAGCCTTGCCAGTAGCAAGAAACGACCTACCCACAATAATTGACACATTAATATCAGCTAGATAATCCCAAATGAGAAAATCATTTGGGAAAATGAATTTATCTACCTTTACCAACACATCCTTGATTTTACCCTTGAGATGTGCATATGATCGATCTGCCAATTGAAGTGTCACCGTGGTAGGTCTTCCATCTATGCCAAGCTTCTTGAAAACTGATAGTGGCATAAAATTGATGCTGGCTCCCAAGTCGCACATCGCCTTCCCCATGAACTTGTCGCCAATTGTGCAATAAATAGTAAAACTCCCTGGATCTTTCAGCTTTGGTGGCAATCAGTTTTGAGAAGACCAACATGACATAAGTTACCACTCCACCTACAAAACAACAACATAACTTTAATATTAAAAAATGAATTATAAAAAAATATTAAGTTTTTTTTTACCTCAGGCATAACGGAAAAACATATGGACTTGGAACACTCAGTTCAGGGCATAAAAACGACATTCTAAACCACGCCCAAGACTAAAGCAACAGAAGACAACCTCCAATGTCGCGTTTCTCTGGATAGGTGTTCTTGCACAACTCCCTAAACAAAAATGCTAGTACTGTCGATCTCTAACTCAATTTACTGGCGTCATCAAAATCCGTAAATGCCGCAACCACAATATGTGTACTTTATTATGGGATTTGTCAGACACCAATATCCTGTCGATTATTTCTAAAATATGAGCGCGGGCATATGCCTATAATAGGACAAAATATATTAACATATATAAATTTAATTATTTCATTAATATTCACTAAAAATTGTATTTTTACTTTCTTTACATCTTCGTTCGCTTCATTCGGTGAATTGGTAAAATTTTCCCAAAGCTACTTTAGAAAAACTTTGCCACCTTCCATCTTGTCTAGCGCAACCCTTAGCAACTCCAAACACAGGTTCGGGCAGTTACCACTGTTGTGACTGGTAATAGCCTCCCCATCAACCAGCGGACCGAGAATAAGCAATATGTCCTCCAAGGCAATCGTCATCTCACCGCACAGAAGGTGAAATGCATGTACCTTTCTACAAGAGCGTTGATCAAATAAACATCCAATTACATACCTCTAGTGATTTTGGATATTTGCTGAAATTCGGCATTCGAGATATATTCTTTTAGAAGCAAGTGGGGTCCCCTTATCATCTAATTGATAAAAACATTCAAACAACGTTTTATCCCATCTTAAAAAAAACTAAACAACCTCTAATTAAATTCAAATTGAAACTACCTTACTACTTATTTATAAAATATAACACGGCACAATAATAAAATGAAAATACAAAATTTAAATTAAGTAAATGTAACTTACATGTCTCCACCAGTAATCGAAAACGTGTTTATGATCCAACCGTATCAGCCCCGCCATAATTTCAAACCCGAGAAATTGCGTTAATCCCCAACGATAAAATTGCGTCGTTTCATCTCAAAATTGCACTGAGATATTATAAAGAGAGAAATTGAGATTGAGAATTTTCTGTGGGAAAAAAGGGGCGGGGTAGGACCCTATTTATAGTGCAACCTGCACCGGTTCCAGAGCGATATTAAAGGAAACTTGCGCTACACATAACACGAGTTATGTGTTAATCCCCAACGATAAAATTGCGCCGTTTCATCTCAAATTCTCGTGGATAAGATTTGCCACATCAGAATGAACTCACGTCCTGCAGGACACAAGGTTTTTTATTCATTGTTAAAACACGCCAACGGATAAGACGTGCCACATCAGCTGCAACTCGCGTCTGGCACAACGCGAGTTCAGAAGTCGCATCTGGCAGAACGCAAGTCGTCCTTACGTGGACCACATGAGGGGTATTTTTCCAAATGATATCTTGAAGGAGGTACTTTTCCAATTTTTCCCCAAAATGAAATATTCAAACAAAAAACCCGATTTAGGGTGGAGTTGAAATTTTCAACATTTTTAAAAGCTAGATTCAAAGACAATTTAAGTACAAAAACTAGTTAAAAACACGTAATTTAGTCGTTCGACATATCTTTTCCGGTGACCCTACAAAAGCTTATTCTAACTGAGATTCATTGTAAAAGTTTTTGAGGTTTAATTTAGTGTGAGGTGGGATAATGATGCATCTTTTTATTCAATAATATTATTATATTTTCCAAATAACTAGAAGGACTTTTAATTATAAAAGTTTCTCGGTTTTGATTTAGGGGATGTGCTAGTAAATTTTGTTTATGATGTCAAAATTTAAAAATTTTATGAAGAAAATTTTTTAAGCAAGTTGAAACGCAACGAATATCAATTTTTTTGAAGTGTCGATTTCATATTAAAAAGTGTCAATTATTTATAAACCGGTGTCAATATGCATTTAAAATCATAATAATTTTATTTTTATATAAAATTATTTTTTCAAAATATTTTGGAGTAGGAGTGGCTTCGCCCTTGGTTTGATTTACAGTAAGTTTTTTTTTGTGGTGTGTTTTTTGTTTTATTTTATTGTACATTTATACTGTTATATTTATGGGTGTTTAGTGTTAATACGATGACTATCACAACGCTTGTTCTTGATTTGTGTTTTCCATAATAATATATAATTTGATCTTTTTTTTATTTGTTGATATTATCTATAGTGGATTGGTGCCTTTGGAAATAAGCGTGGAAGTTGTCGATTTTTAAGATTTCATCTAATTCATATTTTAATAGCTCTCCAAGTTTCTTTCTTAGAGACTTTCTTTGGTGCAAAAAGAAAGTGCTTGATCTGTCCGGTACAATATTTATCTTTTCTTTTAAATTTATTTTATTTTTCTATAAAAAAACTACTTTCTTATATAGGGATGATCGTGTTTCCCTATCTCTTTTTCGAATCATAATTGTTAGTCAAATAACTACCTCTGTATTTATAAAGGACAAATTATTTACAATTAATGGTGGATTGAGGGGTGTTGGTGCACTCACATACCTACAAATTTTAAATTTTACTATATTTTAGATGTACATTTTTTTATTGAAATTTTAATTTTATATCTACTTTTATAATTTCATACTTCTTACATTTATAATATAGCTTCTTAATAATTCACACCACATATATAAAGCTATGTGTCCCTTCCATGTTTATAAACGGTACATACAATCTTTTAAACTCTAATTTAAGTTATTTGAAGAATTATCTTTATAATTGAATGATTTATTTGAATTATTTTATAACTCAACTCGACTCGTTTCAATCGAATACTTGCATATAATCTCACCCCATCTAAAGAAAATTAAAAATATTTTTCAACAAGATGACACATTGTTTAAGTGAAACACATCAAATATCATAAAAAAGGTATTTGCAAACAAAATCTAACGAAAACGCCTACAACACCAAAACGCAAAACTTAACCCTTTATTCTCTCCTCTCCCGTCGCCCACTGCCACCGTCTTCCTTTTCTTGCCCCTCCCGATGCTCTAATCACTTGCCCTCGCCGGAACTTTCCAGGGCGCGTCGTCGCCGCCGGCGATATCCGTCGCACCGACCTTCCAAATCTTATTTTTCTCCTCTCTGGCTATCTCTAGGGTTGTTTGTTGTTTTCCTCTTTGGGGTTTTGGATTGGAATCGTAATTGGGATTTGGATTGCGGAAGAAAGGAATAACAACGACGACGTAACAAAGACGGCGTCGAAGGATCTGTTAGGGGTTTTAATCTTATGGCCGGGGGTCGTAAAAGGGGAGGGAACAACGCAAAAGTTAAGAATTTTAGTTTGGGCGATCTTGTTCTTGCCAAAGTCAAGGGTTTTCCTGCTTGGCCTGCCAAGGTCTCTCCCCCCCCCCCTTTCTTGCATTTCTTTTTATTTTCATTAGTTTTAGCCTGAATTCTCAGACCTGCAATTTTACTATTGTATTCTTTATTTTGTTATATGCTACTTTGGACGTATGAAAATTTGAATAAATCCATGAAGTTTTTGTGGATTTTAGTTTAAGAAAGTTTTGTGTGATGTTGGTAAGTTTCTTTTGTGCTTACATTGCCTTATTTTGCACTATATTTACCGGTTTTATCTTCATTTTGTTTCCTTTTCTAATAAGTTCTGGTTTGTTTTGTGAGTGTACTAGTTTTGGATTCAATGTTCTCCATGCTTATGTTAGCTGATTGTATTTTTAGTGTTTCAAATTTAATACTTTGATCTGTTTCTTATGTGGTTACTTGATGCAAGTATACAATGTTAGTTTTGAGACCGAAGGAAATAGGACTAAATAGTAAATACAGTTTTTTTTCTTGAATCTAGATCAACTTGATCCTACCAAGTGCATCAAAATATTTAGGGATTTCATTTTTTTCTGTTACTAAGGGCTCGGTTATTTTGTGATTTTGGTTTCCCATTGGTTATTGAGATAAGATTCCGTGGGTTATGAATTTCAGATTAGCCGTCCTGAAGATTGGGAGCGAGAACCTGACCCTAAGAAATATTTTGTCCAATTCTTTGGAACAGAAGAAATGTAAGTATTCCACATTTAATTTCTACAAGTTTGTTGAATGAGTGAGATGGCAACATGGTGACTGAAGAGAGGTGATGTGTTTATTCTAGGTTTGCATTTGCTTTCTATTGGAAGTAAAACACATTTTACCATTAGATGGAACATGAGATAAACACATGGAAAGTGTTACTGCCAAATTCTTCCCAAAGTGTTTGTTTTGTTGTTGTATATTTGTATCCCAAATAACCTGTTGACTATGATGAATGCTAATTCTTGTTGTCAGGGCACGGTGCCTGAATATGTTAGCACTTAGCACCTCAAGAGCCTCTGAGCATCTCAGTTTTACTATCATGTTATGGGTTTTCTTGGATAAATAACTAAATTGTGTCAGAATAGCTTCCCAACTTCTAACCATGAATTAGAGGAGCATCTCTGGTTTGATTTAGCCGTTTTGAGATTTTAGCTTAAGTTTGTTGTACAGTGGTTTACATACAGTATATATGCAGGCCTTCACGTAAAGGCATTTTAAAAATAAATACAGATGGAGTTATCCTTAGTAGCTTTTTTTTGCATAAATGGTATATTTATGTGTAAATATTGAAGTGGTTCTGGAATGTATTTTGTTTTTTTGAAATGTTCCTTCCAGTATGGGCTTGTGCTGGGATTTTTTTCTTCTAAATTTTTATTGTGTTGTTCCATCCATATTTGCATATCTATAATCATGCTTAAGGCTTAAGCTGCGAGGCTTAAATCTTAAACCTTGAGTGGAAAACTTCATTCCTCTTTGGATTTGGTTGGATAATGATGCTTCTGCTCCTCAATTATGTGCCAGACATCTTTATTATTGAAAATCAGAATCTGCCCATTCTGTCTTTTGTTACTTGTCGGTGTATTTTCATTTTCCTTGTGCACACACATCATGTTCATGTGTTTATGAGCAAGCTGATAAATTGAATATCTCCATTTTTTCTCTCTTGTAAAGCTAGTATTTATGTGATCGGGATTTTCTTATTTGATTATTGCAGTTTTTTACAATTTTCTTTTGTGTAAAAGGAGCAACACTTTTCATTCCAATAGATGCATGCATGCATCATTATTTTCTCCCGAGTACTTTTTGGACTAAATTTAACTTGTGTTCCATTTGCTTAATACCCCCATGGCTTTCTTCTTTACAGAGCTTTTGTTGCCCCAGCCGATATTCAAGTGTTTACAAGTGAGACAAAGAGTAAATTGTCTGCTAAGTGTCAAGTTGTCAAAACTAGGTACTTTGTCCAAGCAGTTGAGGAAATCTGTCTGGCATTTGATGAATTACATAAAGAGAAGTCCAGTAATTTGAGAGATGAATCTGATAGACCAGCACCTGGCTGTGAGGCTTCATCTGCTGATGGGGTTGAGGACGAAGGCACCGACTTAAAGAATGGAACAGGAACACCTGGTGAAGAAACTAATTTAGGAAAAGGTGAAACTAATAGTGAACACATGAAGCCTTTGATTTCAGGTCATGCAGATGATAGCTCATCTCTGCTTATGTCTTCTGAGGTAAAAGATGAAATTTCAAGTGGTGAACAAGCTAAAAAGGTGTTATCCCCAGCATCTTTAGACGAGCCTTCTCATATAAAGGAGGAATTCTCTGATGATAAAATTGATATAGTCAATTGCACTAAGAAAACTTTGAGGGATGATCAGATGTTCAAGAGGATGGCTCCTGGGTTAAAGAAAAGAAACGTGCAAGGGCGGAAAAGCAGCAGTTTAGCTGCAACATTTTTGAGGGATGATAAATCTGGTGGTTGTCTTGATCGGCCTGGTTCTGAGGACCAATTGAAGAATGGACTAAAAGGCAAAGTCTCAGATGGCTTTGCAAGAAAATTCTCTCCAGATGCTTTCAAATCAGATTCTAATCACACTGGTGGTAAAAGGTAAAGGAATTGCTGAAAAGCAAAAGCAACTTGAAGGTTATTGATGATGTGAAGGATGCTGTGGCCAATCCAAAAGGTCAGACTACTGGCAAGAAAAAAAGGGGTGAAACTGGATTTGGAAGGCCAAAATCGGGAGATGAAGTTTTACATCCTGCCAAAAAGTCAAAGGTTTTAGATCTGAAAAATGAGGCTTCCAAGGGATCTCTTGTCAAAAAAATGAAAACTCAACCTCCAAGATCTAACAATGTCAATGACAAAGCAGCTAAACAATCAGAGTCAAAGAAATCAACATCTCATGTCGCATTGAGAGCTCCGCCATCTGTTGTTTCTGAAGTCTCCGGTGATGAAGCTGTGCTGCCCTTATCAAAGCGTCACCGGCTGTCTCTGGAGGCAATGGTTGATTCTAGTAATTCTGACAATAACATTGGAAAAAATCCTGTTGAATTGAAGAATGACACATCAAGTTCTGGTAATGTGAAACTTCCAGCTACCCAATTGCCCAGAAGGCGTAGAGCTGTTTGTCTTTTTGATGATGATGATGAAGATCCCAAAACCCCACTTCATGGAGGATCTACCGGGATGTTAAAATAACTTCTGTTGTTTCTGCTGCTTCAAAAAGCTTTGATGTAAATAACTCAACTGCTATTGATGCTCAACGTAGTGTTGGAGATTCCAACCAATATGAGAACAATGATCCCAAGGAGGCATCTTCAGAATTAGTGAATGATTTTGTGTCACCTATTCGACCACAAACTATTGAAAGGAGGTCTTCTGCTCATGCCTCCATCACTCCTGAAAGATCAGAACCAGAAAAGTTGTCTTCTAATGAGGCAAAACCAGTCCTGATTTCCCCAAGGAAGTCTCCTCATCTGGTTTCTGCCACAAAACAAGTTGAACAACACAGAACTACTGAAAGTTGCTGTCAAGGTTTCCAGTAATGGAACTCAGAAAAAGGCTCCACCTGGCTCTGTCAAGGCATCGGGTGTGACTACTGATGGTTCAAAGGCTTCTCAAAATCAGGTTTCAAGTCAAAGATATGGACAAGCTTCTTCTGCAGAGAGACCAAAATCTACTCCAAAAGCAGTTTCACGTGTAAATGACACCATTTTGTTACTGAAACTTCAATGGAGTATGGCTTTGCATTACCCTTGTTATTATTATTACATTTAAGTTATTATTATTACATTTAATTAATCTTTTATAGTTATTATATTCATTTTCATTGCAATAGTGTAAACTAATGTGTTTCTGTATAGATTTGACATCTTTAGAGAAGATAGAAGCAGTTCGTTGATTGATTCCAAAAATCCAGATTCTGCTACGTCAATGAAGCATCTTATTGCCGCTGCTCAGGCTAAAAGGAGGAAAGCTCACTCTCAACAGTATTCTCTAGGAAATCCTAGTTCTGTGTTTCTGTCGATGTCTGAGGTTCACGGGGTGAGCTCCAGTCCTGCAGTTCAGCCTTTCCCCTCTGCAATCAACAATGAAGTGCAGGGTGATGTTCATCGATTTGTTCATCGAACAAGTATAGTTTCTCCACCAACTCTTGGTCACCAGTCAGTATCCCAAAATCAACTGAATACTGAGGAGATTGAAGAGAGAAGAGCTAGTTCAGGACACATGGCAGCTGGTGGCTCTCTCAGTGGTGGTACTGAGGCATCTGTTGCTCGAGATGCTTTTGAAGGAATGATAGAAACTTTATCAAGGACTAAAGAAAGTATTGGACGTGCAACTCGCCTTGCTATTGATTGTGCTAAGTATGGCATTGCAAATGAAGTAAGTTAATATCATGCTTATTTATATTCAGTGCAAGATGAGCTTGTTTGACCCCAAATTGCTATATTACGATTTATAATTTTATTTTAAACTAAATGGTAATGATTACATATGATATTATAATCCTTTTGAAGACTGCTTTTTGGAAGGAGTTTTAGCCTTTAGAGTTCATAATCTGTATGCAGGTTGTTGAGCTTCTCCTCCGGAAGTTGGAATGCGAGCCCAGTTTTCATCGTAAAGTTGATCTGTTCTTTCTTGTAGATTCAATCACCCAATGTTCATATAATCAGAAAGGTTGGTTCTCCCTTGATTAGGGAATCATTCAATTACTCTCTAATCCAGAATTATCTGGTGCTGACTGTTAGGATTTTTTTAGTTTTATATTTTTTCTTGCTGGTTGAACCTCATTTCCTTATTTGTTATGATATGTATTTGTACTGAGTTACAACTTTAGACCTTTGAAGGAGTGCTTCATTTTAACAAGAACACTCTTTTAAGTGCTCTTCTACTTAGGTACACACACTGGTAGTCAAATGTGATCTATTAATGCTGCAATTAAACGGTTGTGTTTAATGTTTATTTAGGCATAGCGGGTGCTTCATATATCCCGACAGTTCAAACAGCACTGCCCCGTCTCCTTGGTGCAGCTGCTCCACCTGGAGCAAGTGCTCGTGAAAATCGTCGTCAATGTCTCAAGGTATAATATTGTTTTTCAATGTAAGAAAATATGCTTCTGTTCTCTCTCTCTCCCACCCCACTCCACCCTCTCACCCCTCTGAAAGATAAATGGAACTTTTGTCTATACCAGGTTTTACGATTGTGGCTTGAGAGGAAAATTTTACCTGAATCTATTCTGCGGCGTTGTATGGACAACATTGGAGTTTCAAATGATGATGCAGTCTCAGGGTTTTCCCTAAGGCGTCCGTCTCGAGCTGAACGTGCTATAGATGATCCTATAAGAGAAATGGAAGGCATGCTTGTCGATGAGTATGGCAGGTGTGAAAACTCTTTCAACTATCTAAATGAAATTGTTGTAATGATAATAAAATAAGTGGTTTGGTTTTTGTTTGGTTTCATTTATATTTGATGCCAAACTAAGCCCAAATTTACTTATCAGCTTGATTTTTTAGACCAAAGTAAAACCTTTTGCTTTTCAAACTAAGCTAAACCAACTTGGATTCCTTTAGTAGATTTTAGCTTAGGCCAAATTATCAACACCCATTTCACTATGCCACTGTCATTGATCTTATTGGAATATATTTCTGAGCTTCTTACTTTCTGAGTTGTCTTATATTGAAGTTTTCTCAAATTACTAAATTTTGAAGTCATTTCCAAAGTTCTTTTGTAGAATTTATGTATTTGTCACTTGACAGGAACATTAACTTTCTGACACCAATTTTGTTGGTTTTGTAACCAGTAATGCTACATTTCAGCTGCCTGGCCTTTTGTCTTCAAATGCATTTGATGATGACGAGGAAGATCTTTCAGACAGTCCTCGCGGAGAAACTGTTGATGCATCACCTCCAGAAACAGCTCAGACTTCAGCAGAGTTAGAAGCATGTACACTAACTCCAAGTGAAAGGCGTCATTGCATCTTAGAAGATGTGGACGGTGAGCTTGAAATGGAAGATGTTTCTGCACACCAGAAGGATGATAGACCACCGTTCACTGGTACTCTTGAAATGGACATGCAACAGCTGGACACTGATAAGATTATGGAACCAGCTTCAAATAGCTCCAGCGGATTCCCCCTCTACCAGAGGGATTCCCGCCATTGCCCCCAGATTCTCCTCCTCCACCACCACCTTTGCCACCTTCACCACATCCTCCCCCACCTCCATCATCTCCATCACCACCACCACCTCCACCACCCCTGCCAACACAACCACCTCCTCCCCCTGCGCCGCCTTCATGCCCTCCTCCAGCCTTCGTACCCCAACCACCATTGCCCACCCAATCTTCACTGCTATCTCAACCCATGGTACCACCCCAGTCATCGATGCAGTCTTCACCGCCATTGGCATATCAACCACCTGTACATGATGAATTTCGGGGCACACAAAATGCAAGTCTTCTAGATGATTTTTTGCTTGTTACGGAGAATGTCAATACTTTTTAATTTATAAAACCTATGCCTTCATGTGCAGGGTAATCAGATAGTTCAAATGGGTGGAACTGCTCCTCATGGAGGTCATATAGATGTTGCAGTGAAAAGTGACTTGTTTCTGCAGCAATCACCTTGCTTTCCATCAGGAGTAAGAAATTCTCTAGATCCTTCTAGATATAACTCTTCAAGGCAATTGGAATATGGACATAATGAAATGTACTTAAATGCCCAATCCTCTCAACCAAGTCAACAATTTCAACCTGGTAATACAGCCTTTGTGCAAAGACCTTTGCCCCTGAGTCTGCCACAAACTTCATCTAGCCATTTCTCATTCACAAATCCTTCCATGCGACCACATCCTCAGCATTTGTATCCTCAATACTCATTGCCGTCACAACATGAACAGTGGAGAATGCCTGCCAGAGATTATAATTCTGATAATCAGTGGGGTGGATAGCAGGAAGAAATCCACCATCTGCTGGTCCATTGTTTGTCCAGGAAGGTATGCATTACCTTGCCTCTACTCCCATGAAGCTTCCATGATTAAAATATTTATGTTTAGGGGCATTAAATTTTTTTTTTTGTCTGATTGTATTGTTCTAACCTAATAATTAAACATATGCCCCCTCTATGGTTGTGGCAGCCAGACTTCTAAGTGTCGCATGTTGTTATGGATGCTCTACTGAACAAAAGGAGAAAATTCCATAAAAAATGTAGAACATGTCACCATATAAATATGAAAGGCATACTTTATATCCGCAAGCTTTTTTTGGGACTGTAGTATCCACTTATTATCTATATTATAAATTACATGAGTGACACTAATTCTGTTGAAAAAGTTGAAGTAATATAATACGGTTAGTCAGTTACTCTTACATTTCTATGAGGCTTTGCAGATGGAAACCCTTTTAAGAGCTCAGTCTTATGCTCATGAATTTGTATCTGAGATGTTCTTTTGATTATATTTCTTCATGCATATTTCATTTGCACTACTTACACTTTCACACAGGACTTAATGTGCCGATCAGATGTACTTTTTTTATGACACTTCTGTTAATTGTTTGGCAGGTTACTTTAGACCACCTGTTGAAAGGCCACCCTCAAGTAATATGGGTTATCCGATTGCTTCCTCCAATAATCTACCAGCTGGACCTCCAAATTCAGGTAATGGATTTTTGTTCTTTCTTGGTTTGTTGTAATTTCCATTTTTACCAGTTAAAGAATCAAGCACCTATTAAATCAGAGAATGACAACATGGTTGTAACGTTCAGGTCATGGTGTTTCACCAGTATTGCCATGTCGACCTGACATGTCTGCCATTAACAGTTGGAGGCCATCTCGAGAATAAGGAAACTGTCTTATTAGGTACTTAGTAAATATTCATTTTTGTTGATGAAATCTTTGCTGAGAAATTTCATTGTTCTTTTTTTCTTTTCAATACAACATTTGATTTTTGTTATTTAAGTGAAAATGAAATTTTCTGCAAGAATGGAGAGTATTTGTTATTGTTTTTGTTTGTTCACATGTAATTTTCGTGATTAAGTTTACAATTATTTTTATTGCATCTCTATTTTCTGGTATAAAGGTAGCAGTTTATTCTTCAGGTTATAGAAGTAATCCAAAACTCATGACCTCTCTGCCTATACTTTGCATTTCTTGATCAATTCCTGCTTAATTTGCTACATTGACTGATTTTTTTGGTAGTTTTCTGCAAGATACGTTTCATTGAAGGGTGGCTCAATTTGTGGACAAAATGATAACTTGTGGAGACTCTTGGCAGGATTGTGTATATTGTATTTTTTTTCCTGACAAATGTATCCCGGGAACATTTGCTTCTGAGTTTAGGCCCCATATTTTTGACTTGGTTAGTACACTGTTTCTTAGCTTCTGTAATTATAACGGCTTCATAAGGAAATTATTTCTTGGTAAAAACTTTGAACACCGGTCAACTTTGTTGTTTTCAAGGCATTTTGATTGTTTCTGTTATTCAAAAAAGTTGTTTTGTTGATTTAATTTTGATTGTTTCTTTTATAAGCTTTTATTCAAAAAATTGTTCAGACAAACTTTGAACACCGGTCATTGATTGTTTTCAAGGCGTTTTGATTGTTTCTGCTGCATTTCTTTAAGCTTTTTTCATATGTTTCTTTTTATGTGTTTCTTGAGCTCATGTTCAATGATTCTTTGTATGTTCTATAGGAAGCATAATTGTGTCTAAACATAGTTGTGACTTTGCTGATTTATTGTTTAGATGCAACTTCAGTTCATTGCTAAGCATGCCAATCATTTTTTGTGTTCATTTGGAAGAAGTTTGAACTTTTTTAAGCACTTGGTCCGTTTCCAGATTTGCCCTCTCCACACTCTTTAAGTGAAGGAGAGATATTTTAACAATGCATTGAACTTTAAACAATAATTTAATATGTGAAAGGCTATTTGCTGGAATGTTTTAGGCATTCTCCTTTTAACTTGTGGTGATCCTAAATGCTGATAAATTGGCATAATCTCCTGAAATGTCTTCTTTATGTTTCTAGTGGTGGTAGCATAATTTTTGGCATTTTGTTTCTCTTTCAGGATCATTAATTACCAAATCATATTTTCGGCTCTTGAATTGATAGTTTTGAAATAGTTCTACATCATCTGTCTTTTCGTCTTTGACCATGTTTGGCTTAGCATGGAAATTAAAAATGAATTTTGATCACTTAGTGTTCAGTGCCAAAAGGTTAAGGGTGACATAAAAGATAGAAAAAGTAAATTGTAATAGATGCTCAAAGACCAAAAGAGGATATTGTTTTGAGAATTGATAGAATTTTTGGAGTAGTTTTACTTAATCTGTCATATTTTCTTTGACAATGCTCGACTTGGAGTGGAAATCAGGAAAAAAAATTGGCCCTTATGGTGTTTTGTATAGCTTCTTTATTAAAGTGAACATAAAAGGTAGAAAAGTAAATTGTATTAGATGCTGAAGATTGAAAAGAGGAAATACTTTTGGACATCAAGAAAAGGGAAAGAGGGGCAAATAGAATGGAACAACATGAGCAAGGCGTTCCTTTTTCTTGCTTAGGTGCATGCATCTTTACTTCCTTCACAGTTTGAGATTTATATCAGACGATACATTTTTTTTTGTATTTTGTAGGACTTGGGATTTATTCCTTCCAATTCTAGGGACTTCGACAGATTTAGCAACTTGGGATTTATGCTGTCCAAGACTAGAGACTGATGGCTGACTCTAGCAGTTCATATTTGGGTTCTTTTAGGAAAAGGAATAATAATATGGCTTGCTGAATCCTAACTTTTATGTTGTTTATTTAGTTGTATAATGGAATTAGGAAAGAAAGAAGAATCATGATGTTTGTTCCTCACTATCTCTGAAAATATTATAAACATCGCAGTTACTTTTTGTTGCAATTGATAAAAAAATTCTAGATACCTTAACAGCTCTGTATAATTATCATTCTATGAACTTTAGCCAAATATGGGATTGATATTCTTTTTATGTTTTCCAGTCTGATAAAATTGAATTGAGCTGAGAATAATGTGGTCATTACTTATATGTCACAGTTTTGAAAATCCATATAATCTGAAATATCATTAGTTATGGTGTTGCAACTCAGATATCCACCAATGTTGACAGGTCCTAAGCACAGAGAAAACTACTGCAAAATGTCAAGGTAAATATTTGACATGGATTTTTGAGCCTAGACAATGCTAGGATTTTTTAAAAAATTTAATTAGATACAAGTAGTTCTTACAAGGATGCTTCTGTCAATTGTATTTGTTGGTAGGTAGAAAAATACTTAAATTTTTTTTTGGCTAAAACATCAGTGTTTATGAGGTATCATGTACTATTGTGTATATTACACATGAAATGTTGCATAGTACCTTGAGTTTTGTTTTGTTGTATTCATTTTTGTTTTCGAGTTAATTCAATAAATTCCAAAGTTTTTCTGGGATTAAGGTCGTCGATATGTAGTAGACTTTTTACACTGACTTTTTGCACCATAAATTGGATAATCAGACAAATACATAATGCTCCATGTACTTGAAACTAAGGTGGGTGTGTTTTATAGGGCTATGTTTGTTTTTATAAAAGTTATATTTTTAATGTATTTAGATCCTTGGAAGGTCATGTCACCGTAAATGTGTTGTCCTATACGGTTATATTCATTATTTTAAGTATTTTTTCTATGCATTTAGAGAGTTTTGGAGGGTCATATCTTTATATCCATGTACGAATATGTTAATTGTATTTTAAAGAAGAATGATGAGTCAGCAAGATAGCCTAATGTTATTTATGTTTTCTTTTTTTTTTTCTGCCAACTTATTTATGTTTTCTTTTGATAATGGGATGAGAGTAGAGATTGTCAATATATACACTTTGATATGGGATGAGAATAGAGATTCCCTTTAATATGTGTATTTAAAATATGCTTTTTTTTTTAATAAATTTTAGTCTTAAGTTCTAAACTCTAAATTTTAAAACTTTAAAACTGTTAAGTTTGTGGTCTGTGTATTAAATTTTTTTAAAATATATAAAAAATGTAAAGTAGATAATCATAGTTCATAAAATGCAAATTCCACCCGTATGCAGTCGCTTGTTGATGGAATTTACCATCTTTATTTTTTTTACGCCAAAACTTTGAATCTGTTGATGACGGAGAGAATTTATTGTTTTCTCACCATTCCCCTGAATGTGGTTTTACAAGAACTATTACTTTTAAAATCAAAATGTTATATTTTTAAGGGTGCTTGGTCAAAAAAAAAACACTGCAAGGAGCTTATAAATCACCAGGTATCTATGAATTGTGACGATTGGACAAGCTTCAGAAGCTCTTTTAAATTAGCTAGTATGTGTCGCGGTCCTAAACTATCGACACCGATGAAATTCAAAAGCTGCTCGATATCCTGGAAACACAAGCAAGAAAAACTATGAATACATTGACAATCAGGTACATTAAATAGAAAGTGATTCATAGTAGGCAGGTTTTATTATCTCAACTTGAACTATTTTATCTTCCTTGCAAACCCCTTCTTCAACCCAAGTACTGTCCAAATAAATGAAAAGAATAAATAAACATACATGTGTGTCCGGTAATGAATATCATGATGTTTTTCTTAAGAACTTAATAATCCTACATCTAACTTTTAAGAGGAAGGTATGTTCATGATGTGCAAGAACTAGGTTTTAAATCTGGGAAAAGGTCAACCCCAATGAAAGTGAGAAAGCAGTGTCAACTTATTACAGGATGATGAGTTGCTTTCTTCTCGAGTAAAGCAGCCAAGAAAGACAAGTTCTTTCACTACATTCCGATTTGGGTTTTTGGTTTAGCTATGAAGAATGGGATTTCAGTGCCACACTTCCTTTTGAGGATGTAAGGTGTCAATTATCCTCAATAGGGACTTCACACACGACACCTGATTTGGCCGGTGAAGTTTATAGACAGTTTCAAGAGTCTACCCCATGAAATTGGATGATATAGTACATCCAAAACTGTTAAATATTTTAAACATAATGATGGTGATGGTGATGATGATGACGATGATGAACCGTGATTAGCCATTACCAGAGATATGATACTGAGGTATGGAGGAAAATAATTGCCGAAAAGAAATGGTTCCAAATGAAAATTTACCTTGCTTAACAAGAATGCAGCATACGCAGCTCTTGTTGTGTCTTGACCGTCCAAAAACAGTGGAAATTCTACAGGCTTTACAGCTACAGAAAGCGTTGTATTCCATGATAAATCTGATGCTGTAGTCTCTACTGGAGGTACATTGTCAATAACATACGAGCGGGAACCACCCAAGCGCAAAGGATAACGCAAGGGAACTTGTAAACATGAAGCAATTAGTGAAACAGCCTGCAAGCAAAGGATCGGGAAAAAAGAAAAACTATCAGTTAAATTAAAAGAAAAGCAAGCCACATAAAACTGCCCAAGATAATTTGGATCCTAGCAATATGAAATAATTACATAAACTTCGTATTTTGAGCAACAAATGATTGCAGCTTGATGCTATCATAAAATATTTGCAGTAATAAAGGATGATTTTATATTAAGTAAAGAAATGAACACACATGTGCAACATATCCCAAGGCAGTTGCAGATTTCTGAACCTCCTTTTTGTCTGTAAAAAAACTCATTTTCGTAAAAGGAAGCATGGTGAGATGCAGACCCAATATCGTCAAGCTTCCGGGATTAATGGGCTTAGACACAGAAGAATTCCCTGCTGAAGACAAAAACAAAAGGAACTTGAAATCAACACCCGGCACCACCATTTTGGAAGTCAAAATCATAATCTAATGTGTAACCATGAAAGTTAAAAAACGCCAAAAAATCCATTAACTCAAGTGCAAAGAGAAAAATACATTTAATACAAGAGAATTAAGTGAGGATTGCTATAAAGGGAACCATTGAAATACATGTGAAGTAGATGGAAAGATATGGTAATCTTCAGCATGCATCATCGTGATTCTCAATGATATATGAGGAAGGATAAACATAAATCGAGAATATGTTCGTCTTTATTGAAAATGGCGCAGTAACGCAAAACTGCTGATAAATTACCTAGTTTACTACTGCTTGGATACGATTCAAGTTCTTGCGCTTGTGAGGGTCCAACCAAGATCTTTACAGGATAGAGCAAGGAAACTTGTGATATCTTGTATTGTTGCCTTGCTCGAAGCTTCCTCTGCATATTTTTGAGCTTAATGTAATCCCTTTCTTCGATGAGAATTCTATTTGATTCCTGTAATATAAACGTCAGATGATTGATCATGCCATTATCGGATACCATTAGACAACCACATGAAAAAAAGAAGGAAAGAAACAGGAGAGCAAGAAGGCGATAATCAACAACTATTCAAAGGAATTTATAGAATGAGAATCCTTCCCATGTAAACGAGAGGGGAGTTTCTTGCACTGGAGTAAGAAAAAAAATACTTCACCTGCAATCGCTTCCTTGCTACAGAAAGAGAGGTACCGGCAACCACTAATGACCTCACTTCAGTACTAAGCATTTCCTCCTGTCTTTTTGCATCCTCTGTTGCAACCTTGCAATGCATTGACATGTTTTCCATCATCACTTTTCTAGCCACAAGTTTCTCACGCATTTCCTCAAGCTCATTCATTCGATTCAATGACTCCGTTTTAACCTGCACAGTATGTTCACACCCGCTAATCAGCGATCTAATTAAGTAAGTCCAAGATATCCCACACACACACCCATGCACATGAAACTATCAATTTACAAACTCCATCAAGTATTTCAAGAGTGACATGGTGCTGTGTTTCTATGGATATGTTTAAAATTACAATACAAATTGATTTTAAGGGACCTAGAGAAACAAAATAGTGGAAAGAAAAAGAACTATAAGTCCAGAGAAGTAATTCAATAGAAACAATAAATCCATCAGGTACAACAAACAAGAAATCCTGAAATAGCACAACTTTGGTACAATTAAGAGAAATCATCCCACCAAAAAAAAAATAGATGGCTGCCATTTCAACTTTTTGACACCAAAGAAAAGAATTAATAAGCAAACATTGTACTTAATTTGTCTTACCATTTTGAAGAACAAATAGAAAGTAAATGAAATATAAAGGAACCAACATCATCATTTTGGTCCTCAGAAAATACAGATTTAGTATTTAAGATTTTCGCAAGGAAAATTGGTTGATTCACCCTTTTTCCAACTAAATCTTAACAAACAAGTTTTCTTTCTTGTCTTCTGAAGAAGCATTTGAGTAAGCCAATATAATTATAAATTCCAAACTAATAAAAATAGCTAATAAAATTTCAATGGGAGAATATTACAAGTCCGACCGACCGTTACATCGGCGGTGGAAACATTTTAACTCTAAAACCAGATTAAGAGGTCACCTCTCATTTAACTATAATCTAAGTGTATGAGATAATTGATTGAATTATGCTATATATCAGAAGAGGAAACTATAACATCATCATCCAATTCCTACTATTTTTCAAAATAACAACATTGAGCATATAATTATAATATGTTGTATATTACAGTCTTTTAGAACACCTTATAGTATTTATTGAACATCAATGCATCTGGAATTCTTAAAACCCCTAAACTGAATCACAATTATAAATTTCTAAACCAACAAAAGAAATCCCAAATTTCTTTTCCCATCAAAACCCCATTTTCTAAACCAAAAAGCAATTCTTAACCTTAATTTAATCAGAAAAAGCCCTACCTGAATAAAAGACTGGAGCTTTTCTTGAAGACTTTGTTTCCTCCCATTAGCTTCTTTAAGGGCAGAAGTTAAACTCCACAATCTAGCAAGCTCTTGCTCGAAATCTTCCCATTCAATTATTTGTACATTTTCTTGTGTTAAATTGGTTTGCCTCGGTTCGACGATCAGGGTTTTGTCTTGGTCTTGTTGTTCTCGATTCTCCATGAATGAATTGAGGAGGAAAGCTTCTGATTTTGTGAATTTAAGAAGAGGTCATTGGTCGACCTCATCGTACTGGGTCTTGCCCGGTTGTAGTTTTGTGGTCTTTGTTCCCAATGATCGAATTATTTTCTCAGGAAAATTTGTTTGGGACAGGGAAATTTTCTCGGGAACCGCAAAGGGGAAAGGTTAGGAAATGAATCTGTATTTTGCACGTTTTTTATTTTAAAATTATTATCCAAGTAAAAAAATAAATGAATATATATAATAAAAAAGAAAATATTGAATTAATTTAAAAGTAAAATACTTTGATACACATTCCTTTAAATATATAGAGAAAAATTCAATACACAAACTTTAGTTTACACAAACCTTTTAGTTTTATGGTTCAGGGTTTAGGGTTTGGATTCTCGTGCTTAGAATTTAAGATTAATAATTAGAATTTAGAGTTTAGAGTATGTGGTGTAGCTTTTTAGGGTTTAGTTTTAGTAATTTAAGATTTGGTATTATAATATAAATATGCAGACTTGTGTAAATTTTACACATGTATATTAAAATTAAACCTTTTAAAATATAAAAATATTATATTATTTTAAAATTTTTTAAATAAGGAGTATTTAAATTTGTTCAATGATTAAATTCATTTAGTGGTATTAATGATAAATGATTATGTTTAAGTGATTCGAATTCGAACAATAAAACCTATATAATATGCTTTTCCTTAAAAAGTTAAAAGTAAAGAAAAATACTATCTTATAATATAGTTATACTAAAATAATAAAAAATGTTCAGTGACCTAAACCTCATTCACTCCTCAAGTTTGATTTCTTCCTATTGAAAGGACACTTGTTGAGTTCTCTTCCCATCCTAATTCTTTTCATATTATTCTAAGCATTAATTACATATTGACTTAAATATACCTTTAAACTTAGACCGTTTAAAGGCTACAAACATAGATAATTGAAAATTTGTATTGTACAATAAAAAATAATTTTATTTACTTTTAAAAATTAAAGGTCAAATTGATAAAAACTATAAACATGTGGACTGGAAAAGTTATTTTTGTTTTTTTCATACCAAATTGAACAAAAATTAGTAGAAAGATCAAGATTTTTAAATAAAAAATAGACTCAATTTCACAAAAGAAAATGGAACAGTACGTAGACTAAATCTTAAATATTACGATAGGCGTAAAGTCAAAAAATACTTCTAAATTTGATAGAATAATTATTTTGGCCTATATTCTTTTTTCGAACTAATTTAAATTCTAACATTTTTTTCGTCAAAATAACTTATCTCCGGATGAAAATCATTAGTTAACCAACAGTAAATGATTTGAAATGATATGATAAATTTACATGACAGTGTATGCTGACATGACATTGTCGTATAGAAAAAGATGTTGACTTGAAAGTATGTCACAACAGTTATAAATTAATCCAATTTAAAATTCTATAAAATATATAAAAAAAAGTTGTTAACATGTCATTCTGTCAAGCCATTTCAAGCTGTTTATCGTTAGTTGACTAACAATTTACATCTACAAAGGAACTATTTTGACCCAAATAAAACGTCGGGAATAAATTAGTTCAAAAAAATATGAACCAAAATGATTATTCAGTTAAACGTTAGGGGCTTTTTTTGACATTATACCATTTCAATGGTACAAAGACCATGACATAATTAAACCTTTATTTCATTGGGTAATTATTCTATACACTGACGGTAGAAACTAAAAGTTTCTGCAAGTGTCTTAGTTTTAGGGTTTATAGAATTAGTACAGGGTGTACGATTTAGGGGTTTAGGTGTAGAGGTTTAGAATTTAGGGTTTATAGTCAAAAGCTAAATTCTCACCATATTACCCTAAAAACTAAACCCTAAATTTTAACCCTAAACTCTAAATTTTAACCACCATCCTTAAATTCTAAATCTCTACACCTAAACCACTAAATCATACATCCAAACTAAATCCATAAACCCTACAACTAAGGCGTTAGTATATCGAATATAAATCCTTATTTTATTCTAATATAATATTTGGTATGGTCCTACACAATCAATAAAGCAAGGAATTGCTTCTAAAAAAAGGCCATCCCCCTTGCCCATGGCAATGCCTATCACCAACCAAAAAGGAAATACTAAACCCATAAGGACAATTTCTTGCAGCTAATTAAATAGATTCGGCAAAGCAACGTAGTCTTAGCCCTTCAGGCTTCTGTCTTTCTTGTATATCCCTCAATGTCCCCTATATTTAACCATGGTTTCAATTTCGTACAAAAAAAGGTCCAATTTTTTCATTTAAAACAGTGATTGACTCATGTTTCATGCTAATGTCTTCCTTATTATCCTCGCATTGTTCGTTTCCACCTCCCATTGTCACACTTTCACCATCACAAACAATTGTCCCTACACGATATGGCCCGGAACGTTGGCTGGTTCGGGGACTCCGTCGTTGCAAACAACGGGGTTTCAGTTGGATGCTGGCCAAAGTGTTCGAATCCCGTCGGTTCCGGCCGGGTGGTCCGGTCGTATTTGGGGTAGGACAGGATGTAGGTTTGATGTGAATGGTGTAGGGTCTTGTCAGACCGGTGATTGTGGGGGGAGGCTCGAGTGCGACAGCAACGGGGCTACGCCGCCCGCGTCGCTTTTCGAGATAACTCTGGGGTCGGGGAATGAACAAGATTTTTACGATGTTAGTCTTGTGGATGGATATAATTTGCCTATTGTTGCTGCTCCTCGTCGCGTGCACGGTTCATGCAATGCCACTGGCTGTTCTTCTGATCTTAATCTTGGTAAGAACCGAGAAATTATGAACTTATATTCATATTTTTCTTAATTTTAATAGGTTAATAATTCGTATTACAAAACTTTAAGAAATTCATACATTCGTATCATACTCGTATTAATTTTTATCAAGGCGGTTTAAAGATTTACGGGGCCTTGTTCAATTTATTAAAATATGACATTTAATTTATAGTTCAAATAATTTAAAAAAAAATAATATCTTAATACAAAAAATTGTTTAATTACTCTTTTGAACAACAAAAATTCACACACAAACAACTAAAAACCTAATATTCACTTAAAAAGTGCCGCTCTTTTTGCATGTTTTGAGCAAAATCATTTACATCATTTTTAATATCAACTTCTCTCAAAAGACCACTCTCAGTTGCCATCAAAGTAAGTCAATCTAATCTTTCTTGCGACATAGTTGTTTGCAACTACGACTTCAACATCTTCAATTTAAAAATTTTTGTTAGTAAAAGCAACAATAATAAGAATAGTCAATAAAATTCTATAAGAATATTATCGCATTTGTGTAGCAATTAAAATATTTTAAAATTTTTAATAAACTCATTGCTCTCATTTTTTCCTTAGGCAAAAGTTATGTATTTCTATCAACATCAGATAACTAACTCTTTTTAATAGTATTTTCAAAATTATTAATAAAAGTAATTTATCATAATGAAACAAGAAGCCAAAAATATTTTTATATAATTGATGTTGTTCAAATGTCTTATCCAAATAAATAATGGCTTAATCGACAATATGTAAGAAACATTCAATTCTAAACTTAAGAGATATTAATGCTCGTATTTTACAATTAATTTTAAGGACAATATAAGTTTTTCGAAAGTTATTAATTACAAATACAAAAATTTATAATTATCTTTATTAAAAATATAACTATATAATTTATATTTAGTCTTAATTTTTGGACCCCTATTTTTCGGAAACCCTGTGTGGTCGCTCAACTTGTACATGTTTAGAATTTTCATTGATTTTTATATTTCGGATACGAGTTTAATCTTGGAACGGACACTTTTTACCATTATTAAACCTTTTCTTTTGAAACAGCTTGCCCTCGAGAGCTTCAAGTGGTGGGAGGAGATAACGGCGGCGGTGGCGGCGGCACGGAAAGAGTGGTGGCATGCAAAAGTGCATGCGAGGCTTTCGGGCTGGACCAATATTGCTGCAGTGGGGAGTTCGGAAACCCAACAACGTGCAGGCCTTCCTTTTACTCCACCATTTTCAAAAGGGCTTGCCCTAGGGCTTACAGTTATGCTTATGATGATGGCACCAGCACCTTCACTTGCAAGGCCTTTGATTATCTCATCATTTTCTGCCCTACTTCTCATAGGTTACTTTTACACCGAACATGATACGAATACACGAATATTTAAAATAGTAAAATTATTTTAAGTACGATTATGACATGATAAGATATGTGAGTTTAATTGACAGCGTTGTTGTTACAATATCTAAGAAAAACATGAGTTCGAATCCTTAAAACAACATGATTATCTATTTTACTATTTAAAAATTACTGTTAAGTTTTAATAATAATTTAGGACCTAAATTATTAATATTAATATGATAACATTTGGAAAACGCAGGGCAAATAGATCATATGGGGGATATACACCACCATCTAATGGAGATGGGACCAAAGGCAAAGTTGTGCAGACAGCTTCTTCATCAGATTCAAATATAATATTCTTTCCCTTTCCCCTTCTTCTCTTTGTTATTGCACTCAACATGTACCTCTTTTAAACATGTAATATATCCAAGGCTAAAGTACATAAATGATTACTAAATTATTTCAAAAAATATAAAATAGTCACCGAACTTTCAAAATGTACATAATGGATATTAAACTTTAATTTTTGTTACAAAATAGTCACTGAGCCCGTTAACTGTCATTCATTGAATGATGTGACAGTTACGAACATTTGAATAATAACACATTTAATCTTCCATATTTTCACATTCAATCAATTTAGTCCTAATTTAACCATCATTCTTGATGTCTAAATTGAATGAATATGTAAAAAGTGAGGATAAAATGTGCTATTATACAAACTTTCATAACTGCAATGTCACCCAATTAACAACAGTTAACAGTTCAGTGACCATTTTGTAATAAAAACTAAAGTTTAATACCTATAATGTAACTTTTAAAAATTTGGCAACCATTTTGTATTTTTTGGGGATAGTTTAGTGATCGTTTGTGTACTTTACTCTATATACAAATAGGTTGAATTGGTGTGAAACTTATAAATAGTTTTATTCGTTCTTTAAATCATTTGATGAGTAAAAATTGACAACTAAGATTAACAGTGGAAAACAAGATTTTTACAAAAAAAAAAAAAAGTGGACTATCCTTAATAAATCTCACCCATTGAACTCAATCAATTCAACAATCCAAAAAAAAAACACACAAACTCTATGTTGTGTAAATGGATCGTACTCCATATATATAGGTTTTATTGCATTATTTGCACTTCTTTACCCACTGAATTAAATTAATTTTTCATGCAGCTACCTTAATTTTTACCAAAAAAATTAATACATAATTCAAATTCTAAAATGTTGGGGATAAAACCCCTCCAAGACCAAAATTTTTGCCCTATTTCTATCACTCACAAATACATTAAGCTAATCTCTGTAAAACTAAGTGTCCAAATCCATGAAAGCCATTCAAGATCTTAAGAGAAGGGTTTTAAAGCTAATAAGAGAGGATATGAATGCTAAAATATGGGACAATCACAAAAAGAGGAATTGGCTTGTGCAACAAGCAATCTTTTTCACTGGCTCTTTGGTTTCTGAATCTTGACATAAGGGAGAACACCCAAGAAGTGGATGATTTTCGGATCCCATTCTCGCTGCTGTGCGCGGCAAAACATCAGGAATGTGTTGGCAAAATACGAATTGAAGCCCATGAAGACATGCCATAGAGCGTGACCCTGGGGGTTGAAGTACCAATGAGATATCTGCTTGCAGAATACCCGGTCCGAAAGCCCACATATACTTCCCAGGAGCAAAGTTGCTAAATATAACTTTGCAAGTCGTTTTGCAGCAGCGTCTTTCGTGAAGATGTAGTACTTGTACATGCGAGGGATGCAGAGAAGGCAAAGAATGACGTAATGCACCTTGAAGCCAATTCCAAAACGTAAGAGAGCATGGACTACTGCAAATCCTACTCCATAAAAGAACAGGAACGTAGGCATTGTACTCCGATAGTGCCAATCCGGTGAGTAGAGGATGTAAAAATATAGAAGCATTTCCCACACCATTGGAGTTTCATCACCTTGCTGTTGCCTGAAAATAATTCCGAAATTCACATTACAAATCAACTTGGTGAACAATAAATGATTACAAATTTCTAATCTTAGTTCTTAAAGCCACATAACAGCAGCAATTTTTCTAAAGTTCATTTTACATATCAGATGCAGTCAAGAATAATCAAATAAACCCTAAATTTAGTTATTGTTTCTACTAAGCAAACCAATACAAGGAAAAAAAGATCTTCCAATCAGACATACAGAAACAATATTTTCTAATATTATGTCTGGGTTGGAGAGACATTCATCTAATGTCAGAAGCATTTGGGGGGAATGGAATACTTACACACGTTGCAGTGTGGAGTGGTATAGCATGCTCCCAATGGAGAGTATCATGTTAGATATGTGAAGGACGCTAAACCTCTTCTCAAACCGTTGTCGCAAGGCATTTATAAGGCCAATGAGTGCTAAAAGAATGCCCGGGACATTGGATATAGTGTTGAAAAACTCCGCAATGTAAGATGAGTGAACATAGTTTTTCTCACACCGGTCGGTGGATGTGACAGGACCCCAGAAGCTTGAAAACCCATCTTCCATTCTATACTAAAAATGTATTATCGTTCAGCTGATGCACCTTTTACTTAAGTCTTGTAACTGTCATAAATCCTGCATTCAATGGCCATAAAGAATTGAGATTCTAAGATCATTTGACAAACAAATTAAACAATAGTACCGGTTTAGCTGACTAAAAACAAATGCCACAGCACTTTAGATTATGGCATATGTACACCGACCCTTTTACTAGTAAGCCAAATGACCAAAAGCCAATGGGAATAGCAAAAACGGGGAAAAAGTGTAGAAAAGAATCAAAGCAATTGATATTCTAGCATTTAGTTTCATTGTTTTCACAGTCACAGAACTCTCAATATAAGGTAATTTTTTTTAACATCAGCTTCTGCCAAATTCTGCATAAGGAACTTGTAAAATCTTCTACACCAGCCGTGTTCAAGATTCACTATACCTATCTGGCAAAATAAAGTTATTACTGCGTTTCAACCCCCTTTCAACTTATTCAATGGGAAAATCTTTTTAACTTAAAGAAATCACCAAAACAGACTGAACATCTGCAGGCACGGATCTAGAGAACAAGTAAAATAAAAATGCAACCCCAGCATTACTACATAGAAATTAGAATGCTATCAAGAATCATTCTACTTCACAAAACCAGATCCTATAAGCCTGCAATGACACAAATCTTATCAAATTCCAATAAGCTTTTGATAATACAGAAGCAGTTGCAATGGCATCTCACTTTAGCCCAAGGACACCGACGCTGAAAGCGGATGTCAAGATACTAGCTAATTAAATCATAGAAGGCACTAAAACCTCTACCAAATAAGAAAATACTTCACTGCCACTAATTAATCGAATTAACCGCCGAAATCCCATTTTCACCACCCTGAAACATACATTAAGCCTATATCGCAGTAACCAATATGACCTAAGCAATCCTCTAAAAGAGTCAGCACTTCAATATTCCATCC
Organism: Hibiscus mutabilis; assembly: GCA_019671005.1. Classification (NCBI taxonomy): domain Eukaryota; kingdom Viridiplantae; phylum Streptophyta; class Magnoliopsida; order Malvales; family Malvaceae; genus Hibiscus; species Hibiscus mutabilis. Next base: position 79,405,421 of record CM033716.1, read on the forward strand.
AATCTTTAACCAAAGCATTCAGCCTAAGTTCAAAAATAGCCTCAACATACTGAATATCTCAAACAACCCCATCCCCCCAAAATCAAAACTAACACCCTATAATTATAGCAATTAAATCTACCTTTATGTACCGTTGCATTACAAATCAATCCGATTTCTAGCTATTTTATTTTCCCACCACTAAAAATATACAATTTCAAGGAAAGAAAACATCTTTTCAGGTACCCATAAAGATCAAAATGTACTAACCCTCCAAAACCCAACATCCCTTTGAAATTTGACCTTTACACATAAAAACCCATTCCTCAAAAAGTAAAACAAAAGCCTTTCTTTAATAACAAAATCGTCCACATAGTTCACCAAAGAAAGAACCCGATATATATATATATATATATATAGAAAACAAAATGGTGGAATTGAAACTAACCTTTGGAATGGGAACAAGTAAGATCTGGTATTGCGACGAAATCAATCTTAAGCTGGCTTTCAGTATAGGGAAAAAGAAAAGATTCGTGAATGGAATCTGGCGGTGGAATTAAGGAAGCAAGGAGGCGCGTGGGGTGCGAGGGAATATTATTTGGGGGGAAAGGGATATTCGTTGGATTATATAATTGATGGATGGCTGAGATTTTAAGTTGGGAAATGAATTTGTACCGTTGTTGGATTTGATTTGACTAATGATGTGAATTAGGCTAAACGTTGTGGGATTATTCTTTCGGAGTGTTCACATGCGATTTAGTCCAGATTTAATGTTTTTTAATATGTTTATAATTAAATAAAAATTTAATGTTTTTAAATATTTAAAAATAAGATTTTATCATCAACAATCAGTTTGTCTAATGAGATTAAACATTAAATCTTTTAAATAATGTCAGGAGTTTAAATCTTAATGTTGAGAATTAAGCAAATTAGGTTGAGAAAATCTTCCTCTAATAGACCTGTGTAGTACCTTATCTGAATTAATCAGTCAATAAATTAAATATCAGTGGTTAAACTAAAAAAATAAGATCGTAACATTTTTTAAATGTTATTGTATTTGTATTTATGTGAACATATTCAAAAGGCATTAGTATAAAATAAGTACATAAATTATATTTTTTTGTTTGACGTACCTACAATTTACTTTGGCTATAGATACTTAAAGTTTTATTTTATTTGTTTTAATCATTATTTAACACATAACATGTTTTAGGCACCTACTTTGACCTAAATATAATTGTAGGCACTTAATTTTACCAAAATATAACTTAGACAATGGCTATAATTAAAATAAACTTTAAGTACCTAAAATAAAAAAATAATTTAAATACTTATTTTATATTATAGCCGATTTAAAAATATTAGGGAGTTTTTTAAATATATTTCAAAAAATTAGAGGGTAAATGTGATTGCTAATGAAACCCAAACTTTTAACATCTTTCCAAGACTAATAAGCAGTCGAGCAATCCATATTCCATATTGTCAGCGTACAAAACTACAAATGGAGTTAGGTTCAATATTTTCCAGAGATGTAATCATCTTATCTAATTGATCCATTGCTAATGGACGCAACTTTGCAAACCCCGGCCGATGTCGTCAACGGATTATCTTTATAACAGGCCACGAGATTCACATTGCTGCGGAGATCCACTTGAAGTGTCTCCCAAACCTTCTTCGAGTTTAACACATCATCCGGCTCCCCAGTGAAACCGGGAAAGGTAACTCGCTCTCCGACCACGGCTGACTTTGGTGGTTCAACCAATTCCACCTGATAGACATCAGTGGAAGTTAGATTAAACATTTTAGACACCAACAGCACAAGATTCTACGTTGTGTTGTTTGCATACCTTGGTGTGGTCGTCATTCGAAGCAGCAAGAACCATTGCGTGTGATTTTATACCGCGCATGGTTGCCGGCTTCAAATTACAAAGAACGCAAACCAGCCGGTTCTGCTCAACGGTAAATCCAAACAAGATATTAGTAGTAGAAAAACCTTGGGACATAGAACAAGTATCACATCTTCCCAAAAATGATGCAATATAATCAGAAATTATAAAGCAAAGAACGAATACCTGCATCTCTTCCAACGGAATATTTAATTTTTTTCCTAAAAGAATCAAATAAATAAATAAATAAATAAACCCAAACAAACAACCAAAAACACCATCAGAAATTCTCAAAAAGAATTAAATAAACAGTTTACTTGTCACAGATCTCTTGAGGAGTACAATTCTCTTCCATTGCTTTAGTCTCCGTCGTCGTTCCGTACTCATCGGTCCCGCAAATATATATAGCATTATAGCCTCGCAGCCGGCAATAGCGAGCAAAAACGCCGGCGCTTAATACAGCTTCACCAAACAAACAAAAAAAGAATCAAAATCATCAGAAGAAGCTTAAAAAATAAATGAAAAGAAGAGATTAATTGAAATCTAGAGCTAGAGACGGTGATGACATACATCCGATGATGTTGCCGAGATGAGGAACGTTGTTGACGTAAGGCAACGCGCTGGTGATGAGGATGTTGCGTTTCCCCGGGACTGGAAGCTTCGGAGCCGTCGGATTTTGATCTCCCATTGGATTTGATTGCTCTTTGTTTTACCGCCGGCGCGTTTGTCGACGAGGAATTGTTTTGGAAATGGATAGTATTGTGGATCAAAATGGAGTCGCTGAAAGATGAGTTTGCTTTGGTAATAGGGGTTTAATGGGGATATAATAGGAGATTAGAATCAGGTGCTCTCACTGCACGATAAGGAAGATGATATTAGAATCAAGTACTTTTTCTCAAGATTTGATATTATATATATTATTGAGATAGTCATTTGCTTTTTCTCAAGATTTGATATTAGTGCAAAAACACCAACCTCAATGCTAGTTTATAAAAATATATTTACTATTTTGATCCCTCTAATGGAATTAACTTTAATTTATTGTTGAATTTTTTTCCTAATAATATGATTTTCAGCAATTTAATTCTAAAAATATGATGAATTATTGTTCACCATTTCAGATGTAATTATATTACTTTTTAACATTAATTTTCAAAAGAATCAATCCTTTATCATATATCTCTTCCTGCTCTCATGTTTTTAATATTTTAAACTTAAAAAAATACCCGTTTCTTTCCTTTAATGTTGGTTTATGCCAAGGCACTGTCGAGGTTTTTGATTTTTCTTGGTTTATAGCTTCCTTTGATATCGGCAGGTTGTGTTTCATTACTTTCTTGCTTCTAAAGTTCTGCTCTAGTCCCATTTCTAACCAGGTTGCAGTTTTTGTAAGCTTGTTATCACTTCTTTTTCTTTTTTGTAAAAGATGCCATTTTGGGTCTGGGTAAAAGTTTAATCCTTAAAAATGAGTTTTGAAGCAGAAAATTTGGAATCATGATCTGCATTCATATGAAATGTATGCATTATAAGTTTATCTGTTCTTCTTCTTTTAGGTTTAATTATGGAAGAAAAGGAGAGCAAGGGAAAAAAGAAGAAAATCGTTGGATGATGGAAATAAATGGCAATGATTCTTTCACGTCTTTTTTTTTTGATAATCTTTACATTTTTTAAAATAATCTCAAAATCCATTTCAAATAAAAATTAAATAACCTAAATAAATTTTTTTAAAGTTTAGTGACTAAAATAAAAATGCTCTAAAAGAATTTTCATATATTCATTATTAGAATAAATTTTTATTTCTAATTACAAATTTGTTTTTCAATTTCTAAGAAATGAGATAAAATTATTTTAAAAAATATAAAATATTTTTTAAAAACCAAACAAGCATATTCTATTATAAAATTTTATTGATAATAAAATTTAGTTCAATTATAAACAATTTGGCAAAATTATTTAAGTTAAGATATTAGTATTTTTTCAAATATAGGAATTTTTATTTTTTAACAATTTTTATATATTAAATTTATGACCTTAGTCCGAATCCATGTAAATATAGAATTTTCAAAAAATTTTTATTGTTCACAAAATTTTTTTTATCAAAAATATTTTTAAATAGGATAAAATTTTATAAAATAATTATCAAACAAATTTTTCAATTTCTAAAAAAATAAGAAAAGGAAATATTTTCAAAATTCAAAACAAACATATTCTATTATAAATATTATATTGTTCACAAAATTTAAAATATATATATATATATATTCATCAATATTAATATTTTTATATAAACTATATGTTGCCAAAACTATAGTCTTGTCTTCATTAATAATATTTTTTTAATATTCGAGCATGATCATATAGTAATATCTATTTTTTATTTTTTATTTTATAAAAATACATAATTATTCTGCAGACTACCCTGCTTGAATTCAAAACATATAGGAAAAACAGCACTATTCTTTATCATAATTCTACACAATTTTTGAAAACTTCTAATTAAATTATTATCATGAACTAATCAAAATATCTTAAACTTAAAACAGTACAGAATTCGTAAACTCTCCCGCTACTTCCTTCACACACCTTTACACGTCAATATAATATTTTGGATAAGAAATTTTCATAAAATTTGAAATGTTTATTAAATCAAAATTAATTTGTATTATCTCGATGAGTTATCAAATATAATTACGAATGTGTATACTAGAAACTTAAATGTAAAAACTAACTGTTTATTAAAAAATACAAAATAATAATCATGAAAAAAATTTTGATAACTAGTAAACTATTCAAAAAGTTTGGCTTAGAATTTTTTTTAATTTTAGGGAGTTAATGATTTAATTTAGAGGTTAATGTCTAAAATTTAGGCTATATTATTAAGAATTTATAATGTAAATATGACATGCTTGTGTAAAATTTATTTTGTATAGTATGTATATAAAAATTTACCCTTTATTAAAATGATAAACAACCATAAAATATTAATTAATCTTGCAAAAATATGTTGAGTCTATAAAATAATATCAGAAATTTGAGTCCTGGCATTGCAAAAAAATTATTAGATCTATCTTTTATTATAATTAAAATATTCAGTATCTGAACCCAACAAATGTCTTAGTGAAAAAAACAAAAAATGTTTTGGTCTTAATTGACACAAGTTCAAATCGCTTATTTAAACATGCAAAATGACGTTATCAAATGATTAAAAATATGTATAAACAAATATTACATTATAATTACCTTTAAACTATTAAAAAATATTCGGCATCTAATCTAAGTTAATTGGTAGATTATTATAAAATAGAAAAATTACCTACCCACTCCACGATTTGACTTTCATTTTCCTTATTAATAACATAATATTAAATAAACGGTGTCACCCTCTTAAACAACAAATATAAAATTGTTTTCGAATAAAAAGTAAAAAAAAAATTATATTATAAATCTCACATTTAAATCCTACATTTTAATTTAACATAATTTGATTTTTTAATAATATTATTATTTAGTCTAAATAATTAATAATCTTAATTATTCCAATTAAAATATTAATATGTTTTTTTATGGAGAAATCTCTCCTCTCCGACTTACCATCATATCATATTTGCATTTTTTCCCTTCCGTGTAGGGTTGGGTGGTTTTTTTTTTTAAATCCACATCAACAATTTAACCAGAAAATTAACAGTGTGATCTATTTGAATAAATATAATAAGAGTATAAACTAAAGGATCAAATTATGCTTTTTTGTCAAATTTTTCAGGGACTAAGTCCCATTATTTAAAATTAGTAAAGAAAAATAAACCGTATATTTGAAAATGGTTTTTTATTGTATATTTTTTTATCAAATTTTTCAAAATAAAAAAAACCTAAAAAAAACCAAAGACCCTAAACCATAACACTAGACCTTAAATTCTAAACTCTTAAACTTAAACCCCTAAAATTAAGTTATTTGTAGAAACAAAATGTTTCCATCTAAAAAATACATCCTTATTTTCCTTTTTTTTTATTATTCTCAAACTTTTTAATTTTATTAATTGATGAAGTTTTTACAAAAAACACTCAAACAACAGAGATTGAACATATTTTAGAAAAAAAAATTAAAAATATTTTGTATAAAAAAATTATCATTTAGAGATAGAACAATATGATCCTTTTTAGTTGAAAAATAAAATAGATTTCACCTTTCAAATAAGAAATTACCATTTAAATCATTCAGAGTAAATCAAGCCTTAAACAATTTTAAGAACTTTTCACAAACATTGAAACTTTTAATAAATAAAATTAAATGTTTTTATTATGTAATGGTTTAAATTTAATCAATTTAATATTGAATAAACTTATTTAATAAACAAATTTAAATTAGATATTATTTCATTTAAGGAAATAAAAAACCTACCCGCTCCATCATCATGCTTTGACTTTCTTTTTCCTTATTTTCTAATAAACATGAGATTAATAAGATTATTAAAATGTCTAAAAATTGTTTTCGACTTGAAGATGAATTTTTTGTTTAAATTAAATTTAGATTTAATTGATTTTAATTTTATAATTTTGATCAAATATTTTTAATAATAAAACATTTAGTGAACTAAAAATATTATTTTTTATACTAAAAAGAATAATATGAACTTTTAAAATATAATACATACACTACAAATAGAAAAACTAAAATAAACTTTTAATTATACTATAAGGACTGCGGATAGAATTTAACCATTTCTCTTAAACTTTACAAACAAACAAATTATAAGACAAGGTGAGTGTAGGTGGGGCTTTAGTCTAAGGCTAAAAGATGGTATAATTTAAAATGTTAGAAAATATGTGATATAAAATATTATCACACAACTCAAATATTATATTTTTTATAATATTTTAAGTTATGTGTTTTCGTGATAAATTTCGAAACTTGTTATAAAATTACAAATTAAATTTTAAAAATTGTCAAAAAATCACAACTTAAAATGTTATAAAAAATTATAACATTTTAGTTTGCGTGATAACATGTTAAGTTTTTATATTTTCTAATATTTTGATTATGGTGTTCTTTAACATTAAATTAAATTGGCGTACTAGACATGTCGCTGAATCAAACATTTTTTACAAGTTTTGAAGCTGAATCAAACATGTGTTTATGGTTGGTGAAGATTAAATAATGTATTTGATTAGAATTTGGAGCTTGCTAATAATATCATATTGCTCAAAGTAATCGCTCATGGAAGTTGGTATGTGTGGTGGGTTAACACTGGCTTTTGGGTTGTTGAATGGCAACTTCGTCATTTCAACCTCACCAACCCTCTCCATTCACCTTTCAAATACAAGCTCAATTTCCCAACCATTCTCTGATTCACACCTCTCATTTGATCCCAGAATCCACCTCTCTTGTGAGTTCCCTTTCCTTTTTCATAATTTTCTGGGAATATTTTGTTTTCATGGCATTTATGTTGCATTTTTGCTCCATGAACATATAAAGATTCTGTCTTTGTTCACTGGCTGTTAGATTATTGAATCTTAAATGTGCAGTTTGTGGTATTAGTGGATCATTTTTGTTTCAACTGATCTGATTTACTTACAAATGATTGGTGTAAAATGTAAAATCTTCATTTTTTTGATATTTTTTATGTTGTTCTTCAAAATTGAATGTTGGGTTTATATCTGAATTATCAGTTTTTGATTCTGATTTTGGTTTGGGTTTGATCTTTCTTGCTTGTTTTTGTATTAAAAAAAATATGGGTTTTGATTTTCAATTCTTTATTTTCACTTTTTTTTGCAGTTGTTGCTGGCACTGAGATTCCCGGATCCAATTAAAAATGAAGGTGATTGAAAAGATCCAGTCTTTACAACAGGACCAAGGGAAAGTGGTGTTTTCCTTTGAGTTCTTCCCTCCAAAGACTGAGGATGGTGTGGACAACCTGTTCGAAAGGATGGATCGAATGGTGGCTCATAATCCATCTTTCTGCGACATCACATGGGGTGCCGGTGGTTCGACCGCCGATCTCACTTTGGACATTGCTAACAAGATGCAAAACATCATATGTGTCGAAACAATGATGCATCTCACTTGCACCAACATGCCTGTTGAGAAGATTGACCATGCTCTTGAGACCATTAAGTCCAATGGCATTCAGAATGTTCTCGCACTTCGAGGTGACCCGCCTCATGGCCAGGACAAGTTTGTCCAGGTTGAAGGCGGATTCGCCTGTGCCCTCGATCTGGTAAACATCATTGTTCTTTCATTATTTACATTGCACTTCCATTTTTTTCGGGAACATGTTACTAAGTTTTCTTACAATGTTCTAGGTGAAACATATTAGAGCTAAATATGGTGACTACTTTGGCATAACAGTTGCTGGTTATCCAGGTGCTTTTGATCTTCTTTTTGTTTTCGGCAACAAATAGTCTTATTTTTGTGGCTTGTGATTATAATGGTGTTCTGTTTTTTTTTTGCTCAGAGGCTCATCCTGATGCTATCGGAAATAATGGTGTAGCGACACCGGAAGCTTATCAAAATGATCTTGCTTACTTGAAGAGAAAAGTTTTACTTTTAACTCATTGGCTATTTTGAAAGTTTTGCTCTAAACTTTAATATCTCGATTTCCATGTAGTAGTAAATTGTCGTGTTAAAACCTCTTTTAATCTGTAGGTTGATGCAGGAGCTGATCTGATTGTTACTCAACTGTTTTATGATACCGATATATTTCTCAAATTTGTCAATGATTGTCGCCAAATCGGAATTAAATGTCCTATTGTGCCTGGTATTATGCCCATTAATAACTACAAGGGCTTCATTCGTATGACTGGTTTTTGCAAAACTAAGGTATGTGGTATCACGATAATGATGCATATGTTTGGTCTGTTATGTTTTTTTGACTAGTGATTGGATATATTCGTTATGGCTACTTAGAAGAGTGGATATGAAGGGCAATTTTGTGGTTAATTCGATAATTTTCGAATGTGACATCTACTTTTATTGGCTCATCCTAGATACCAGATGAGGTTACTGCTGCCTTAGAGCCTATCAAGGACAATGATGAAGCTGTCAAAGCCTATGGGATTCACCTTGGAACAGAAATGTGCCGCAAGATTTTAGCTACTGGGATTAAGACGCTGCACCTTTATACGTTAAACATGGAGAAATCTGCATTAGCAATTCTAATGGTTGTTTCTTATTATCCTATATTTTCACCATTACTTTTGCATGTTAAAGATGTTATTACCGAATATCATGACTTATTGAACTTTGAAATTTAAAATGAAAAAAAAAAACTTGGATAAATATGTAGTTCATGGTTCCTTTCTTCCTCAAATTGGACACTGACAATTCAAGGGTTGTATGAAAACTCTCGAACTTTGTGTTTTGTTCACTTATTTTAGAAAAGATATGCAAGTACGGATTATGTAATGGATTTACTAGCAAATTTCATTTAACTTAGGTTTTGCTTGGTACGAAGATAATATCAGAAACTTTCTTTCCTGCAATTGAATGTAAATGAGAATTGAACTTTGGCAATGCTTGTCATTTTTCTTTTGCCCATGCTAATCATAGGCTTTTGTGTTTGCAGAATCTTGGTTTGATTGAAGAGTCCAAAATTTCCAGGTCTTTACCTTGGAGACGCCCTGCGAATGTCCTTCGTGTCAAAGAGGATGTTCGACCAATATTTTGGTATGTGATAAATGTTGACCAGCCAGTTCTTGGCTAGATCCCTGCACTTTACCGAGTTGTTCTATAATGCGAACAGTCCTGAATATCCGATCTTTCCGGCTTAATGATGGCAGGGCTAACCGTCCAAAGAGTTACATATGCAGGACTACTGGTTGGGACCAGTACCCACAGGGGCGATGGGGTGATTCTCAAAATCCATCATACGGTGCACTATCCGACCATCAGGTATACAATATGGTTGAATTTTGCTATTTGTTTCTTATCGATGATATTTGAAGTATCTTTTGTCCATTCAATATCTCTTGGTGGAAGCGCAACTGCAATTGCCTTTCTGCTTGTATGTTGACTTTCTTAATAACAAGTCAATTCGGATCGTTTCATTGATGGAGAACACTAAATTTTAGTGAATTTATGACAATCACATTTATATTCATATAGACTATGTTATAGTTAACATAAAATGTACTATAAATGCAAAGTTGGTTTGGTTGATGAAATATCCGCTTTTACTTTCTCTTTTCGATGATATAACCTGTGTATGATCAAAGTTGATTTAATTTGTCAATAGTTCATGAGGCCCCGTGCGCGACAAGAAACTCCTGGAAGAATGGGCTACCCCATTGAAAAGCATTGATGATATCCAAGAGGTGAAATCTCTAAATCGGAGTCCATTTGGTCTATTCTCTTCTCTTTCTATTCAACTGTCCTTGATTATGTATTCTCGAATTCTGGTTTATCAGAAATTTAAAAGTTATTGTCTGGGTAAGTTGAGAAGTAGCCCTTGGTCCGAGTTGGACGGTCTTCAGCCGGAGACAAAGATCATACATGAACAGCTAGGAAAGATCAATTTGAAGGGCTTCCTTACCATCAATAGTCAGCCAGCTGTCAATGGGGAGCGTTCTGATTCTCCATCTGTTGGTATGTACAAGTATCCAACTTATGTTTTCTTATGTATCCTCGATTTTGGTTCGATAGGATACCTCTTGCAATGAATACTGCTATCCAGTTTGAACCTTCTTCCCTTTGCTTCAACATCTCATTGTAAAAGCCGGCGCTATATCGGCACTAACTTGTTCTGATATGATGGCTTGCAGGTTGGGGTGGTCCTGGAGGATACGTTTACCAGATGGCTTATCTCGAGTTCTTCTGCTCACAGGAAAAATTAGACGCACTTGTGAAAAAGAGCAAGTCTTTTTCGTCTTTGACCTACATCGCTGTCAACAAAACTGGGAATCTGGTATCAAACATTGATCTCACAAGTGTGAATGCAGTAACTTGGGGTGTCTTCCCAGCTAAAGAAATAATCCAGCCAACTGTTGTGGATCCTGCCAGTTTCGTGGTGTGGAAGGATGAAGCATTCGAAATCTGGTCTCGATCATGGTCCTCCTTGTACCCGGACGGTGATCCTTCCAAAAAATTGCTCGAACAGGTTTGTTATTCACTTTAATGCTCACTCCTGCACTTCATATTTACTAGAATTGAGCACAATATCATCTCAATGCTATCTATGTTGTTCCGACTTTCATTATCCCTAAAGCACCCATGTCAGACATTTCAACTCATATTCGAATATAGTCATAGGGAATATGATTATTCATATATGCAAAAACAAAAACAAAAGTCGATCATGCATGTTTTGGAGACATATACTGCATCCGACACTCACCTTGAAGTCCGACTTACATCGTCGATTCCGTGTTTTTGCAGATTCAGGGCAGCTACTATTTGGTGAGCTTGGTGGATAACAATTACATGGATGGTAATATTTTTGGTGTTTTTGAAGATCTTTGAAGATGAGAATGCTGCAATGTTCAACTTATGAATATCTTTTTGCTTTGTGATTCAATGTTGTCTTTCTCCATTATATTATTTTTACTTTTATTGTCTCATGGTGTTTGAAATTTAACTTTACCAGTAATAATGACTTTTAAAAAGAAGAAAATGAATATATATATATATGATATTTTCAAATAGAGATTATAAAAATTGCTGTAAATTAAATGTGTTTATGTTCAAAATTTGTGATTTTAAAGCATTTTGAATCGATAAATATCAAAATTCCAATTCATTTAGATTATTTTATTTGTCAAAAAAGTAAATTAAAGAAGGGTTGAAATTAATACACAAGTTGTGTAAAATTTATTTTATACAAATTTATTTATTTATACTATAAATTAAAATTAAACTTCAATCTTAAAAAATAAACCTCAAATTTTAAATTATAAACCTCATAAAAAATAAACTTCAAACTCTAAATCTGGTAGCTTTTTAAAAGTCAATATAGCCTTTTATTTTAGTATAACTCGATTGGTACTGTCGTTAGTACAATATACAAAAGTACATGAGATCGAACATATTTAAGTATTTAATATTTTTTATTTATGAGTAAGGAGGAGTCTGAGTAATATAAGCATTTTACATTGAATGTTAAAAAAACCCATCAATAATTAGGAGGAAGGAGATAAAATTTATATTTATATATAAAACAATTAATAATTAGTGTTCGTTGATCCCTATAAGTAATTCCAATAGTAAAGAAAATATTATTATTTTTAAAAAAATATGAGTTTAAAAAATTATTTATAAAATATATGTCTTATCAAAAATTAAGAAAAATGAGAGCATATTATTATAAAATTACATCATATATATCTTGAAAATTATTACTAATAATTTTATAATAGATTAGTAAAATTTAATCACCATTTTATAAGAATTATATGAAATTTAATAACAATTCTTAACATTTAAAAGGTTAGTGATCAAAACAATAAAATTTTATGATTTATCTTTTTAAACATTTATATAGTTTAATAATTATTTGTATAATATATTAATTCGCGTTACACATCTAAATTTAATAGCTAAACTTTTTAGTAAATTTTTTTCACATAAAGTGAACTTTAGGGGAAAACTTATTAAATATTTTTAAAATTAAATAATTTTTTTTATATTTATTTTACTTGTTTATTTTTTCAATACGATATTCAAAATATTTTGTTTTTTTTAATATAAATTTATAAATTTTTACACACGCATTATTTAAACTATAAAATTACAAACTAAATTTATACAAAACTTAATTTCCAAATAAAATTATATTGAAAATAAATCTAAATTATTCTAAAATTAACCAGTTTTATTCACACAAATCATTTTTATTTATTAATTATTTTGTTAATTTTTACCGCTTTAATTTCTATTGATTTAGGACCTTAATTAATTTCCGATAGAAATAATTGGAATTTTAAATAATTTATTAAAAAAGTTTAAAATACATTGTTAAAATTGAATTCAATAGTTGATTCACGAGATTTTGTGTCATCTGCTCGAAAAAAAGGTGGCGGAATCGGCAAATTTAAACGCAAATATTCTTTTTGATTTAGGGACCTCTATTTGGAGTCCTGTGTCTATCGGTGTCAAAATGATGCAATTTTTTATTGAATCTGGTCTTAATCCTTTCAATGTTGAAATGCCATTTAGTTTAACCCTTAAAAAATTGTATCTTTCGATTGTTTTTTATCTGTGAATTTTTGTTTATCAAAAATTGCTGTTAAATATCTAAGAGTAAAATTACATCAGCTGAGCTATTTATAAGAAAATTAAGTTTGGTAAATAAATTTGCAGCTTCAAATTTAATAATTTCAATCTAAATTGCATTTTTAAATTTAAGCTTGTTCAATTAAAAACTTTTAATCTTTTATCCAAATAAAAAATGTGTCTGATTCTCATTTTCTACTTCATATTTGATTATTTTTGCCTGAACTCTAGTTTAATCTTGAATTGTGATTTGCCTGATTAGACAGATCGGTAAATTGAATCAAGTATTAGGGTATTCAAATTCCTCAACTTAACTTGAATAATTGATTTCAACCTGATTGATCGAGATTTTGTTGATTCTTTCGAATCAAAATTGATGTAATTTTTATGATAGTTGGTGTCTCATTTACACCCTTTGTTGAAATGCATCTTAAGATCCTCAGACAGCTATTTCTTGATTCATTGTTTTCCTTTGGATTTAGTCAAGCCCTGCCCCTTGCTTTAGCCAAAAATATTATAAGATCCGTTGACAATTTTAACAGTTAACCATGAATTTATCAGATTTGGATTGTATGAAAACTAACCGGTTAGGGTACCGATATCCTACTTGTTTCCATTCCTACATTCACTTCATTTGAATGGATATTTGTTTTTTTGTTTTCCTTTCAATGGTTTTTTAAATGACTACCACTTATTCAGGTGGTTGTTTTAGGTCATCATGGAAGCTAAATTCTTTCGGTTTCTTAAAATTGTCGGAGTTGGTTACAAAGCCAGAGCTGAAGCCGAGGGAAGACTCTTATTTCTGAAACTAGGATACAGTCATGAGGTCGAACTTACAGTTCCTCCTGCTGTCCGTGTTTTCTGCTTCAAAAACAATGTCGTTTGCTGCACCGGACTCGACAAGCAGAGGGTGCATCAGTTTGCCGCTACGGAAGGCAAAGGTATTATGTACATTGACGAAGTTATCAAAAAGAAACAAGGTAAAAAATCGAAATGATTTGCTGGAAGTGCTTGGTTTTACATGGTGGAATTGCATTGTTTTAACTTGGAAACTTGGTTGAATATCTAAAACAAAATGTTGTAAGCATGTCGGAATCCTTGAAATCTATTCAACAATTTTTAGGGGTTTTCAATAAATCACTTTGTTTTGATGTGTTTGATTGATGCTTTCTGATTCAGAATTGGATGGAAAGTAATTCTAAGCTTATCTGACATTTAGTTGCTATAAACTCAAATACCCAATTACATAAATTTGTAACTTATTTACTTCTCAATTTAACATCAATAATGAGGGTTAAGATGTATATTGATTAAATGTGTCAATGTAGAAGATGAAATTATAAACACAAATTTTTGTAATTATTACGTAATTAACAATAGATATTTAAATTTTTGGTTCAATGCATAAGTTTTATGACTATTTTGTATTTTTAGAAATGGGCCATCAAAACTTTATCCTAAAAATCATCTAAAGCCAAATGGACCACTAACTCTAGGAAATGAAAACCATATATGGATTAATATTTTTCCACTTGTTTTTTCACTCATTGGAAATTAGCATATGCAAATTTCTTTGAAATCCAGATGCTGATGATAACAGCAATAAAGCATAAGAAATCAGTTGAGATTTAATCCTTGTACTTCATTTCGGACATATTGAAACCCGGCATCTTGAAAGAGGATGCAAACTTCTCAACATCGGCCTTGAGCTCTTGGATCTCCTTTTTGTTTTCCAAACCTTTGTTGAAGTCCTTCAAGAGCTTTCCATACTGCTTTTGGATGTCCAAGGTGATGGTCACGGCTCGGTGGAGGAACTCACCAATCTGTTCTAAGTCTTTCTCGACCAAGCCTCTCGAAGTCATTGCAGGTGTACCTGTTGATAGCAATTTGCATCATAAACCGGCATCAAACTAAACCGAGCCATTTTAACAAAAAAATCGATCAAGCATCTAAGAGTTCAGTAGTTTCTCACTGCCAAAGACAAACCAATAGAGGCACACGAGAGATGATGCGCACTGAAGCACACAAGATTAATGATTATTACAGCAGTTCTTACCGATTCGGACTCCGCCAGGAGCCAATGCACTGCTGTCGCCAAATACAGCATTCTTGTTGACGGTGATGTTGCAGAGGTCACAGAGTTTCTCCACCTTGTTGCCTGAAAGAACAATGCTAAAACCGATCAGAATCGAATCGAAATCGTGAGGCCAAGAGATTCAACTGTCATACCAGTCAATCCAAGAGGTCGGAGATCCCAAAGAACAAGGTGGTTCTCGGTCCCTCCGGTAACAAGCTGGTACCCCTTGCTCATCAGGTACTTTCCAAGGGCAACTGCATTGGCCTTAAACTTGTTTCGCATAAGCCTTGAACCCGGGTGACATGGCTTGTTTCAAGGCAACAGCCAAAGCACCGATCTGATGATTGTGCGGACCGCCCTGAAGAGAAGGGAAGACGGAAAAGTTGATCTTGTCTTCAAAATCATACACTGCACCTTCAGGTTGGCCCTTCTTGGGCGGTTTTGGTCCTTTACGGTAGAAGATCATACCGGCCTAGGACCCCTCAAACTCTTGTGGGTGGTGGTTGTGACAATGTCACAGAACTCAAACGGGTTCGCCGCCTCCTACTCCGACAATAAACCAAAAAGAATTCAACTACTACATAATATGATAAAACTGAAATACCAATTGGATTAGATACGAAATTTTGCAATTCACCATAATATGATAAAACTTTATATTGAAACAAATATTGTGAGACGTATAATCAAATCCAAGATTAAAGCTATGAGATTTTGATATCATAAACATCAATGGAATTAGGAGTTGACAAAACTCGACTCAACTCGAAAAAATCGAATTATTCGACTCGATATAAAAGAATTTAACTCGTAATTTTATAAACTTTCGCAACTTAAAAAAATTTCAAATAAAAATTGAGTTATAATGAAAATTCGAATAACTCAAAAGTTTTAATAATCAATGGATCGATTTTCAAATTCGAAATTCTATCCAATATATATATATGAAGAAGGGATGAGATCCAGTTACATGGTATAAAATTAAATTACTTTTACACTAATTCATGGCCATTAGATGGGTAAAATGGATGGATGAGATTAATAGTAAAAAATGTGAAGATTATCACTTGGAAAAAAATAAGGAAACAATCTTAGCCATTAATTACCATCATCCAACGGTTAAAAAATAAAAAAGTAATTGAAATTTAACTCAAAATCCTAACCCTAAGAAATATATATATATATATAATTTTTATGGTTATAAAAAAATCAAACCAAATTGATACTAATTAGTATCATAACATTATACATATTTATAATTAAATTTGAATGAAACTTTAAAAATGAAACTAATTAGAATTTTATAAATATTATTTGACTAAATTTTATAAAGGTTTTTTTGACTTGAATTTCATAAATTCAGTTTAATTTGACTGACTTGACTCAAAAAAAATCTAAATAAAATTTAAATTATAAAATATGACCAACTTACTAACTCGAAATTTATGACTGAAGTGAACCGAATGATCAGCCCTAATTGAAATCCCAACTAAAACCAAGATCTAACACCACCAATCACCAACGAGCAAGATCAAAGGAAAACCAAGTTAAAATCCAAGTAAAAACAATATACCTGAGCAGCAACAAGGCCGCTAATGTGAGCCATACCGCACAACAAAAGAGCTCCACAATTATCCGCAACAGCCCTGAATCTAGCATAATCCCAGTCCCTAGGATAAGCACTGCCGCCGCAAATGATAAGCTTGGGCCGGAAATCCATCGCCTTCTCTTCCAATTTGTCGTAATCAATATACCCACTTCTCGAATTCACCTTTTAAGGCAAACTCTCAAAGTAAATCGAGGTAGCCGAAATCTTCTTCCCGCCGGAGGTATAATATCCATGAGTCAAATGACCACCGGAAGGTAAATCCAGCCCCATGATCCGATCATGCGGTTGAGGACCAGCCTTATAGGTTTGGAGACAGCTTTGTTGCGATGTTGGAAAGTGGGACATTGATCCATATGTTTGGCCTTCGACGCTCTCGACTGTTGAGCCGACGGTTGGCATTGACGTTGAAAATCTCTAAAATCGATGGGGAGAAACGATTGCTGATTCTAATGAAGATGAAGAAATTGCAGATCCCGATTTGAGTGGTGATGACTTTGGTGATGAGCCTTTTTTTGTGGTGGTGAGTTCGTTTCGAGTGGGGATGACATTACATGGTATTAACATCCTGCTCACATGAACTTAATAGATTACGATATGATGAGGGCACCTGAATATCCGGTCATGCCACAAATATGTTCGGGTTCCTCTAATAAACTATCAGTTAGGATGCAATTTGCAGAAAAGGAAGAAACTACATTGGCAATTCAAGAGTATTTTATCAGAAATCATGTAGACTTTATTGTTAAAGAATCCAGTTTGAGAACTTTGTTTGCAAAATGTGTTAAATATAGAGGAGATTGTACTTAGAAGACCCGAGTGTCTAAAGTTCAGAAGAAAAATTGTTGGGAAATTACAAAGTACAATGGTCGCCATACTTGTTTACGAAATTCTATTAATCAAAACCACCGTAAATTAGACTCAGATGTAATAAGCAGACACGTGAAGATGTTGGTTGAAGCAAAACTAAGAGTTACTATTTCAATGATTATTGTCATCTATTAAGCAACAGTTTGAGTATCAAATAGAATATGGTAAGGGTTGGTACGCAAGAGATAAGACATGGAAAAATGTGTATGGTAATTATGAGAAGTCGTACAATGAGCTACTGGCTTTATTGAACGCAATGGTATTATTTGTTCCGGAGACTATAGTCATGTATAAAATATTGGATGCATGCAATCGAGAAGGTGAACTTCTTCAAGTGAAGAAAATATTCAACAAATTATTTTGGGCATTCAAGCCATGCATTGACGGCTTTCTATATTGCAAATGTATGGTCCAAGTTGATGGCACATAGTTGTACAAAAGATACAAACATGTAATGTTGATTACCGTTACACAATGATGGAAATATATTTTGGATTACCTTTGCAATTGTTGATAAAGAGTCGGCGAATTCTTGGAAATTCTTTTTGAGTAATTTACGTAAGTATGTTATCCAAGAAGATGAGGTTTGTTTGATTTTTGATAGAGTATCGAACATTTTAGTAACAATTGATCGACAGAACAATGGATGGACACCTTCGCACGCCTATCTCGCGTACTATGTACGCCATATTGGCAAGAACGCTATTGAAAGATGGAAAAAACCCCACATTGCAGCATAATTTTAGGCATGGGTATGTAATTTTCGTTTTCTCAGACTCGATTATTTATATGTTATGACATTTGTCGATGCTAACAACATATATTACGAAACAAGATATGAACTACTACGGCTAAATTTTGAGAGAAAGTTCGCAAATTTAGTTATGGAGTACGACGAAGATGTTTGAGAGTGGGCAAACAATATAAAGATGGAAAAATAGACCCAATCATATGATGAAGGACAATGATACGAGCAAACGAAAGCCAACCTTGTGGAGTACATAAAATATGTATTAAAAGGAGCACGCTATCTCCCAATAGCAAGCTTGGTGAGAGAGACGTACTACAGGTTGACAAAGGTTTGGTCCGATAAAAGGTTAGAAATCCAAGCTATGATAAATAGGGGACAAGTTTGGTCCAATCTTGTGAGAAAAATGGAAAATAACCTGGAACTGACAAGATTGATGGTTGTTCATGGGTTCGACCTAAATGGACAGATTTTTGATGTTGTTGATTCCGTGCTCAACAAATAAGGAGGGCGCCACCAAATATTTTGAGTCGATTTTAGGCAAAGATGGTGGGACTATAGTGAGTTCCAGGTATGACGATATCTATGTCGGCATGGAATCGCAATATGTATGTCTAAAGGGGTTGACCCGTATAATTTTGCGGATGAATGCTTTAACTTGCACAAGATAATAAATATTTACAAATTTGAGTTCCCACAGATCGCGAATTCAAAATATTGGCCACCGCTGGAGCATGAAAAATGGTTACTAAATCCAGCACTCTGTAGAGAACCAAACATCCGACCTCCATCGACTCGAATCCATACCAGTATGGATCTTGATTATAGGAAGGTAGGAGAACCAAAGAGATGTACGAAATGTAGGGGTACATGACATTCCAAAAACAAATGTCCAAATCGACCGAATTACATGGTCATGCCTCGATGATTTCATTCACTAGTTTCATTTCTTTATATTTGTATTCGAATGAACATTTTCTATTTGATTATGAGTAAGTTATTTGATGCATATGGTTTACTTGTTAGTTAATGCATGTTCGGTGTTCATTTTGGTAATGAATTATATTCAAATAAATAATAATAATAGGCATCACATATCGAAAACAATAATATTCAGATTCAAATATTTATATTACATAGAAGAAAAGTCACATGAAATCATTTTCTATGCAATTTTTGTCCATGTCGGGGTGTGGTCGAATGATAATGCCGCGGTGGTCATAGATCTCGTAGCGATCTTTAGGGTGCATCATCATCATCATCACCATCATCATCTATCACCAGAGGCATAAGAGACGACGTTGTAAACACATAGTCACTACTATGTGGTGAAAAATGTGGGACTGTTAATCAACGTATACGCCATGAAATCTGTGATCCTCTGATAGTCCATGTTTCCACCAAAGCTCGAGTACATGGGTGACTGTGAATGATAAAAATATGGTACGTGTGCTTCAGAATCATTCGCAACTGAGCTCCCGCCCACTGCTAGATGATAAATGGGTGGCTGTGAATGATAAAATCTATTATCCACTGGATTGACAACTGAGCTCCCGCCCATTGATGGATGATAAATGAGTGGATGCAGTTGATAAAATTTGTCATCCACTAGATTGGCAAACGAGCTCCTACCCACAGTTGAATGGTAAATGGGTTCCTGTGGATGATAAAATATGTTATCCATTGGATTTGTTATCAAGCTCCCGACCATTGCTGGAGGTTCATATGTGGTTGGAGAAGTACCATCATATATATCCAGTGTACCGGATTTACTATGATATTCATCTGCTTGACTCAAGCCCACTACACTCTTAGATGATTGACCACAACCACCATATTTTTTTAGAAATACTCGGCATTTTTTTTCATTCGTCTGCAGTAGTCAAGTACGGTCTTCCATTATTGCAATAGAAAAATATGTACTCTGAATTATTTGACTCCAAATCATCGGCTTAATATGGAGAGCAAGGTGGCAACAGTTCACGTCTGTTGTTCCACATATCAACGTACTTGGCATGCTTTATTTCCCATGCATGATGACCCTGCTGCGAAAGTCCACACGGTGTAGGGTGTCATGATTCAGTGGATCTCTCGGAATGGGCTGTGGAAGCCAAATTGCCTTAAGACCCTATCTCTGAACTGGTACTCTACAAAAGCAAAGTAGATCATCGGCGTAACCACATACCAGAGATAGAAATCACTCATAAATGCTTTTGGTACATTTACGTGTGCACCAGTGTATGGCCTCCAAATAAATTGCAAAAATTATATAAATTTAACTTAAAAAGTAAATTAATTACATAAAAAATAACATGTAAAAGTAAATTTAATTTTGATGCCTCATTTTTGCAATATAAATCAATAAAAGCTCTAAACACTATCACATTGTTGTGTGCTAACCCTGTGTGAGCTTTTTCACATTCCATCTGCATACATATCTAAATAACAATTGTTTGATTATTTTTCAGATAAAATAAAAATATTTTAAAATTGAGTAAACTTAAACTTTCAAATCAAAGTAAAAAAATTACCTACTGGCAAGAGAAAAATTTCTCGAACTTCGAGTAACCGGTGTAAAAATGAAAGTTGTTCACATGCCCAAGCTTGCAATAGCAACAAATATCCACCAACACCCTTTGCCTTCACACCATTACTATCTAATAGAGCGGCTTTGCACAACTCACGGTACAAGAACGCTAATATTGTTGATCTCCAACTATAATTATCAACTTCTAAAGACGATAACAGATATGGTAGATACCGTGTGTGAACAAGATTGCCGGATTTATCCGGATACTCGAACCGACCTAATATTAACCGAACCAAAAGTTAATCGAACCGAAAATCAACCGACCGGGTACCCGAACTGAAATTATCATAAACCGAACCAGATACGATCTGAACTTAAACCGAATATAGTTAGACCCGAAATGACTTGAACCGAACGTATCGTTTTACCACTTCTATCGACAATATTTTACATGGGCTTTTAACTTAGAGAAATTCAGTCATCATTTTTTATTATTTATTCAAAATTATCATGAGAATCATTTACAAATTTTAAATTTATGAGAGACCAACACTAAATTATATATATATTTTAAAAAATAATTTTATCATTATTTCAATTTAATACCTCTCAAAGTTTTAATATTTTAAAAGGTCACATCCTCACGAGTGTCTTCTACCCTCCGCCACTATTTTCATTATTTAATTTTTATTTTTACTCTTATTTATAAAACCAGATAATTTCTCAATTTAAAAAAAAAAATCAACTTGCTTGTACCTTTCTGTCTCTACTTAAATATCCAACTTGGAGTGCTTAAGAATTAATATAAGAATCCATGTTTATTGTCTATCATTCTAATTGGCCCGTACCAAACTAGAATTGAATGAAGATGTAGTTGAATTCAAGAAAAATATCCACATTTAACATGCAAAAAAGAAATAAAATTGCCCACTTTATTGTGTGAGGTTAACTTGTAATGGTGAGATATTAAGAGAAACAAAATTTGACTCGATTAAAAAAAATTAAAATTTTCGATTTGTCTTAAAAAATATTAAATAAAGTTTAAGTTATAAAATAGAACTTTAAATAACTTAGAGGATCGATTTTCAAGTTCAAGTCAGGTGCCTCAACTCTGTTTGATATGTGTTATAGTATATGAAAATAATGAATAAATATATATGTATATCATATATGGTTATAGAAAACGGAGAATTTACTTAAATATTGTTCCCAATTTTTTTCTAAAAAATATTGCACTTTCTACAGTAAAAATGAAGATGATAGCATTAGATATCATTTTTGAGCAGTAAATTAACTTTTTTATTAAAAAATAACGAAGATAGGCCACTTTATACAAAAAAATACTGTTCAAAGTCGATAAGTATTGCTATCATCTTTATTTTTTATTCCAAAAAAATATAACACTGTTCAAAGATGATATTTAATGCTACCATCTTCATTTTCACTGTAGCAAATGCAATATTTGTGGAAATAATCGAGCTTGTGCCATATTAGTGGAAAAAAGTTAGGTGCAATATTTCTGAATTGAAACCGATTAGTTCCATAACAATATAAATGTTTACAATTAAATTTGAACAGAAACTCGAACAACTCGACTCAACTCAAATTTCATAAATGACTCAAAAAAGTTTCAAATAGAATTTGAGTTATAAAATAAAATTCGTCAATTCGACTAATTTATTTTTTAACTCAACTCGATTGAATACTCACTCTTAAATATTAGGGTTATTATCTTCTACTTCCACTTTTTTAAGCTTGTACTCATTGGTTCATTCAATCGCCAAACTTTGAGAAAAGGCATGATCAATACAATTAACGATAGATCTTTAACCGGTTCGATGATGTGAAGCTAATATGGTTGTTGATGTTATGGCGAAAACCGCGAGCATTGATCTTTAATTATATTTAAGTTCTCCCCTGAATTTTACAAAGATTATATTGTATCGACATATGCATGGTCTCCCATGTCTACTACATACGAAGGCTATATAATGTAACGACTTTAACCTCTTTCTAATTAATAAATAAATAAAATAGAATAAGCACATTTGGTCGGTTGGCCAATAAATTCATTTTTGTTTTCTCACATTCTTTTAGGTCATGAGTTATAGACCTACTAAGAGCATCCCTTCTTCCCCTAGAGTCACCCTCCTAGGTAGGACTATAATTTGTCAAAAAAAATACGACATGGAACGAAATTATAACATAATTTTAGTTTTCATACCATTATGATATGAATATCATACAAAAATAAATAAAATATGGAATAAAAAAAAATAATAATTATTTGAATAGTCTAAAGTGATTACAAGATAATATCAGTTCATATATATTTTTAACTCTTTGACAATGCACACACACTTTGCACACAAAAATAAATAAATTTAGGTCTTCTAGGATGAACGTCATCTATTTTTTTATTAGAACTACTCGTTCAAAAAAAATATTAATATTGAAATGACAAAAATTCAATCATATTAATAAACTAAACTAATACAAATTTTGCCTATTCTCTCACCGAACCTTACTCCACCTACAACTAGTAGCAGTACAATTAGGGTTCCTTGATTAATGAATTTTTCATTCGGTTTGAAATTTGTTTTAAAGAATTTTTAAATAAAATAAGAAGTTTTAAAAATATCAAATGACAATACTATAATACGACATGTTGTATTAATTGATTTAAAAATTGTTAAATTTAACGGTTAACGTTGATTAAAAGAGTGAATTGATAAAATTTTAAAGTATAAAAGTTTAATTAAATATAAAAAATTAAAAACTTAATTTTCCCCCCAAAACTAGAAGACTTATAATACCTTTAAGCCTAATTAGATTCAACGACGGATGATCCGTTGTTGAATCTATTATTTTTCTCTTACAACCTTTTATAGTCAGAAAATAAAAAAAACACTATAATAAAAGGACTATTCATGTATTTTACCCTAAATTCTATCCACAGTGATTTATGATTTAAGTGATAAATCAACAACCTAGATGAGATCCACCAAACCCACCTACCAAATCCTGACCGTCCATTTCCACATCTTTGGTCTATTTATAACACCCTCACTTCTTCCCAAATCCCTCGCCGCTTCCCACTCCAATCCTCATTTAAGGGAGAGTGTTTTCACTGATTTCTTCTCTCTTTCACTTCATTTCTCTACGTCATGGCTCTCTCCGTCGAGAAAACCGCCGCTGGCCGTGAGTACAAGGTCAAGGACATGTCCCAGGCTGACTTCGGTCGACTCGAGATTGAGTTGGCCGAAGTCGAGATGCCCGGCCTCATGGCCTGTAGGACCGAGTTCGGCCCTTCCCAGCCTTTCAAGGGAGCCAAGATCACCGGTTCTCTCCATATGACCATCCAGACCGCCGTCCTCATCGAGACTCTCACCGCCCTCGGAGCCGAAGTCCGTTGGTGCTCGTGCAACATTTTCTCCACCCAAGACCACGCCGCCGCGGCCATCGCCCGTGATTCGGCAGCTGTTTTCGCCTGGAAAGGTGAGACTCTCCAGGAGTACTGGTGGTGTACGGAGAGAGCACTCGATTGGGGTCCCACCGGTGGACCTGATCTGATCGTCGATGATGGTGGCGACGCTACTCTTTTGATCCACGAAGGTGTTAAAGCTGAAGAGGTTTTCGAGAAAACCGGGCAAGTCCCAGATCCGGCTTCGACCGATAACGCCGAGTTTCAGATTGTTTTGACCATCATCAGAGATGGCTTGAAATCTGATCCCAAGAAGTATAGGAGGATGAAGGAGAGATTGGTCGGTGTTTCCGAGGAAACTACGACTGGTGTTAAGAGGCTTTATCAAATGCAAGTCAATGGAACCTTGTTGTTCCCCGCCATTAATGTCAACGACTCTGTCACCAAGAGCAAGGTAATTGTTTCTCAGCTTATTTATAGTGTAGATCTCTTGTTTATTTTTCAGATCTGATGAAATGTGTTTCTTATTTTGTCTAATTTACTTCAGATCTGGTGTTTGTTTGTTTAATATTCGATGCACTGTGTTAGTTGGAATGTAAAATTGATATGAATTCAAACATTGTTATTGTGGAGTATGATTGTTCGTGTCTGGGGACGGATGCCGGATTTTATGTTAGGAGTCTGAACTTTTATCCTTAGTAGGACTATATGAAAAATTAGATCATCAAATTGAAATTTTAGTAATATAGACTGTAACATGCTTTATTTTAGTTTGTTAAATTGTGGTTATAATGATTGTTATAGTTGATATGATTTGATTTCTTGGAACAGTTCGATAACTTGTATGGATGCCGTCACTCTCTTCCTGATGGTTTGATGAGAGCCACCGATGTGATGATTGCCGGCAAGGTTGCTGTTGTCTGTGGTTATGGTGATGTTGGCAAGGGCTGTGCTGCTGCCTTAAAACAAGCCGGTGCTCGAGTTATTGTCACTGAGATTGATCCCATCTGTGCGCTTCAGGCTCTTATGGAAGGACTCCAGGTTTTGACCCTTGAAGATGTTGTCTCTGAGGCTGATATCTTTGTCACCACAACTGGTAACAAGGACATCATCATGGTTGACCACATGAGGAAGATGAAGAACAATGCTATTGTTTGCAACATTGGTCACTTTGACAACGAAATCGATATGCATGGTCTGGAGACATATCCTGGTGTCCAGCGCATCACTATCAAGCCTCAAACGGATAGGTGGGTCTTCCCCGAAACTAAAACCGGCATCATTGTGTTGGCCGAAGGGCGTCTGATGAATTTGGGATGTGCTACTGGACACCCTAGCTTTGTCATGTCCTGCTCGTTCACCAACCAGGTGATTGCCCAGCTCGAGCTATGGAAGGAGAAGGGAACCGGAAAATACGAGAAGAAGGTTTATGTTTTGCCAAAGCATCTCGATGAGAAGGTTGCTGCACTTCACCTCGGCAAGCTTGGAGCTAAGCTCACAAAGCTCACCAAGGATCAAGCTGATTACATTAGCGTGCCTGTTGAGGGTCCTTACAAGCCTCCTCATTACAGGTACTGAGGAGAGAGATTATCAAGAGGGAAGAAAAATATATCCGGATGGTTTGATTAATGGGTTAGTTTTTGATTAGTTAGGGTTTTTTTGTGTGTTTGGGTGATGGGAAAGTTTTTGGGTGGGAGAGTGATGTGGGATTCAGTCATCTTCTTCTCAGAAGATGACTGAAAGGATTTGAATAAGGGATGTCGGGATGTGTGGGAAAGATATACAATACTATTTGTCATTAATGCAGATGCTTTTTTGCTCCTTTTGGTTGAAAAATGTTAAACAATTTGCTTTTGTTTACTGCAATATCAGATATACAAAATATTTACTGCGGTAGTATAAATGTTTATTTATGTCTTTATGTCATTGAATTTTATTTTTAAATTTATTTTAATTACGTTTAATTTACATGTTGAGTTAATTTGTGAACTTTAAGCACTTTTTAATGAAAACAGGTCAAATTCAAATTCAAAAAGTTAAAATAAATTGATTAATGAAATTTAAGATTGAATAATTATCATTTACGATCATTTAAAATTTAAGAGTGATAATTTAATATTTTTATTTTAATAAATAAATTAAATATTTTAAAATTTTAGTGATTAAAATAAATTTTAAAAGTAAAATTTAATGATAATTTATATAATTTATACATTTGATAAAATTAATCAATTAATAAATCTGATATAACATTAAACAAAAACAAACGACAGATCGCCAACTCCCTCAATTCATAATACCCGAAACCAAACCTTCGTCCTAGTAACTCCTTAACCACTGCCCTCCCTTTGCCATCATTCAAACAGAAACACCATGTAGATGGTAAAAATGCGAGTTTTTTGCTGTCCCGAAAATTTAAAGTTTTAACTTTGGATTTAATAAATTTTATCACTTACTTGACCCTACTAATATAATAAAAATATAACTTGACTCCGATTTTGAAATTTAATAAAAATTTTGATTAAATCTAATATGCGAAGAAAATTAATAAAAATAGTAAATATAATATAATATATAAAATATAAACATATATTTATAAAAAAATCGGGTTGGGTGGGAAATTTTCACCCTAATTCGAACCAGACACGACTCGACCTAAAAACTAAAAATTTTAAAAAAAATCTGATCATATCATATCAGATCAGATCAAAACTTGTCAGATTCAAGTTTTTTTTCATCCCTATCATCAACTCTCAGATTAGAACCCAATCTCCATCTCTGAATTTTATTGGATTTTTTTTTTTTTTTTACACTCAATTGGTATTCAGTGTTTTAAGATGATTCAATTATATACTAAAAAACAAACAAAATGGACTTTATGTGGTTGGCTGATTATAGAAGCAAAAATGATTTGACCCTTAAATCATGTGAAATTGCTGTTTTTAACACAGATTTTTATGATATTTTATTGCTGTGATTTATGGACAAAAAAAGTGGTTGTTGGCGGACTGGTGGTGGTAGGTTTTATTTTATTTCATTATTTTATTAATTTTATATATTGAGATATTTCCCATTGTTGTGGTGAGTGGCTAATATTTTAATCTCTAGAAAATGGGGTAGAAAATGAGTGGTTTCTTTTCTTTTTGTCACGAGGAAAGAATTTAGTTTTTTTAATCATTGAATAATCCTATTGAATGATTGTTTATTTAACTTTTAAAGTAAATTATAATTTTTAGAATAATTTATTATATTTTAGTCAATCAACTTTTAGCATATTTTTGTTTTAATCATTCAAATATAAATATTTTCGATTTGAATATTAATTTTTCTAATTTTATTTGTTTAGGTCATTCAATCGTTAATTCTTTAATGCTATTTAAAAATTTTACAAAAACCCCCTAAAAAATTTATGATCATTTAAAATTTAAGAGTGACAATTTAATGTTTTTATTTTAATAAATAAATTAAATATTTCAAAATTTTAGTGATCAAAATAAATTTTAAAAGTAAAATTTAATGACAATTTATGTAATTTATACATTTGATAAAATTAATTAATTAATAAATCTGATATAACATTAAACAAAAACAAACGACATATCGCCAACTCCCTCAATTCATAATACCCGAAACCAAACCTTCGTCCTAGTAACTCCTTAACCACTGCCCTCCCTTTGCCATCATTCAAACAGAAACACCATGTAGATGGTAAAAAGGCGAGTTTTTTGCCGTCCCGAAAATTTAAAGTTTTAACCCGAGTTTAATAAATTTTATCACTTACTTAACCCTACTAATATAATAAAAATATAACTTGACTTCGACCTTGAAATTTTAATAAAAATTTTGATTAAACCTGATCTGCGAAAAAAATTAATTTTTTTTGATTAAACCTAATCAATTAGCCAAATATATTTGCTCGGACTAGGGACCTTTTTGAAAAGTAAACCAAAGGACTAAACACCAAGTCAAGTTGAGAATTTATAATCTTATTGACAAAAATAAAGTGTGTGACAATTACCTAGGGAAATACATATTGGACCATCAGTTTTCAAATGGATTTAAAAAATTAAAAAGAATATTCACTTAAACTATAGTTTACAACTCCCAAAAAAAATCAAATTTTACAAATGAATATCTAAATTCTAATCAATTCTTTTGTTAATATCTCAATTCTTTTCAGAATTCCCTTGATTGCTAGATCAAATGCATCATCAATGGTGTCTAATCTAGACCTGGAATCACCATATAAAATCTTTGGAGTCAGTTTTATTACCTCTTCTCTCATTGTCTGTTCTTCATCCTTTGAAAATTGAAGCAATTTCTGCTTGATTCCGATTTTCCCAACTCTCAAATCCTTTCTTGAAATGAACACTGAATATTTGTTATGATCCTTTGGTAAATGCCATACATATTGTGTATAAGCACTCTCTGGATGGAAGAAAACCGGAATGCAACCCGATAATGTCGATCTTCTTGTTAACGAATCCCCCGGAGGTTGCAAACAGAAGATCGAACTTCGAAACAGGTTCATTAAGGTATCCGGATCGTCACATTTGTTGATGGATGAAGCGCAGTCGAGGAAGTTGCATAGCTTGTTTGAGGCTTGGCATTGGTTGATGATCTCGGCTCGGATTGATCCTTTTTGTTTCGATCTTCGGGCACCGGTGAATGATAATAAATAAGGTCTGTTTTGTTTCCTGAGGAATTCCTGCCATTGGTGAACTTGGAATTTGTTTGAAGGATGGAAGTCTGTTGGATATGGTACCGCAATGTCGTTTTTCGATGAGCCGGATTCGATTGTTAACATCGTCATGTTTTCGGACCCCGGCAAGAGCCTGAAGTTGCTGCCCCAGTCGGATTTTCGGTTTGATTTTCGTCGAAAATCTCGAGCGATTCGACACGAAATAAAGAAATGATCCTTACCCAAGTTTCTTTTCCATTCAGGTTTTCTTGTGAGCCAATCAACCAAATCGATGCCGGACGAATCTCTCACCGATACACCGGATCGCCACAAATAGCGACGAAGATCCAAACCGGCATAGTACGGCACGAAAACGGCGGAAGCAACGGTCGAATCGTTGGTTAAACACTCATATTTCTTCATTCGATTATGGAAAATAACCAACCATTCTTCCATAATTCCGATTCCGAACCATTTAAACCTCGAATCCGATGGCCGAAACCGGAGTTCTCTAAAGATTTACACATGCTGAATCTATCAGTAGGCCTCGTAATCAACTGACAATCTTTGATCACGTCTTCATTGAATCTCTTAGGAAGATCATGAACATAAATGTATCGACCTAAGCATGAATCTTTGCTGCTGTTCTTCAACTTTCCGGGAAAATAACTTGCGGAACCGGTCGATTTTCCTGGAAAGGAAACTGACCCTTTAGTGTTTTCAAAAAGAAGAGCTGATTAAAACAGAGTAATATGAAGAACATAACAATGGAGAAAAGCAAGACAAACCAGAACTGATTGCTGCAGTTTTTACTTCTTGATTGGTGTTTCCATTTGAGATTCCCGGTGGAATTTTCCGGGAAAAACTGTGTTACTAATGCATGGAGTTTCATTTTCAGATTGAGGAATCGAGAAAATTGAAGAAAGAAAGAAAGAATGAAGGAGAGCTTGTTGATGAACTTTCAAGCTGCCATAAGATAATGAAAATGGTGACTTTGGAGCTAACTTTTGTCAAATTAAAGTGTATGGACAAGCAACTGGCGCCTGTCGCTAATTTTTTAATTTGTTTTTGGATATTTCTTGCTAAATCAAAATATGTTTTAATTGACACTAAAAGATTTTTATATATATATATATATAATTTCTGGTGCGATCTTAGATAGTATTTGTTAATTTTTTTAGTAATTTAATAATCTAATCTTATAGACAAAAATTTGTCATTATTCATTTTATGAAAATCATTTATTTTTTTTAAGATCATAGTCTTGTATTGTCAGACCGTATGAAAATTGAGAAATTAGTTTAACTGTACAATCATCGGTGGATTTTGACAATACAATTTGTGGCCCTATTTAAATTTTTTAAAAATTTTAGAGGCCTAAATTAAAATTTTCATTTTCTTGAAAATTTTAATTTAAAACTTTTAAAAAGTTAAGGGTCTAACTAAAATTTTCAAAACCTTTTTGTCTCAATAAAAACTTTTAAAACTTTTAGGAAAAAACTTAATTAAAAATATTCTATCATTTTCGGATATAATTTTTAAAAGACATAATTTTTAGGGGGCGTAATTAAATTATAAATTATTGAAAAGTCCGGATATAATTTTATCATTGCTTTAACTTATAATTATATAAACTTTTCGAGTGGACTAAACTAAAATTTTAACATTTTTGGAGAGTCGAAATGAAATTTTACCATTGTCTACGCTTTATATCTTCACATTTTGAAGGGGTTTAATGTTGAAATTTCACCTTTTAGGAGGCCACGACCCTTGCCTTTGCCTTTGCCTCTGCCCCTGATTGGATCTTCAGTTTTTAGAAAGGACTAACACTTCAGATTTTATAAAGTAGAGGGATGAAATTCAGAATTCTACCAATTATGTATATATTAACATATGATGCGTGTGTTTTCGAATAAACAACTAAAGAGGTATTAATGGCTGGTTTAGGCTTTAGCTTGGTAAGGTTACTACCGAGGGAGGTTAATTATAGGGATTAAATATGAATATTTTAAAATTCCTAATAACAAAGTTGAAATATTTAAAAACCTCTTAGTTATTCTAATTTTAAAATTGAGTAAATAGTTATACTTTTATTATACATCATGATTTATATTTAAAAGAAAAATATTTATGTTAAGAGTTTATTTTAATATAAAATAAAATTTTGTTTAATTAAAAAATAATATAAAATTTATTATTATTTAATCTAACCAGGAAGGAGAAATTATATCATGGGTCATTTTCGCCGCGTCATTCATGTAACCAATAAATAAAAATCACTCATCTCATTATTTTTTTCATGTCATATTTTTACTAAGTGAATCTTCACTCATATTTACTGTAAATCAAATTTTGAAAACTGTTTTTACCAAGTGAAAATTCACTTGGTAAAAATATGACATGAAAATATAATAAAATGGATAATTTTTATTGGTTGGTCTCATAAATGACGTGGCGAAAATGACCTATGATATAATTTCTCCTAATGAAGGGATGTGTCTTTTAAACCAATAATAATATAGTTTTATTGAAAAACGAAAAAATATCTAAACTTACAAGAATACATTAATTAGACATTTCCCTTAAAATTATAATACTACACACTGGCCACTTAAATATAAAATATGACCAGACGAGAAAAGAGTTAAAAATCCGACCACACTATGTGAATAAAAGATAAATACAACCAAACAACATTGTTAATGATAAATGAATAACACCATTGATACAAACATAAAAAATGCATATAAAACGATGGCTCGCTGATATTACTACATTTTGATCATGACCTATGTTGGGCGATTGAGAAAGTCTATCGATATTCAGCCTGAGAGTACAAAGTAAAGATAAATCAATAAAATAACATAAAAAATATTATTCGAAGAGTTGTCAAATGTAGCCTTGAAAAAAAAGGGAAAATGTATCATAAAAAACACACTAACATGTCACAAGAGCAGATAAAATTATCCATTATTTTTATAAAAAATTAATAAAATAATATAAAACCTAAAAAAGCAGAGAAGAGAAAAGAAAAGATAACTAGGGATGATTAGTCTAAAACTGATACCTTCATTGGATCAAATAAATATTAATTTATTTGTTTATTTATATATTTGTATCGAGATCTACATTACTATATATATCAAAATTTTAATAATGGTGGGTCAAATAATATTGGTTTTCCTCTAGAGCTAGAGCACACACTTTTAAGTTTTATATTATTGATTTTTTTTTTATATAAAAAAGATATAGTATTGTTCTTTTTGCAGGAAGCATATGGTTGAATAATAATAATAATAATAATAATAATAATAATAACTACTTAGATGAAGTAATCAATTAAAAGAAAATATTTTACATGCTCGTAAAAAAAATATTTTTTACCAGAGGGTTTATTTAAGGTGTAGAAGTAAAATTTATTCTTTCGTAAAATGCTTATGTTTAATTACGTAAATCATCATTGAATTTTACTCTTAAATGTATTTTGGTCGTTAAAGTTCTAAAACGTTAAATCTATTCACTGGAGATTTGATATTGAGCATTTTTTGTCGTTAAAGTTTAGAGATTACATGTTTTTGGTCACTCTTAAATCCCAAATAATCGCATATGGTGATCGTTCCGTTCCAAATTTCACCAGTTACTTCGTCTTGACCCCTTAAGTCTAAATTCGACTTCCATTTATCGAAAAGTGCTTAGAAGTTTACAAATTAGCAAAACAAAAAATCTAATTTCTCTCTCATCGATCTTTCTCCTCCGTTGTCGAATGGAGCTCGTTTCACAGTATATTGCTTTTCTCGTGCTGTGAAGTTTTTCACCATTCGGATTTTGAAAAAGTTCATTCGTTTGCCGGTAAATGGATGTCGCCAAAAAATTAACGGATAAGTGACGAAAAATGTTCAATATCTAAATTTCAGTGAGTAAATTAAACATTTTTAAACTTTAGTGACCAAAATATGTTTGAGAATAAAGTTTAGCGGTGATTTACATAATTTACCAAAATGCTAATCATACTTTCTGATATAATAGTCTTAAACATTGAATATGAAACAATATATAAATCAAAGTAAAAAAAAAAAAAATGTCAAAGTCCAAACAATCAAATAGATATGTAAAGCTATAGAAAGTCAAACCAGATAAACACATAACACATTATTATTGGCAAAAAGTTTGAAATATTAACAATACAAGACGGGTATAATTCAGGGACTAAATCTGAATAAAGTCAAACTAGAAAGCCTCTAAGCGCCATGTTGGTATAAGTTGGAGATGCTCAGCTCTGGGACAAACAAGTCCAAAATCCTCGGTCATGTCCAATTCAGTTGGCAACATGTTGTCCGGAAGCTCCCAATCAAAGCAATGAACCAATTGTGCAACCACGAGGCGAACGATGGTGAGAGCCAATTGCATTCCGGGGCAGCCTCTGCGACCGGAACAGAACGGGATCAGTTGAAAGTTATGTCCTCGAACATCGATGTTGGTTCCGACGAATCTCTCCGGATAAAACTTGTCTGCGTCGGTCCAAACAGTCTGGTCTCGACCTATGGCCCATGCGTTTATCAAGATGCGTGCATCCTTGGGTATGTGGAAGCCGGTCACCGTGCAATCCTCCCTAGCGGCATGCGGGGGGAGCAATGGTACCACCGGATGAAGCCTGAAGCTTTCTTTGATAACCATGTCCAGGTACTCCAATTTCTCCAGGTCCGATTCTTCGACCATCTTGGTCATCCCTACGACGCTTTTGAGTTCCGTTTGGAGTTTCTTCGTCACCTGTGGATGTCGGATGAGTTCAGTCAGTGTCCAATCGATTGTAGCAGCCGAACTATCCATTGCAGCTGCAAGCATGTCCTGTATGAACCATGAGTAAATTTCAATTAATTCGGAAAGATTGTTAATCAAGGAACACATATTGACATACAAATGAGTACCAAGATGATTGCTTTAATCGTGTCGCGTTCGACACGGTACTCGTGAGTTTCTTCCGATCCGACAAATCCCAACATGACATCGACGAAGTCCTTGACTCTGTTCTCGTCTCTAGATTGAACATGCTCTTCAATTATCTTCTCACAGAAATCATCAAAATCCTTAGCAATAGCTTTCATACGCTTTGTTAGTCTCTGGAGATCGAGTCCTTTGATCTGAGGAATGTAATCAGCCAAAT
Source organism: Hibiscus mutabilis (assembly GCA_019671005.1). Classification (NCBI taxonomy): domain Eukaryota; kingdom Viridiplantae; phylum Streptophyta; class Magnoliopsida; order Malvales; family Malvaceae; genus Hibiscus; species Hibiscus mutabilis. The sequence goes on from CM033716.1 coordinate 79,439,580, forward strand.
TAAAAGCAGCTCCTATTTTCATACCCTCTCGGAGTGTAGCCGCGAACCCTTTTTTGCTGAAATCATCCCGATTATATTTCTTCCCGATGATCATCCTACACGAAACATCGGTACTAAAAGAGGTGACCATAGAACTAAGATCAACTGCGACACCACCACCGGAAGCCTCTCGAATGTGTCGAACTAAAAGATCGAGCTCTTGTTTCCTCATCGACCCGAAAGAATTGATTTTGTGGTTACTAAGTAACTCCAAGGTGCACATCTTACGCATGTTGCGCCAGTACGAGCCGTAGGGGGAGAAGGCCAAATTCTGCTGATTGTAACAGATACACTTGGATGCTTCATGTGGCGGCCTGCTAGCGAACACGAGGTCATGCGTCTTGAGGAATAGCTCGGCGGCTTCGGGGGACGAGACGACGATCACGGGCACCAAGCCGAAGCGTAGGTGCATGATGGGGCCATACTTGTGGGCTAATCGTCGAAGATCCTGGTGCGGTTTGCTACCGATCATCAAAAGGTTTCCGATAATTGGAAGCCCTCTCGGACCGGGCGGTAATCTCCTACTTTTGTCCCTTGTTCTCCATGCCAACACTGGAAAGAAAAGGATAAGTGCTGCAACTGCAAGAATTGTACTCGTCCAGTCCATGGTGGGAATGAAGAGGTGAAGCATAAAACTATGATATACTTATAATCATGGTCAGGGCCGGCCCTAGAGTAGGTCGAATCGGTCGACCGGCAAGGCTCCATTTTTTTTAATTTTTATTACTTAAATAATTATAATACAAAAAGCCTAAAATTTGAGTACAATATTAGATAAAGGCCTTCATTTTGGCCCATAAATAACAAGTAAATGAAATAATAATTTGGTTATAATATTAGATAGATATTTCTTTTTTTTTAATTTTTACTACTTAAATAATTATAGTTTAATTTTTCATAATAGTTATTATTAGGGGTCCAATTTTGTACAATACTTGTTATTAAAGACTCAATTTTTTCCAAACATTTGTTACTATGAGTCTACTCTTAATTTTTTTTCAATATTTGTTATTAGATGTTCAATTTTTTCAATATTTTTTATTTGAGGCCTATTTTTTCTTGATATTTGTTATTAGGGACGTACTCTTAATTTTGTTTTCAATACTTGTTATTTAGGGTCTAATTTTTTCAATGATTGTTTTTAGATGCTCAATTTTCTCAATATTTTGTCATTATGAGCTACTCTTAAATTTATTTTTTTAATATTTGTTATTAGAGATCCAATTTTTTTCAATGCATGTTATTTGATGTCCAATTTTTCTTTATATTTGTTCTTAGGGACCTACTCTTAAAATTCAATTTTTTTCAGTACTTGTTATTTAGGCTTCAATTTTTCTATACTTGTTTTTTGGGGTTAAATTTTTCAATGCTTGTTATTAGAGGCTTATTTTTCCTCAACATTTGATATTAGAGAAATACTCTTAAATAAATTTTTTAATATTTATTTATGATCTACTCTTAAAATTTATTTTTAAATATTTGTTATTAAGAGTCTATTCTTAAAATTTAAATTCTTTAAGACTTATTGTTAGAGCCTAATTTTTTAATTCGTCCCGGGCCTCTGAAATCTCAGGACCGGCCTAATTCATGGTTTTGATCATAAGAACAAACATGCAAAACAAACATGCAAAACAAAGTCAATATTCAATTGCATTTTTTTCCAATCCGAGATTCACAATCGTTCAATTATTACAGAGGAAAATAATAATTTAGATTTAGTGATGTATACATAAATTGAATAATTTATGTTCAGTAAGAGTAATAATCGATACTTATGGAACCAGGTGTTATATGTTTAACTTATGTGTTAGCCGCCGGTGGTTACGTTTGTCATTTAGTCTTGAAAAATGGAGTGTATATATATATATATAGGGGATGAGATCCAGTTATATTGTGTAAAACTCATTTAGTTTTACACTAATCTATGGTCATTGGATGAGTTAAATGGATGGATGAGATTAACAGTAGAAAATGTGAAGATTATCACTTGAATAAAAAGATAAGGAAATAATCTGAGTCATTTATTACCCTCATCCAACGGTCCAAAAACTGTATAAAAGTAATTGAGATTTACACAGTATAAGTGGATCCTAACCCTATATATATATATATGAGTTAAGATTCACTTATACTATGTAAAACTCAACTAATTTTATACTAATTCATGGTCATTAGATGGGTGAAATGGATCAATGAGATTAACACTTTACTTTTTTTTTCTCCAAGTGATAATCTTCACATATTCTACTTCTAATCTCATCCATCCATTTCACTCAATTCAATAGTCATAGTCATGAATTAATGTAAAACTAATTGAGTTTTACATAATATAACTAGAGAGTTTTATTTTGATAAATGTGTAAATTTTTTGGGTAAACTACCTGGGTGACCACCTAATTATTGGGTCTGACCTATTTTGACCACCGAACTACAAAAATTCAAAATTCGACCACTCAACTATTTAAATGGTATTTTTACCACTAGCCGTTAAAATCTAACGGAGAGGTGATGTGGCAGTTAAAATAAAATTTATATAATTATACATTTGGTCCCTCTTAATTATCTATTATATTGATTTGGTCCTAATTTTAATTTAACTAAATAAAATTAATCAACCAATCAAATAACAACACATGTCATCACCCGATTGAATGAATTTACTCTAATTTTTAATTTATTTAAGATATCTATTTTCCTCCGATCACCAAAAATTAAAGAGAAAGATACATGCCCTTGGTGGGGTTTGAACCTAGGACCTTCAAAGGAAAAAAACCAAACTTTTATAACTACAGCAACTACTCCTTGATGATATAAATTGCACCATTATATATATATATATCTTATAATGAAGTAAATGCTAGGGAAAGAAGAAGTAAAAATGTTTGAGAGGAGACTCGAACATAGGTCACATGAGATGTGTAAAAACACATATCACTAAAGCCAATCATCCTTTTCACATTTATTTTAATAACTTCGTAATATACATAATATTGAATCGAGATATTTAATTTAATTAATAATTTTAATTTTTATTAAATATCTTAATCAATGATTATATATTATATTATGTTATAATTTTGATAATTAATAAATTTAATTCATTTGTTTGATCCGATATGTGTTGATAATTTTCTTAACAAATATTTTATAAACTATAAGTTTTATTTAAAAAAATAGATCATTGTTGGTAAAATTATTCAGATAATATAAATATATATTCATTTTAAATCCTTCTTTAACTATACTTTAAATATAATTTAAATGTTTTCATTTTTAATTTAATTATTTGAATTAATTTAGTGATATGTGTGTTTTTATATATATAATGTGACACATGTTCGAGTCTACGCTCAAATATTTTTACTTTTTTTTCTCCTAGTATTTAACTTATTATAAGATATATATATAGAATGATGTAGCTTTTATTATTAACGAGTAGATGGTGTAGTGGTAAAAGCTTAGTTTCTCCCTTGGAGGTCTCAAGTTCAACCCCACTAAGACCACATTTCATTTTCTTTAATTTTCCTTTTAACCATTGGAGGAAAATAGATATATTAAATATTAAATAAAATAAATTAAAAATTAGAGTAAATCTATCCAATCGAATAATGACATATGTCATTATTTAATTGGTTAATTAATTTTTATTTAATTAAATTAAAACTAGGACCAAATTGATATAATAGATAATTAACATGGATCAAATGTGTAATTATACAAATTTTACTTTAATTGCCACGTCACCTTTTTGTTAGATTTTAACGGCCGATGGTCAAAATATGTTCATTTAAATAGTTGGGTGGTCGAATTTTGAATTTTTGTAGTACAGTGGTAAAAATAGGTCAGACCTAGTAGTTCGGTGGTCACCCAGGTAGTTTACCCAAATTTTTTTACACAACTCTTCTATAAAATTTAAAACCTAACTTTCAAACCTTAACATCCTAAACCCTAAATTTACATTCTAACCCTAAATATTAAATTCTACACCCTACACACTAAACCATAAACCCTAACCTTAAACCTAAATTTGAAAGGCTTGGGTATCAAAATTGAAAGGTTAAAATTAACGGCAGGATATGTAAAGATTATCACTTATATGAGTGAAACAGATGATTGAGATTATAATATTCAATATATATATATATATCCACTTGTGTGGTTTTACACATATTTTATTGTTGGATGAGTGAAATGGATGACTGAGATTAATATATATATATATATATATATATATATATAGGGATGAGATCCAATTACATGGTGTAAAACTGAGTTTTACACTAATCCATGGCCCTTGGATGAGTAAAATGGATGGATGAGATTAACAGTAAAAATGTGAAGATCATCACTTGGAAAAAAAATAAGGAAACAATCTTAGCTATTAATTACCATCATCAAACGGTCCAAAAAAGTGTAAAAGTAATTGAGTTTTACACCATGTAAGTAGATCCTAACCCATATATATATGTATGTATGTTAGGATCCACTTATTTTGTATAAAATTTAATAGAAAATAAATGAGTTTAGGATTTAGGGTTTGTGAGTTTATGTTGTAGGGTGTAAAACTTAAGGTTTATGATTAGAATTTAGGGTTTAGGGTTTTAAGTTTTAGATTTTATAGCTTAAATATGAAGGGTTGTGTAATTTTTTTAGCAGCGTGGATATTAAAATATAGCCTAAATGGGTGAGTCTACCACGCTCGACGAGCACCGTTAAGCACCACTAACGATGAGTACCGTTGAGCACCATTAAATTAATTTATAAAAATTAAAAATCTAAAGGACTCAACGTATAATTATAAATCATTTAAACATATAATTATAAATGATTTAAAATAAAATATTAATTAAATTATTTTCCATATATATAGTATTTTTTAATTTTTTAAATAATTGGATCAAATACCAACTTTAGTCAATTTAAAAAACCTTAAACTATAAACCTTAAACTCTAAATTCAAATATCAGGTTTAGGCTTTAGGGTTTTAAGTTTAGTGTTTAGGGTTTTAAGTTTCAGGTTTAAGGTTTAGTGGTTGGTATTTGATTCAATCATTTAAAAATATATATATATATGGAAAATAATTTAATTAATATTTTATTTTAAATAATTTATAATTATATGTTTAAATAATTTATAATTATATGTTTAGTCCTTAAGATTTTTAATCTTTATTAATTAGTTTAATGATTCTCAACAGTGCTTATCGTTAGTAGTGCTCAACGGTTCTCGTCGAGCGTTGTAGAATTTTTCGGCCTAAATTTAATTACTTGTACACTTTATTTGTTTTTCTTTGGATAATATTCACGTTTTATACTGTTTATTTCAGTCATTTATTTACCCTTATCCAACGGTATATATATATTGAGATCCATTTATATCATGAAAAACTTTTTTAATTTTATTTATTTTTTTGGATTGTTGTATAAGAGTAAATGAGTTTTGCCGATATATATTTTATTCATTGACAATGTAAAACCTAAGAATTTTACATATGTTTTGGATTGTTGAATTACTGAAAATTGATGATTAATGAGAAAATATTTAGACAAAAATAATAAGCAAAATTTTATTTTTAGCCATTAAAATTAATTAATTTAACTATCTCAAAAATGCGTAAAATTTTTAATTTTAATAATTTTAAATTCCATTGCCAGTGTGCAAAATATTATCTTTTAAAACTGTCTGAACTGACAATCGAATTATAGTATTAGACCGTTAATGTTTTGCAAGTTTAAAAACTATAGTTATTCGAGTAAAACAGAATTGAATTTTTATTTTGTCTTTCTTTTCAAATAATAAAAATAACTCATAATATATTCGGGTTTGAGTAAACCTAGACGAAATGATAAATTAAATAATATATAAAAATGATAAAAACGAATATAATTCAAGAACTAAATCATATAATTAAAATAGAAAGCAATTAATTTCTCATGTATTTAGGCGCCATGTTGGTATAGCTAGAAGATGGTTGGCTCTAGGACAAACGAGTCCAAAGTCATCACTCATATCCAACTCAGTTGGCAACATATTATTTGGAAGCTCCCAATCAAAGCAATGAACCAATTGTGCCACCACAAGCCGAACGATGGTGAGACCCAATTGCATTCCGGGGCAGCCTCTGCGGCCGGAACCGAAGGGGATCAGCTCAAAGTTTTGTCCTCGGACATCAATGTCGGTTCCGACGAATCTCTCCGGATAAAACTTGTCTGCGTCGGTCCAAACCCTTTGGTGCCGACCTATGGCCCATGCGTTGATCAAGATGCGCGCGTCCTTTGGTATGTGAAAGCCGTTCACCGTGCAATCTTCCCTAGCGGCATGTGGCGCCAGCAATGGTCCTACTGGATGAAGCCTGAAGCTTTCTTTCATGACCATGTCCAAGTACTCCAATTTCTCCAGGTCCGATTCTTCGACCATCCGTTTCACGCCTACAACGATTTCGAGTTCCTTTCGGAGTTTCTTTGTCACCCGTGGATGTCTGATGAGTTCTGCAAGTGTCCAATCGATTGTAGCCGCTGAAGTATCCATGGAAGCCGCGAGCATGTCCTACAAGAATCAAACAATTTTCGGATCGAAAGGCATAAGGGACTAATTTGAAGAGAGACATATGTTCAGATATAGAAGAGTACCAAGATGATTGCTTTGATCGTGTCTCGTTCGACGCAGTACTCCTGAGTTTCTTCCGATCCAATGAATCCCAACATGACATCGACGAAGTCCTTGACCCTGTTTTCGTCTTTAGATCGAGCACGCTCTTCAATTATCTTCTCTAAGAAGTCGTCACAATCCTTGGCAATAGCTTTCATGCGCTTTGTTAGTCCTTGAAGATCGAGTCCTCTAATTTGAGGAATGTAATCAGCTAGATTAAAAGCAGCTCCTATTTTCATACCATCTCGGATTGTCGCTTCGAATCCTTTTTCACCGAAATCGTCTCTGTTATATTTCTTTCCGATGACCATTCTACAAGCAACATCGGTACTAAAAGACGTGACTTCCGAACTGAGATCAACAGCAACACCGGCGGAAGCAGCCTCTCGAATGCGTCGAACCAAGAGATCGAGTTCTTGTTTCCTCATCGACCCGAAGGAAGCAATTTTGTGGTTACTAAGTAACTCTAAGGTGCACATCTTGCGCATGTTGCGCCAGTACGAGCCGTATGGGGAGAAGACCAGGTTCTGTTGATTGTAACTAATGTGCTTGGAAGACTCATGAGGCGGCCTGCTAGCAAAAACAAGGTCATGTGTCTTGAGGAATAGCTCGGCGGCTTCGGGGGATGAGACGACGATTATGGGCACCAAGCCGAAGCGTAAATGCATGATGGGGCCGTACTTGTGGGCTAATAGTTGAAGATCTTGGTGCGGTTTGGTCCCGATCGAAAAAAGGTTTCCGAGAATCGGAAGCCCTCTTGGACCGGGAGGTAATCTCTTATTTCCATCCCTTCTCCCCCATGTCAACACTAGAAAGAGAAGGATAAGTGCAGCAACTGCAAGACTTGTACCCGTCCAGTCCATGACGAGAATGAGGCGAGGAGGTCCAATTGAAGGGCTTTTATAATTGCTAGGTGAGGGAGATAAAGGAGCTTAATGTTTCTCGAGCAAAGTTTCAAGTTTGAGTCTTATGGATCGAGTTAAATTTAATCGAGATTCTTGTAAGTGCACCAAAACATTTTCAAAATATTTCTGGCTGTCAATCACGATCAATATTTGTTTAGATTAATTAAGTTTAACTTATGTGTTAGCCGCCGGTTACATAACTTGAATTTTACAGCCTAATGGCATCATAATATTTGTCTATATATGAATTTATGTCAACTCTTAGGTTATTTTACATATATCCAAAGAGTTACCTAAATAATAGTATTACTAGACTTTACCTATATTAAAAAATAAGGTAGAAATTTTGGCGAGTTTAACAAGTAATTAGTCGAGCAAAATTTTATCGAGCTTAACGAGCAATGAATCGAGTCGAACAATAAATTTTTTTTAACGAGCACTACTCAACTCGCTCGATAAACACCCTTAGTATGGTTAAATGATGATGTGATCATATTAAATATTAAACTAAGATCAATTATTTTGTCTTTTTGTCAACGTCAACATCAGATATTTTTGTCATTTTATGTCAAAAAATATAAAAACATATAAAAAATATTTAACTTGTTAAAATGTAAAGTTAATCATACTCATAATTTATCATGTATTCTAAGTGGGTATATTCAAAAAATTTAAAATTTTGAGGGCTCCTTTGAAGAGGATATTTGTATACGGTATACCCGATTTCAAATATATGTCAATTCCGGATGTCGGATATAATTATTAAAAAATGAAAAATCGAGGGATCGAATTGAAATATTCCTCAAATTTGGATGGGGAAACAAGCAATTCCTGTCTTTTAAATCAGATGTTAGAAAATTACTGTTATTCCCCTTGGAAAAATATGAGCTTAACAACAATGAATTCAAGAAGAACAAAATTTAAGACAAGCTTTCCTAGAATCTAATTATTCCAGCTTCGAATTCCAAGACAGAAACCTTAAAATCTTCAATCTTTCTTCACAGCGGCACACTCGGAAAATTGCAGCGTCCACGGCCTGCTAAAGCACAAAAAATTCAGTTAGTCGATTATGGAGTGTAAATAAAATTTGGGTCGGGACGAGATTGAAAAATTTCATTTCAGGTTTCGAGTTAGTTGGTGCTTAGATGCTAGATAAAGTTCGGAACGAGATGAGTTTAGGTGTATATGGGTTGAGTCGGATCGAGGTGAGTAAAAAATCGACATGTTCCGTCACGTTCTCATCCTTAATTGGAATTAACCGAGAACTTACTCGGATCCACGGTTGTTTCTCTGGCTAATCCATTGAAGCTGCAAATTGCCCCCTGGCTCCGGTACTTTGACCAATAAGAACTAAAAGCATAGCTTGCATGTCAAAATACTGATACCGGCTCGTGGCACTCTCCCCCGGGAACCAATGCCGCGCAAGTTTGATTATCGATGCCGCAGACACTGGACAATGCCGATGGCAAGCTAACTTCGTTGACCCACGGTGCTACTTCGCACCAAACTTTTCCTTTATATGGCACATTGTTTTCGGCCAGTGGCAGCGGCTTGTAGTCGGACATGTTACGGCTCCTGGTGAGATCGATTTCGTAAACAAGCGTTCTGGTTGCATGTAGCATGCCCCAATGCCTCTCTGTTTCTGGACCTCTTTCGGCTTTCATCATATAGGGAGGAAATGAATGTTGGTACGATTACACCGGGACTTTTAGGGGTCCCCGGTAACGGTTTCAATGTCATTTTTCGGATGAGGTTTCGGTTATAAGTGGCTGCATTGTAGATGTTTGCACCGATTTCATCGATATTTCCCGCGGTAGGCCAACCTGTTCCAGATATTGCTAGTCGGATATTCCGGAATCCAAGCTTCTCGATGGCGAATGTGACCGAGTCAAGCATTTCGTCTAGGAGATTTGTGTAAACTAAGCCACTGCCGGGGTCGGTTTGTGTTAGATTTCCTCTTAAAAGAGCAAAATCTAAGCTAATTTTGTCGGATTAGCGGACCAAGCAAAATAAGGGTAGACATCGAGGAAAAGAACTTATTTGGTCCAGTTCAAGAATTTCAGCACCCTCGGCATCATGGTACCCGAAATATCGGACCGGAATGTACCGTTTGACTGCAGCGCATCCATCGCTAGCGTCGTAGTGACCTTAACGTTTCTAATACCATGAGCATTCAACGAATTCTTAATCCCACGCATCGCAGGCAGAAGGGAGTCGTACAACATCGTTCGATTGCTGCCTAAGCCGGAGTTGAGGACTCCATTGCCTACCAACACGAACCGAATCAGGGTATTAGGATAGTGAGGTATGAAACTGTTCTGGACCCATTGTTCGGCATACGTTTCGTTCGAACCGATTCAGATGATGTCGTCATTAGGAACCATAACGGCGACATGGATCCTGGTTCCCGACAAGAGTGTTAATATTTCAGGGTTTGAATCGTTGAGCTTTATCTGGCCAACTTTCATGGATTTCATGATCTGAATCGATTCGTATGGCGACGGCAAATCATCCCCTTCTCGACCATAGTTTATCCCAATCTTACCGGACATTTCTGCCACTGCTGAATCACAAAAGAAAGCAATTGAACTAACACTGTCGATACTACTGAATAATGCAAATTCACACACATACATACATACATACATACATACATACATACATATTGTATGGGATGTAGGAACTTACAAGAAACAACAAGAATAGAAAAGAGCAAGAGGAGAGCAAGAGAAGCCATTAGTGATCAAGATAGTTTCTAAAATTGAATAATGTAATGATTTTGCCCCCAAAAGTGCTTAGCTTTTAAAGAGAAGATAAACAAGCCCCCAACCCCCAAGATCATGGGTGAATTAAGTAGAAAGTAGCAAAGTTTTGTTCGTATTTTGTTCATGTAAATTGTTTATGTTAAGCCCGATAAATTAAAAATATCAAATGTTCAAATTAAAATTTTAATACACATGTTATAATATCGAGTAGATCAAAATTTTAAGTTCGTGACGAGCACGATTATATATCTAAACCCAACCACTAATTAGAATACCCAATTTCATATAAAGTTATACAAGTAAAATTTTCAAGTATCATGTAGGAATTAGGATAGTAAATGTGGTTTATTGATATAATATATGAATTTATTCATTCAAAGCAAGGCAGTTTACAAAGGTTGGAAGTTAAAGATTTCTTCTTGAATGTCTTTGAATTCCATTTATAAATTTTTTGGATTGCCCTTATAATTATAACTATATTCAAATCAGTAGAAAGCTCAATTGAATTGAAATTTGAAATATTTTAAGACATAACATGTACATAATGATATTTGAACGCAAAACAAATCCTAGAAAGAATCTATACACAAAATTATACATAGTAAAACTCGAACTTAAACACTCAATAACATACGTAGCCAAGTCTCAGTTGACCAGTTAAACATAATTAAACACAAAAATGAAGTTATGATTAAATATTGAGAGGGGTTAAGGATCACTTAAGTATTTAAATCTAAATATTGGGGAAACAATAAATTTATTTAACTAATATTTAAACTAAAAAGGACCTAAAATATTATTATATTGAAAAATTTAGGACAAAGAGTAACTTTGTCTCTGATTAAACGGCAACACAAGGAAAAAATATTTAAATTACAACATAAAATAATACATTATATGGATATATAAAAATATAAATACAAATGATTAAATTGTTAAAATATATATAAATAGAAAAAACTTTAATATAGGCTGTGTAAACTAAAATTTACACAAGCCTTTTAGTTTTAGGAGTTTAGTTTAGTGTTTAGAATTTAGGGGTTTGGGTTGCAATGTTTAGAATTTAAGGTTAGTGTTTAGAATTTAGGGTATAAATTTTAATGTTTAGAGTTTAGTTTTTAGGGTTAGGGTTAAGAATTTAAGATTTGAGTTTTATAGTGTAAATATGCAGACTTGTGTAAAATTAATTTTACACAAGCCTGTATATTTATATCATAAATCTAAATCATAAATTATTAAACCTAAACCCTAAAAAACAAAACTACAAACTCTAAAACCTACGACCTAAACCCCTAAACTCCAACACTAAACCTAACCCATAACCCTAACCTCTAATCTATGCCATCCTGGATGAAAAAATAGTTAAAATGATTTAATATAAAATTGGATTACTATTTAATATATTGATGATGATTTTTTTCTTCAGATTACTTTGATCCATCGTTATATGTCCGTAATTAATATTTAATAGACAGAGACATAACTAAGAATATTAATAAAGATCAAGTTGCTTAGGAACTTATTTAAATAAAGAAAATTAGTGGCATGACTTAAATTGAATAACATTTAAACTACAAGGACCTATATTCGAATTAAACCAAAAGCTTGGGAGGGCGAGGACCATGGGATGCCACTAACAGTGGATTAAAACATTTTGAAAAGAGAAAAGAATGGGTTAATAAGGGGAGAAATCAATAGCTCTATTTGCCAAGGTTTAACACAACAAAGGCAACAACTTGAATCAATCAATATAACTATGGGTAAATGAGCCTACTCGAGTTCGATTCGGTTCAAATTTTTAACGAACCGAGTCGAATTCAGCACTATTCGAATCGGCCGAATCGAATTCAAGGTTATTCAACTCGAGTCGAGTTCGTATAGTGTTGAGCTCGAATAGAGTGTTAATCAAACTTTGATCAAGTTAGACTCGAATATTAAGTTCACAAAACAAGGGTGGTTTTTTACACATTCCTCGCTGTGTTTTCACTTGCAACGGTCCATACCCATGGGCGGATCTATTCTTATACCTCATAGGTCAAGTGACCTACCATAAAAAACTATAATGGTGAACGGAGGAGGTGATGAAAGATGGGTCAACAAAGAATTTTTAGTTCTTAAAGGCACTTTGGCACATTCGTTTGTTCAAGATGATGGTGGAAACGAGAATGGAAGTGAACTCGCACACCTTTTCTTGTGTTCTGAAGTGTTTAGCAGTTCTAGGAGGTCTTAAAGAAGGTGAATGTGTTCATGGATATTTGTTAAAACTGGGTTTGGTTGTTGTAACAGTGTTGTGAACTCTCTTTAGTAACACTTTACTGGATATGTATTCAAAATGTGGTGATCTCGAGAAAATGGGTGAAAGAAATGTTGTGTTATGGACTTCTATAATAGCAGGTTACACCCGAGATGACCTGTCTGATGGAGCCATCAGATTGCTCTAACAAATGGGGAAGGAAGGTGCTAAACTAGATGCCGTTGCCATCACAAGCATTCTTCATGCTTGTTCTAGAAGTGGTTCACTGTATAATGCCAAGGATGTACATGATTACATAAAGACAAATAACATGGAATCGAATTTGTTTGTGTAATGCACTCATGGATATGTATGCTAAATGTGGAAGCATGGAAGATGCAAATTCTGTTTTTGGTCAATGAACGAGAAAAACATTATTTCTTGGGATACCAACGAAGCTCTTAAAATGTTTGCTGCAATGCTCGAAGAACATAAACCTGACAACAAACCTATGTCATGATTTCTCCTTGCATGTGCCAGCCTATCTGTTCTAGAAAAAGGCAAAGAGATACATGGTCACATATTGAGAAATGGGTATTCTTATATCGACATGTTGAAACTCACTCGTCGACCTATATGTAAAGTGTGGAGTTCTAGGTCTTGCACAATTATTTTTGGAAATGGTTTCTTCAAAAGATTTAATTTTGTGGACACGGTATGCATGGGTTTAGGAATGAAGTTATCACGACCTTCAACGAGATGAGAGATGAAGGAATTGAGCCGGAGAATGTATTTATTATCAGTTGGTGAACTACCAAGCTTAAATTTCTAGATCCGCTCCTGTCCATACCTCTTTAAAATCATGCCTAGGTTATTCGGTTTTCCATGACCGGGTGTCATTCGAGCTCGATGTGAGCCGCGGCCCCGATTCCCTCATCGAGATGCTCATCTGTGTGTCGTAAAGTGATGTATCACCAAACGTCGATGTATCCCCTTCCGTCATTTGCCATCTTTGTAGAGCTTGAAAAAGGCTCAATTCGAGGTCAATGCCCGTCGGTTCATCCTCCTCTTGGCTTGTCGGTTTCGGTTTCCATTGCTGAACTAGAGGGCTCAGCACGTTAACCGCATGCCCCATGTCGGGTCTATGGGATGGCTCGCGAGCTGTGCAGTGACCGGCTAACTCCGCTACCTTCAAGATGCTCATCTTCGTCTCGCCGTCACCGTCGTTTTCTTCGTTGCATTTGATTGTTTCATCCACAATTTTCGGGATTTCGAACTTGTTTATTAGCACCCTGCGGAACCATGCCACTAAATGTGATTCTTCATCAGGTAAGTTCATATCTAAAGCTTTTCTGCCAGTGATTAGCTCCATTAACACCACTCCGAATGCATACACATCCACCTTTGTTGTCACCCTTCCGGTTGCTGTCAAGATTTAAAAACAAAATATATATTCGTATTTGACACAGACACGAGTAATTCATGCATATAATGTTGAGAAGAGGAACAACATACTAGCATATTCGGTAGCAAGATATCCGAATGTTCCGGCCAATCTCGTCTCCAAAGAATTTTTCCCTTCGGGTGCATTTCGAACAAGACCAAAATCAGCAACTTTAGCCCTCATGTCATCCCCTAGGAGTATGTTAGAAGGCTTCAAATCCCTGTGAATGAAACTCTGTTGAGCCAATGAGTGCAGATACTCAACCCCTCTGGCGACATCGAGAGCAATGACAAGCCTTTGCTTCCAAGTGAGCGGCGAACTGCCTTCTTGCCGTTGCCATTGGAACAAATGCTGGCTGAGCGTACCCTGAGGCATGTGCTCGTAAACCAAGAGCCTCTCGTTGCCATTGATACAATAACCCAACAGAGCAACTAAATGCCTATGCCTAACCTTTGAAAGCACACCAATTTCAGCTTGGAACTCATCCAATCCCTTTGTCCCTTTGTCAGCATACAACATTCTCTTGACTGCAATTTGTGTCCCATCATGCAATTCACCTTTATAAACAACCCCAAAGCCTCCTTTGCCTAATATGTTATCATCACTGAAATTGTTAGTCACTTCTCTGAGGACTTCGATCGAGATCGTGACGTTTCCGCCTCAAAGACATGTTGGTTGCTTTGGTCAGTACTGGCTTGGCTTTGGTTTTCGGTAATGTCGGTCTTTCCGACACTGGTTGCCGCACTCTTAACTGCTCCTTTCTCGGCATCGATGTTGTTATTCATCTTCCCAAGCTCCCCATCTTTGTTTTTCATGATAAATTTGTATGAAACAAAGCAGAGAATAGCAAGGAAAACCACTCCACCAATTGCTATGACTACAATCAAAGCCTTGGAAGTTTTACCTTTGACAACCTTACTAGAGTTTGAGCCTCCACCACTTGAAGAAGCTCCTCCTCCACTCGAACTACTTGAACTAACGGAGCCGCCACTGAAATTATTGACGGGTTTTACGAATAGATTCTTCCTCAAGTAAACGAATTTCACCGAACTAGAAATTTCTGGGATTTCTCCACTAAGGTCATTATTAGACACATCAAGAAGTTGCAGATAGGCTAACTTAGTAAGACTATCAGGGATCGGACCAGTCAAGTTGTTATCGTTCAAATTCAAGTTCTTCAACGCCTTGAGGTCCCCGAATGCAGGCGAAATCTTCCCGGACAAACCTTTCTTCGCAAGATTCACCGTGATCACACTCTTGTCTGAATCACAAGTGACGAAAGACATTTTGGAAGCATCGTTCCCCTCCCAACTATCCGAAAGCAAAACCGGGTACCCGAAACCGCCGGCTATTTCGATCAATGTCGAAACTTGAGGATCACAAGGAGCCCCATTGGTATTACAGAAATTGTTGCTTCCATTGATTTGAGCTTTCTCAACCGTGTTAGGAAATATGGGGAATGGACCCTGCAATTTATTCTTATCCAATGAAACATTCTTCAAACTCGAAAGATTAAACAACGATTTCGGAACCGGACCTGTCAACTGATTGTCTCTAATCTGCAAATCGAACAGGCTTGTACATTTAGACAAATCCGGGATCGGACCGGTAAACGAGTTAGCATGGACCCAAACCTGAGCCAACTGTGTCATGTTGGATAAAACATCCAATGTGCCGGTGAATCCGAACCCGGCGTTTTGATTGTTGATCCATAAGTTTTGAATCATTGAACCGCCGAGAGAAGCCGGCAATGTGCAGTTAAAATTGTTGTAAGACAACCTTATACTCTGTAAACTGCTTAAAGATCCGAAGATATCAGGCAATGTACCATAGATGTTGGTGTTGCTGACTTCGAGCTCGACAATCGTTGTCAATTTCGATACGTTCGGGAAAGTCCACGGACCGCGCTTCGGGTTTTCGCTCAAGCTCAGCCTTTGAATGCTTGATAATCCGGCGAATGCATTTGGTGTGATTGAACTGAAGCCATTGAAATCTAGGAAAAGGCTTTGTAAGTTGGATAGGCTGCCGAAAGATGGGATGTTGCCGGACAATGAGTTCCGTTGGAGCGACACGCTGCGGAGTTCCGACAAGTCGGCGATCTCCGGAGCGAGGGTGCCCGACACTGATTTGGATGCCAGGCTGATGTAATTCACACGGCTGGATTTGTCGCAGCTTATGCCCTGCCAGTTACAATAGTTGTTTGTCGAGGTGGACGACCACCCTTTGGGAGCGTCACGGAAGCCTGAAGCTATCTTCTGAATCGCCGCACTGTCGTCTGCGGCGGAGGCGAGGACGGCCGATATGATGAGGAGGTGGAGGAGGATGTTGTGGTGGTAGCAGCAGTTGGATTTTTTCATTTTTTTCTTACAAATTCAAAACAAGTGGGTTTGATCATCCAACAACGTCGGATCTTTCGGATTTTATGTCGTTTCGACAACGTTATTTCTCTTATTTTCGGCGACGGAAAAGAACTGAAGAAACTCGGCAATGGCGAAATGAACAGAACAGTGTTTTTTTTCTTTCACGTTGAATAGAATAGTAAGACGAAACTAAAAGATTAATTAATTTTTTATTAATTTTATTTTTAATTCATTATATATTTATTAAATTTAAGAAACAAATAAATTATTTTTTAAATATTGCTTAATTTATTTATTATATATACAAACAATTTCATATACAATATTATTGAGTTCACAATATTCGAATGAAAAGTTTGATGTTCAAATATCGATATCAGTATTATTTTCTTTATTGGTAAAAAAATATATTTTGAGTTCATTTTAGTAAGTAAGCATGTGGATTTTAAATTATTTTTGAATTTTTCCTTTAAATTCAATCAAATATTGTTAATGATGAAAAGTTCAGTGATTAATAAATTTTATTTATTAAATTATAATAATCATATATTTTGATTAAAAAAATAAAAATTAAATTTCGCATCTTGTTTTTATTTAGTTATGTAATTTCCAGTACTAATTGATAAAAAAAACCTTTTAAGATCTGTTCGAGAACCGGATTATTTGTCCGTTTAATTAAATTTTTTAGGTTGAATTTTAGACAATCCAAATTAATATATTATTTTTATAACAAAAGTATTATTATCACGTAGCTCGTTTAAAAGCCTCCTTAAACTTAACGGAAAAAAAAGTATACATAATAACAATTTACAACGCGAGAACACTAGTTCGAAACATTAAAAACTGACATATTCTCTTGTAAGAGGTTAACAATAGAAACCGATAAATCACCAAAGAAAACCAAAGCAAGACTCACAGTATTTGTCATCTTCGCCAAAACATCGGCGACTTTATTGCCACTTCGAAGAATATAATGATATGAAACACTTCATTTCTTCATACACAAATATTTGATACATTACGTAAGAGCAATTGAACAACCATTATGAACATTATGTTGAATCAACTTTGATAGAAAATCCTAAATAAATGCCCCAAAGTTTAGCCTCTAGAGCAGAATAACAAAAATTCTCATTAAATTTCTTAAAGTTTTGAAAATTTTAATTTTAAAAAACGAACTACACCCTTATTTTTTTTAAAAAATTTAGTTTAAGTCCCTATTTAAAAAATCTTTTAAATTGACCACATAAATTCTTTTATCAAATTTTGTTAATGATGTCGATGTCACTTAACTGTTGAGACAGATACCATGGACAAGTAGAAAATAGTTGAATTAAATTCAATTAATTTCTAATTGATTTCAAATAGATAAATTAT
The DNA here is from genome assembly GCA_019671005.1 of Hibiscus mutabilis. Taxonomy (NCBI): domain Eukaryota; kingdom Viridiplantae; phylum Streptophyta; class Magnoliopsida; order Malvales; family Malvaceae; genus Hibiscus; species Hibiscus mutabilis. Next base: position 79,457,351 of record CM033716.1, read on the forward strand.
TAAATTGAGCTTAAATATATTCGTATCAAAATTTTAGAAGGCTTGAAGATGTAATCTCAACCCTGCTTGGAAGTTGGAAGTAGCCCATAAATTATAGGGCCCAAACCCATATTAGTTCCCGCCAATACGCGGGCATGTCTTTCCCGCCATTCGTATGCTCTTATCAACTCGGCTCCGGGCTCTCCCGCCACTCTTTCGTTCACTGTTTGTAGCTGAGGGTTTCAGCAATGGCGGATCTAAAGGAAATCTCTGTGAAGAGGAAGCGACTGTCCCTTCCGGTAACTCGTTCGATAATAGGAAGTTTCAGCCGTAGCAAATCCCAGATTCAAAGCAGCAGAAACCATCATGATATGCTCCCCTTTGTCAAGAAACTGAAAAATACCTCGCCCGCTGAAGGTTCACCGACGGGGAACGATTTGTCTGCTGTTTCCATCAAAGATCTCCGCCCGAGACAGGTCTTCTCTCCCTCTTCCACGGATGGGGCAATTCCTAACAGTTTCGGTGATTCTGAGAACCAGATTGCTGGGATTCGTTTTGGTGGAACTCGAGAGTCTTTTGAAAATGGGGGTTTCAGAAAGTTGGATGTATCGAACGAGGATTTTGTGCGGTCGACTCCACCGGATGCTGAGATCTTTGGAGCTGAACCGGTGGTTGAAAGAAATGGAACCGAAATTTCAGATCAGTTCTTGGAGAAGAAACCACTTGAAAGAAATGGCATGAATTATTCAATGAAATCGGTAAGATTTTAATATGAATTTTGTTTTCGTTTAATTTAATGTTTGGTTGATACTTTTTCTATTGGTTTTAATACTATAGTAATATGAGTTCGGTTGTAACTAAGATTGTACTTAAGTAAACAAGTTCATTGATGAAGACAAGATTATATGTTAGGATTGCGAATCTTTAGCAAGTTATATTAGAAATTTAGGAATTTAATGGTGTGGAATTATAAATATTTAGGATGTGAAATTAGATCAAATACAAAAAAGTACTTAAACCATATAGCAATTTTAAATATTCAGGGTGTGCGACCACACCCGACACCCCCTCTATTCATCCCTGAACAAGTTTAATCTAGCTAGCTCATGTAATTCAGTCTGTATCACTCTTATCTATTGGCATTGAATAAAGTTTGGAGTTGTAAATTTTCGGTGTCTAGTGGCTTGTAATTTAAGCCGCAACTAGGTAAATGAGCTCAACAATGCTGAACTTTCGACTTGCTAATTTAGAGTCGAGTTTGAGCTTAATCCAACTGGTATTTGATTTAACTTGAGTACTGATGCCTATACATATGTTGGTGATTTTGTTTAGTAATGTTGGTTGGTTATGTGTTGTGGATTAGATTCTTAAACCATGCTCTCGTGTTAGGCTTTTCAAAACGCCCGGCTCATTCAGCTACAGAAGATTGCTTCCTTTTTTGATGGACATCGAAAAAGACAATTCTGGTAATTTCTCTGCATATTTTCTCTTTATTTTTCTTCTCTTTCCGAGCAATGGAATGCATAGTTGAAGTTATGACACATTCTTGTGTACGATGATTACAGGTTCCCTAATAATTGGTCAATGTCAAAGATCCGAGAAGGGTTTTGAGGACGAGCATCTATCGGCTTCAAATGACCCAGAAACATTGCCAGACAAGACAACTAGCTGCTCCTTGGATGTTCATAACACTGGTTTGGGAAAATTGTTGATTGCGGCATCAGTCGAGTCCTTCACCTCAAAGGAAATGAAGTCTTCCTCGATGCCACTTGTTAATGGAGAAATTCAGAAACTTGAGTTGCAAGCTTCTTTTGAAGACCATAATTGCTCGAAAAATGGTTCATTTTTAACTATAGACGATTCTCATTTCACTGTGGAAAATTTAACTGCTGTGGTTTCTAGTGATGAAACATTGACAGATAATGGTGAGCTTGCAAAAACTAATGTCGAATATCCTTGCAATCCCCGAAGTCTTGAAGTTTTGGATCAGACTTTGTCCACACCTAATGATAAGTGCGAATCTTGTCATAGTGAAGTTCCGGAAAGTTCCAAAGATGACACAAAGAAGTCCGAGATTCAAGGGATACCAAATGCCACTGTTTGTCATTCCTTAGAATGTCAGCGCCTGACTGCTGTGGATCCTGCATTGTCTGAAAGTGGAGGAAACAGAAAATGCAGTTTACTGCAGAGAGTTGACAATGACGATGAAGTCGTGGAATGTGTTGAAGACTTGAATGGAGAATGTATGTCGATGACACCCCCTGATTCTGACATGTCCTCTAAGTTTGAGATCGATGATAGCAGAGACAAAACAGTGGACTATGCTTTGCAAGGCATAGATCAAGTTATTCAAAAGTCTACAAATGAAACATTTGGCCGAAACAATGGTCAGGATTGTGATAAAAGCCCAGTCTCAAGTCCTAAAAACAATATGGTAAGTTTCTACCAACCTTCCTGTGTTTCCAGTTATGGTAGTTTATGTGCACATATTACACTAATTGAGGATGAACGTTTAAAGGTGTCATGCTAATGTTGATAGGGTGTTATGTTGAATAGGTTCCAAATCCACACTTGCATCTGAAGTTATCGAAAATTCTAGGTTCCTTCAGTTATAGACGGTTGCTTCCGTATTTGCTAAACATAACAAGCCATAACTCCTGTGAGTGCTCCCCAACTCTCCAATTCACATAATTCTATTACTTTAGGATTAGATCGGAGCCTAAGTGTTTGTAACCCTTTCCTTTGATGCTTTACTAGGTGCTTCTGGAAATATTCAGTCACTGAAAGATGAGAAGAGTTTCAAAGAAAAGCCGGTTTCACCGTTCTTTACCTCTTGCAAAGAGACATGCACAGAAACTTTCAACAACAAAAGTTGTCCCGTAGAGCATCATACTGGTAATGATATTAAGTTGCCTGTGGTTGCAGCAACATCTACGAGTTCATCTAACCATAAACTCACACAGTCTCCTCCTAAACAAGTAGCTGAATCCCCAATGACAATGGATTCACGGCAGGAACCCACACTTCTTGTTAAACCTTCAGCATCGGATACAAGTCAGAAGGTAGAATCTAGGCCTAAAGATGTGGTTGAGTCACCATCCATGCCATCAAGCTCTCTTATCAATTCCGGTTTATTGCCAAGAGAAGGAAATGCTAAATCGGTGGCTCCTCAATTACCTCTTGAAACTGAAGAGGACAGCATAAAGTCGACCGAGAAATGTGCAAACCGTGAAAAGCAAATTCAAGCCGATAGCTTTGCCATAGCCTCTATGCCTCCCGGAATTCCTTCTGCTAGTCTTCATAAGGGAATCCTTAAAAGAAATCCCCGTGGATGCAGAGGTATTTGTACTTGTCTGAACTGTTCTTCGTTCCGGCTTCATGCAGAGAGGTCATTTGAATTCTCAAGAAATCAGATGCAAGATGCCGAAGAAGTGGCTTTAGATTTGATTAAAGAAATATCGTACCTACGGAATATGTTGGAAAAATCTGCTTTCGTCGCCAAAAATCAGACTAATATTTGCATCGATCAGGTGAACATGACATGAAACCCTATTACTCTCCATATACTTGCTATAGACTGTTATCAATTTTGTGCTAAATCCGTTATATGCATGATTCAGGTCAAAGAAGCTTGCAAGAAAGCCTCGGATGCCGAAGAACTTGCCAAAGACCGTCTCAGCAAAATGAACTATCATCTAAACATCCACTGCAGAATCCCAGTAAGTGATTTAAACTTCACATTTCCATTAAAGTACCATCTATGAAACATCTGCTAAATTTCTACATATTAGCATCATCTGTTAGTTTCTTGCTTGTCAAGCAATCTTAATTCCATCTTATTCGTGTAGTGTGAACTTCGACCAAGCGTGAGATTCGCCGATAATGTTGAAGAACACTACATTCGTCCGATATCGGACTCATCAAACAAGCTTTCTTTGTGATTGTTACTTTGTAGTTGAGCTTAGAAGGTAATTTCCATTTCATACCAGAATAGCCTCTGCTTGTGTTAATTGTCACGGCTCGCGGCCCGTGACATAATGTAAACCACGGAAGCCAACTCCGTACCGGTACCGACGGAACCCTTTGGTTTGGTAGTAAGTCCAAGCAATTTTTAGTTACGTTTCGTTAACGAAACTTCAATCTATATTGATCATACCAATCATTTAAGTTTTTGTAATTTCATTTTTAAAATACAATATAATCATGTAATTAAATTATTACATTTAATTAATGATTTTAAATTTTTTATTTGCATGTAAATATATTTATACCTATGTAATTGAAGTCCATTTGCATACATACGAAAAACAAAAACAATATGTCCGCAGGTAAGGTTTCACTATTAGAGATGTTTATCGACTGGAGTCTGAGTTGACCAATGCTTGACTTAACTTGATAAATGTCCGATTTGTACTCAATTTGATATTGATTAAGTTTGATATTTTTTGTTTGATTTATGTCCGTTAAAAAATTTTGTTGTTTTGACTAGACTTATTTATTTGTTAAGCTTGTTAGAATTTTTAATTTATTTTTAAAATATATGTAATAATTAGAAATATTATATGGATCTTAATATAAAAATTAATAAATTTAACAAAAAATATCAAAAATAGTGAAGGAAGCAATTTTAAATTCTAAACTAAAAAATAACAACAATCTACAAAAAAAAAAAATCAAACTAACATATTATAAAAAATTAATGATGCTCAACTTGACATGTTAAGGTCTCGAGTTGAACTTAAATTGAATCAAACATTAATCGAATTTTGACCTAATTAAATTGAAACTGTTCGTGAGCTGTTCAACTCAATTAACACCTCTATTTACTCTTATAATTCTCATTCATGGAGTAGCTAGCTAGTCCATTTGCTGAATTATTTCAATAAAATCAATCAAAAATTAGCAATGAAAAAATAATTTTTTTGGCTAAACTATAAAATAAGTGCTTAAACTATGTATATTTTTTTGAAATAGGTGTTTAAAGTATTTTTTGGTTGAAATAGATGCCTAAAATTTTATTTTAGCTGAAATAGGTACCTAAACTATTTTTTGGCTGAAATAGGTGCCTAAAATTTTATTTTTAACTTGTTTTAAAGTCAATTTTAGCACTTACTTGAGTATCTATTTCAACTAAAAATAAAAATTTAAACACCTATTTTAAATACTTATTTTAATCAAAAATATTTTAAGCATTTATTGTAAAAAAGAGAGCGTTATTTTATAATTAAACTTTTTTTTTTAAGAAAGAGCTTGGCAAAGGCTTGTTGATAAGAAGCGCACATGGGGTACAGGATAAAGCTATAGTCACCATAAATAGTTAAAGGAGTTCATCACTTTCCGTACATCCCCTCTTCTGAGCTAATATTGACCCACCACCCCCATTGAAACTGACAAACTGCAGCACAAAAGTTAAAATCTTTAATTAAAAAACCCCTTTTTGCGTTCTCTTTTCTTTACTCAAATGAAACCCTTTGGCCTTTTTCACTCCATTATTATCTAACTTCAGACACACACTTCGTTCAAGTCTGTCTGTCTTACTCTTCCCTGTTTGGTCTCAGTTTTCTTTGTAGAAAAAAACCCCCTTTGTTTATGTTTCTTCATCTTTTCCCACTTGTTTATTGTTCTTAGTCCTTTTAGTCATGGACATTCAAAACCAGGACAAAAATCATTCCTTGGGTATGTTTTATTTTCCTTGTTTCTTTACATTTTTTTTCAGTATTTTGAAGGTTGGTTAATGGAATAAACTTGATTTTTTGCAGGGCAAGAGAGCCATGGAGTCCATTTATGTCACAAATGTGGGTGGCCATTTCCAAACCCACATCCGAGTGCAAAACATAGGCGTTCTCACAAGAAGATCTGTGGAACCATTGAAGGTTACAGGCTATTTGATTCAAGGGACACCACTCATTCAGCTCCTTCAGATGAGGAGCCACTTTCAGAAGAGTTTCACAAAACCCCCTGTAAGTGAAAAAAAATAATTTTGACACATGTATATGGTTGGTTGGGGGAAATTTGTTGAATTAATGAACCAAATGTGTTGATATTGGTGAATCTAGTTGCTCAAGTTTTGATTTTTGATACATATGAATGGGCTAGTTAGGGGCAGTTTGTTGGATTGTAAGGTTTTATTTTTTATAGTTCATGTCCCTTCTATGGTCTATATTCGGGATTCGTGGCTCTTTATCTCAACAATGTCATCTACAAGGTTCAAATCTGTGTCCTCCTCTTGAGATAGCAATGTGCCCTGCCATTGCATCCATTGTAAGTCTTCTTGGGAGAAGAGTTAGAGCTTTTTTTTCTTCTTGAACTAATGAACCAAATGAGTGGATTTTGGTGAATCTAGTTGCTCAAGTTTTGATTTTGATGCATGTGAATGGGATAGTTGGGGGCAGTTTGTTGGAATGTAAGGGTTTTTGAGAGAAGAAATAGAGCTTTTTTTCTTGAACTAATGAACCAAATGTGTGGATTTTGGTGAATCTAGTTGCTCAAGTTCCTAAAGTTATGGAAAGTTTTAATTTGGAGAAGAATATTGGTGGAATTGGAGCAATGTCCAACAGATCTGAAGAAGAAGTCTTTTCGGATGCTGCATTGGAATTTCAAGATGCTGGATTTGGTCTGGGAAGGCTAGACAGTTTGGATCATGCTAGCAAATCGGATGGTGTTGCTGATAAGGATCTTACTTCCACCATTTCTTTCAAAGATTGTGAAGATACATGTAAGTTTTCTTTATGAGACTTGATGATAACTGTTGTCGGTTATTTCGAGTTATGTGACCTTATCTAATTTGCTACCATCCTGCATGAACCTAGGATTTAGTCCGGTCAGCTAATGTAGTCATTCTTAAGACGTATCTGACAAATTTAGGGTTCGAATCCAACGTCTGAAACTTGTTCCCATATCCCTAGGCTGCAACTTCTTTTATATCCCGGAAAAAAACTAACCTCTTGCAATCTCGTAGTCGTGAGTGTATGAGAATCATGTGTTTTAGAAATGATAATGTTTTTGATGCTTCATCTCTTTGGGAAGTATTGCTTTGTTTAAAATTTTCATGCCTGATGTGTGCACCAACATATATTAATTTTTGGGTCATTTAAAAGGTGATGTGATCCCAATCGAGACAGAACCAGTAATGGACGTCCCGGAAGAGAGTAGAAAAGTCGGTGGTGGCGATAAGGTGGTCTCATGCTCTGTTAGGCAGGAGACTGATACCGAAGAAAACGATGTAGACAATTTAAAGAAAAACCTATCGGGTACCTGGATTCTGACTTGTGAACATGCTGGTGAAATATCTGAAACCGTGTCTATGTCCGAAACAAGACTCGGCGGAACTTCAGATATGGTTTTGAAGGATGTAATGGTTCAATTGGAGGAAGTGGTTAGTGACAGGTTGGCTTCTACAACATCCATTAATGAAAATGCTGAGCAAGAGATTGATGGAAATGGAAACGAAGGGATTAATTTAGAAAAAAGCCTAACGAATGTTGTAGAATCGAACTCCGAGCATGCAAGTGTAACATCGGAAAAGACGTATGATATAACGTCAAATACTTGGTTGGCTGATAAATTGGCTCTCAACACGGTTATTGATGATCTTTCCCCCAAAGCTGAATCTGCAGAATACATTGATGCTTCTATGTATACCTTGACTGATGCAGTGCAAGTTACAGTGTCTGATATTTCTTTCAGTTCAAATGAGGTCTATGACAAAACGGAAACTGAAAGTGTTTATGCGCTTTCAGTTCATGAAGATATTCCTGTTGTAGAGAATGCTGAAATCATGCTCGAGGGTTTTAAAGATCATAACACAGTGAAATCTGATACTTTCCCATCGAATCAGCTGAATGAAGACAACAAAGTAGATGCTTCATGTACTCGTGTTGCTGAAGATAGCTATAAACTCGGCGGAAATAGTACGGCTATTGTTAAAGAAAATCTTGTTGAAGGGAAATCTGATGTGATTCAGCTTGGTAAAGGTTCTGATACATTAGGGTCTTTTGTTGATGTCGAAACAACTGAGAACGAGAAGGGCCCGAACATCTGTTCTCTTGAAGAAAAGCAGCCCGTTTATGTTTCTGATGATTTATACGAGACAAGTTTCTCAGGAAGCATGATAAATGCTTTACCGAAATCGAATCCCACAGTTTCTCATGCTGATGTTGAGACCAGAAAGTTGAATAATGTATTTGGCAATGATGACATGGATATTCCTGCATCTGCTAGAACCGGGGTAATTGATTTCACTGAAGATGACGACACAAGAAGATTTGATGATGAAAATTATGCGAAAAACACGATAACATATGTTTCTTCTCTGTCCCAAACCATCCCGGCACCGAACTTACTTGAAGTTGAAAATTTCACACCTGAATCCGTTATCCCTCATCATCAATCCCCGGTTGTCACCATGGAAGGTAATAATGAATATACGAGAACCTTACCCGACACTGGCGGCCCACACTTGAATAGAGTTTCGAACAGTTCAGATGACATGAGGGAATCCAAAGTAAGTAGAGATAACAAGGAACAAGGAGTATGTGTGGGCGAAGATCTTATGGCTTCTGCAGTAGAGAACAATGGAGGAAATGAGTTTGATAAAACTTCACCAGACCAGTTGAACAAGGAGTTGATACAGTCACCTTCAGATCCCGAGTCTACCGCTCAAAATTCTGGTGCTGTTGATGATAGCCCTACTGGAGAGTCCGGAGTGGACATTTCGGGGACTAGCACTGTAAGTTTGCAAGGGGAGGCCAATAACTGCTCTATTAAGCCTCAACTTGGTGCAACCATCGGTGATGCTTCGAAATCAAGTAGTCGAACTGATAGTTTGGATGGTCAGTGGGGATCTGTTTCAGGTATGTTAGCATCTCCTTGCACATTAAATATGTTGAAAACACTTTTGTTATGTAAACTTATCTTAGAATGATGAAAAAAATTCTAATCCGGCTTAACTAACCACATATGAACATATACGAAGTTAACCAGTTAGATATGCATTGTGTTTGTGTGTGTAACTTACAAAAACTCGCTGAATACATGAAAAAACTTGGACACAGAAGGGAATTGTGTTCCAAGAATGGAGTTCATTTCTTTGTTTTTGTGCATGGAACAGTTATTTCAACCCAGTCGGATAACCCTGCTGTAACCAACACCGAAATTTTACCAACTGGCTCACACCTGTTGTCGGAACCAGATAAAGCCAACATAAAGAAACCAACAGTTGCACCAGGAGAACGACTCGATAAATCTGAAGAATTTGAGCCACCATCTTTCATGACACTGGTTGAACCCGAAGGCAGCAACCAAACTGCCGCCCGGTTTCCTTCTCTTAATCATGCAGCTAACGAGTCGCAAGCAAGAAAGAAGAACGAAGCGATCATAGCAAAGGTAACTTACGGGAATGCGAAGCAGCACACTCCACTGAAGAGCCTACTGGGTGATGCCATTAACGAAACCAAGTCGAAGCCCCCTAACTCAAAGGAACCTCCAATAGCGGAAAAAGTAGCCAAAGATAATGCAGCCATGGTTACTAAAGTTAGCTCAATTCTGGGACCTGAATCACCCGATACCGAGCCGACCGATGTAGAAACAGTGAAAGAATGGAAATCTCCGGCAAGGTATCGAGCTGATATTAAAAGAGAGAAGAGGAAAGTGAAGGGTAGGCCACTCTGGGTACAGTTTGTATGCTGTTCTTATGTAAATTAGGATCATAATTGTTCCCATGACTAAAATTTGATTATGTTAGGCATTATTGAGCAGGGGTTCCTTCTCAATAGCAACATTTTCCTTTTAACTGTTGTTTTGGAACGTGTATTATAGCTAAGTATCAATTTAGTACCTGAACAATTTCTTTTATCAGTTTAGCCTTTGTACTATTATTTCGTCCATCAGTCTATCTTGTAAAAATATGGCATGAAGAATCAGAAACTGCATGTAAAAATATTTTTAAAAAAGTCAAAAAATTGCAGAAAATTAAAACAAAAGATGACAATAACCCTAAATGATATCAAATATTCTAAAAAATCTTAAAAATTTAAAGGGTAAACTACACTGCTGTTTTTTTTTACTTTGGTCACTGATTAATCCTTCTGTCGTCGGATCCTATCACCGATTAACTTTCTCCTATTTATGAATAGTGTATACCATCGAATATCGTGTGAAAGCTATGAATGGTGAAGTCGACGGCGAATAGCGAATGATGTGTATGGTAGGAGACGATTTTAGTGCGACAATGGCAACATGACAATCGACGTTAGTAGTGGGTGGATTTAGGATTTGGAGCTTTAAATTGACTTAATAGTTAGAAGTTAAGACCTTAAATTTTAAAGGTTACAATATTCAAATCCTTTTAGTGTAAATCTTTCCACATTTTCTATATTATAATTTAGGATAAAATACACAAATGGTCACTAAACTATTCCTAAAAATATAAAACGGTCACTAAACTTTCAAAAATTACATAATAGTCATTAAACTTTAGTTTTTATTACAAAATGATCATCGGGCCGTTAATTGTCGTTAACCGGAAGACGTGACAGTTACGAAAATTTGTATAATAACATATTCAATCCTTAATATTTACACATTCAATCAATTTAGACATCAATAATGAATGTTAAATTGAGAATAAATTGATTAAATGATTCAGTGACTATTTTATAAAAAAACTAAAGTGTAATGCTCATTACATAACATTTGAAAGATCAATGACTAATTTGTATTTTTAGAGATAGTTTAGTGAATATTTGTGTACTTTACCCTATAATTTATATTATAATAATTTTTAGTTAATGATATAAGAATTTTATTTCGCATTTTTTTATAAAATCAAGGGTAAACTACCGCTAAACTAATTGGGGATACCTATTTTGACCACTAAACTGTCAAAATCGTCAATCAGACCACCAAACTTATTAAATTAACCTATTTTGACCACCACCGTTAAAAAACTAATGGATGGGTAACGGAGGGGTGGCGTGGCAGTTAACGAAAATTTGTAAAATTACACATTTAGTCCCTATTATTTACCTATAATTTCAATTTGGTCCTAATTTAAATTAAATTAATTAAAATACCCAAGCCATTACCATTGAGCCAAACCGTCTATATTGATACAAATTATACCCCTTTATATATATATATATATACTGTAATTGTTAGGAAAAAGAAATAAAAATGATTGAAAGGAGATTTGAGCTTAGGTCATTTGGAATGTGTAAAAATATACAAACTGCTAAATTAATTCAATTTTTTAGTAAAAAATTAAAATATTTTGAATATATTTAAAGTATAATTAAAGCAAAATTTAAAATGAAAATAAATTTATGATTTTTATATTTTTAGATTAAATTAAATATTTTTTTTCACATTTAGTTTAATAATTTCATATATATACTATTGAAATGGTTTTTTAATTTAATTAATAACTTCAATTTCTCACATTAATTAAATATCTTATAAACATGTATATTAAATATATACATTTTAATATATAATTAATGAATTAAAATATTTAATAAAAAATTAAAATTATTAATTAAATTAAAAAATCGTTTCAATATATATATATGGAGGAAAATTAATATATTAAATATTAAACAAATTAAATTAAAAATTAAAATAAATAATCCAATCGTGTGATGACATGTGTCGTCATCTAATTAGATGATTAATTTTTTAATTAATTTAATTTAAATTAAGACCAAATTAAAATTATAGGTAAATAATATGGATTAAATGTGTAATTTTATAAATTTTCGTTAACTGTTACGTTACTCCTCCGTTACCCATATGTTAGTTTTTTTAACGGAGGTGTTCAAAATAAGTTAATTTAAAAAGTTTGGTGGTCTAATTGATGATTTCAATAATTCGATGGTCAAAATAGGTATGCAATTAATTCAGTGGTCACTGGTTTAGTTTACCCTAAAATTAATTATTAAGGTAAAAAAGTGGATAGTATATAAAACTCTTCAAATTCGAAAGAAAAATAAGAGATTCAGAGAGAATTTATATGTTCTTAGATGGAGAATGCAATAACCCTAAATTTAGACTGCAAAATTCCGTTGAGATGGCAATTCTCCTTTAACATTTCCAACAAAAATTCGATTTTCATCAAAACCCAGTTCCCAAAACGAACCAGGCATTGTTATTCTTGTTGTCTGTCCTCTCTCCGCCCATCGCCGCCGCCGGATGGTGGCTCTTCCAGAACCCATACCACGCTTCTTGTTGAGACTTATCATCACCACCGGAGGCTCAGAGCCTTACTTGAAAAGCTGGAGAAGGAGGGCTCTTGCCCTTTGCAAATTCTTCGCGATGATGGAGATTGGACCAAAAATGATTTCTGGGCCGCCATTAGATTTCTCAGGCATGCCTCCAGATCCAATGAAATCCTCCAGGTTCGTTTATTTTTTGCTCTTTCTCTGTTTTTCGAATTATGTAATACTTAAGAGTTCAGATTTTTACTTAATTTGGAACCTGGGTTTCAAGGATTTAATGATTCATTATGATTCTCTGTTTGAACTGAATGAAAATGGCACAGTGTTTGGCCTCTGAGAAAGGGATGGAAAATATATTGGCTTGAGTTAGAAAATGGGTTGGAAAATACGGTGTGTACACTGTACAGTCCTTAAAGTTCAGATTTTTACTAAATTCTGAATTTGGGTTTTAAGAATGTAATGATTATTATGATGCTTTTTTAACTGAATGAAAGTGTTTCACCGAGAAAGGGATGGAAAATGGAAGTTTGAGTTAGAAAATGGGTGGGAAAATACAGTGAATACTGCAGAATATATGATGTTTTTTCTTCTTCTTCTAGTTTTCCAATTTGATTATCCTTTGAAATTCTAAAAGTTGTGTATTTGTGGACAGGTTTTTCATATGTGGAAGAATATAGAGAAATCAAGAATCAATGAATTGAACTATGAAAAGATTATAGGATTGTTATGTGAAGAGAGAATGGGCGAAGCAGCGGTTGCGGCACTACAAGAAATGGAGGATTACGGTCTTCGACCTTCTTTACAGATTTACAACTCAATAATCCATGCTTATGCCGGGAACGGGAAGTTCGATGATGCTATGTTCTTTCTCAATGAGATGAAAGAAACCGGCGTGGAACCTGAAACCGGCACATACAATGGGCTAATCAAAGCATATGGAAAATATAAAATGTATGATGAAATCAGTACATGCTTGAAGACGATGGAATCGGATGGGTGCACACCTGACCATTTTACCTATAACTTGCTTATCCGCGAGTTTTCACGCGGTGGGCTGCTTCAAAAGATGGAACGAGTTTATCGTATCGTGATCTCAAAACAGATGAATTTGCAGTCTTCTTCTTTGGTTGCAATGCTTGAGGCGTATGCAAACTTTGGGATTCTAGATAAGATAGAGAAGGTTTATCCAAAGGTTGTGAACTCGACTTCTTTAAAGGACAATATCATTCGGAAATTAGCCAAAGTTTATATCAAAAACCACATGTTTTCGAGATTAGATCATCTGGGTATCGATCTTTCTTCAAGAACCGGTAGAACCGATCTTGTATGGTGTTTGCGCCTCCTTTCTCATGCTTGTGTTTTGAGTCGAAAAGGGATGGATTCTGTTATTCGTGAAATGGGCGAAGCAAAAGCTTCATGGAATGTAACCATGGTGAATACCATCTTGCTAGCTTATTTGAAGATGAAAGATTTCAAGCATTTGAGAATTTTACTTTCTCAATTACAGAAGCATCGGGTAAGACCTGATATGACCACTATCGGGATCTTATTCGACGCCATTGAGAGCGGGTTTGATGGAACTGAAATTTTGGAGACTTGGAGAAAGATGGGGCTTCTTTATAGAGCTGTAGAATTGAACACCGATCCACTAGTTCTCACCGCATTCGGAAAGGGACATTTTCTTAGAGATTGTGAAGCAATATTCACCTCCCTTGAACCAGAAGACAGGGACAAGAAAAGATGGACATATCAGAACCTTATTGGTTTAGTAACTAAATACAAAGCAATGCAATTATAGAGCAAAAGTGTTCGGTTAAGTCCGGCATAAGGTGAACTGCAACACATTACAACTTTCTCCTTGTCGGATTTAGTGTATAAACTCGGATCATTTCTTCATCATCTGTTTTAAGCTTATTAGCAATGCTGTTACCAGTCTAGCACCACATGAGAGTTGAAACAAAAGAAAATGAGCCATGCCATTGCTATTTCAAAGTTCATATAAACTTCTCAACCTAAAGGGTGTCTTTAAACTCCCCAATAATGACACAACTGTATATGACCTTTAAATTCAGTACACAAACACACATCCACTTTCATCTCTGATTCAATATCCCAAGAAGAAATAAAAAATGTTCTATCAATATGTTCCTATTTGGATACATTCTCACCAACACTTTCCCTATAAATCTAAAAAGAAAAACAACTCAACTGACCTCTTCGATGCTACCTTATTCACTCGATAACTTCCCGGCAAACCCTCAAAGAAACGATATGGTGCCATCTTTATCATTTTTTTTCAAATAACATGGTGTTCGATGCCTCTTTATAAATTTGATGGAAAGAAAAGGTAAAAACTGATGGAAGAGTGGATCAGGATACATAACTCACATCGAATGATTTTTCATACCAATCCGGAAACCGCCAAGTCTTTCAACTATTTTCTACGATTGTACTGCCAATTTCTGGAGATGCTCAAAGAAGACCTGTAAGCTTACATCATCCGTAAAGATTACATCTGATCCAGCAGCCATATCATTGGCATTATTGTAGGTTGCTGATGGGTTCAACTTTGCCAACAAAAATCTTGCCTGCTCGAGGAAACAAAAAATAAGCCCCTTGATAATGGTAAAGAAAACCGATTTACAATCACCATATACACCGATTAAAGGTAATGAGAGCTAAAACTCATATACGGTAAACTTGCACAGTTGCACCCATGCATTTAACAACTATAAAAAGCTTACTTAATTTGAACGTATTTAAACTGTTTGGTAAAACTTTCTTTTAAAGATTGTGTCGCAAAATTTAAGAATGATTCAGACTGAATTGACACTTCATAATAGAAATATTTAAAAAAGAATTTAAGTCTTCACTGAAATATACTGACCTGGGATCCATGTTGATCACAAACAACCAATCTAGGAACAGGGAAGCGTTCCCGAATAATCATTTGTGCATCCATCTGGGGTGCTTGCAAAAGCTGTGCAAATGCCTGTGGAAAGGGGGGAAATGAAGCTTTAGACAATAGAATCTTAGACTATGAGCATATAAAATGGTTTATAAAAATGAAACTTAAACACAATAGAAACTTCATTATATTCCATATTACAATGAGGTAGCAGGTCATTGTGATTAATCTCGTAGTTTAAATTTCAGAGCTGCAAGGTGGTGTGGTACCAAGGGCATGTTTCTGTCAATCTTAAGTTATGCCTAAAGGGACCTTGTGATTAGTATGAATTTAGCTTCTGATATGATTGAAATTTACACATTATAAACATGATGCTTCTAAAATAAATATACATTAAGCTCTAGATTCAGGAGGAATGAACGAAATTAACATACCTGATGTTCAGGCTGGTTCTGGTAACCCATGTTGCGCCACTGTGCTATTGTCATGCCATGGAAAACTACAATACTAAAATATGAATCCAGCAAGAGAATGCGATCAGCCGAAATGGAAGCCACGTCCAATAACGCTGGTTGGGGTAGCGAGTTAAATGAATATGATATTAATGATGGTTGAATCATGACGACAGCATTTGTAATATTTTCCCTGTTTAATAACATGCGAAAATAGGCAGTTTCATCTGGGCTATTGTTAAAAACCTGCCACAGAAAAGGGGGGAAAGGCCATTGGTCAAGTAAATATTATTTAAAAATGCAGCATATTAGGGAAAAGAATCTATTACCTGTACGAATTGTGACCGCCGCAGATTAAACATGAACTGAGGAAACAAAGAAAAACAAGGGTTTAGTGTAAAAGATGACGGATCATCCTTTCGGTAGTCGCCAAATTTGGAACAAAGTCGAATGAGATTCCGGTCTAGCCACCTTGTAGCATCAAACCCCTCCTAAAAGAAAAGAAAAAGCCATGATCAATCAAGGGATTAGGTAACAAACAAGTAATTACAATCAACTGAGAAACATGTTAATTGTTATGTGCCAAAACAAATACATAGAAATTATAACAAGGGGGGTGAAAGAATCGCTAAAAATCATATCCAATAACAAGAATACAGAATAAGAGCGGAAATTGTTCAATAAAAAATAGCATAATGAAATAAGCAGAGCACATATCAGCTAAGTAAATTAGAAGTTAATGGATGCATTCAAATGAGATAAGCAACTGGCGGACAGTTGAATAAAAGACTTCCTAAATTACCTCCATCTCCATTTTCAGGGAAGTAATTCTTGCCATTACAACAGCTGCAGTCTCTTGATCGAAACCTTGTATTAGTTCCTAGAAAAGAGATATTTTTCACCGTTACCATAAATTAATTCCAACAAACATAACCAATCGTTACACTGTCCAAACCAAGACATGTATGGCAGTGAAACTTATACAGAACAGCTAACCTACCAACATTGAAATTTAGCAAAACATAAATGGGACGAAAAGGTAAAAGGTGAAACGATACACTTAGGTGCTATTTAAACAATTCAAACAATCAAAACCTAAACTAACCTCTGAACTAACAGCACTGTCTACCCATCGTCTAGTCACAGTTGTAACTCGAAGCATTGTTTTACCCTCAGGGTCTTGATAGCTGCAATAAAAACATCACAATCAAATTATTAAAAGAGCAAATTAAAAGACAAATTGAACATATAATTGCAAAATAAATAAAGAGGGCCCTTTTGATAGTTCATGCAGCAAACCTTGTAAGGAACTGCAAATAGAGCTGTGGATTGACAACTCCAGGAGCATTTGATCGGTCTGTTGATGAAAGATCAAACAAAACCGTCAAACAAGTACTCTTGTCAAGACCACACAATTTCCATGCTGTCGTGTTCCCCTCCCCAATGACTGTGTCAGCAACATTAGGTCCTTTCTGCAATCCTCAAAGTTGTCAGCTTAAGTCCCCATAAATACAAGTAAATTGCGTCTACACTTTATAGTGTGTCTGTGTCCATATATTGGGAGATGTAACCAAATTTCTAAATTTCCCAACCTTCTCCAAAGATGTGCAAGGCCCAATAACCCCCTGAATCTTGATGTCTTTAGAACAGTTGATCTCAAGGGCACCACTAGTAACAAGAAAAAAAGAGAGCATATAATGAGTTTCAAATGTATACTGCAGCTAAAATAGTTCATATTTCTGGATGCTCCAAACCATGCTACAGTAAATCATAGGTTACTGATAATGCATGCCATTACACAAACTTAAGCTACAGCATGAGCATGTAAGTTACAGAGACAGTTCAATTATGGCAATCGGCACTAAATTTGAAATCAGAAATTATACTCCAACTGCAGCAAGGTAATACATTTATTACTTTGAAAAATGCAAGCACTACCATAGAAACATTTACATAAAAAACGTATTAAGCCCAAAGACAGTATGCCTACACAAAGTATCAGTGTATGCAATTTGATACATTTTGCTCTGCTTCCAGAAAAATAGCAAGGTCAAACGAACTTTTATGTCAAAAGTTTACACTCTTTTCAAAGTAGCATCACCTAGTGCTGAGTGATATCAGAACTTAATAGCATTCTGGGTGGTTGGCACATTTAGAACTCGATAAAACACGCACACACGGCTGACTGAAACTGGAGCAAAAATGTAAATTAAGAAATTAAAAATGCAACTATATAGCCATTTACCAACAAGCAGGGAAAAGTATAATAAAAGAGTTGAATAAGAAATAGTGTGAAAAGTAAAACTAACTTAAAACATAGGCCAAGAGACTGTTCCCCATCCTCAAACACACGCTTGAAAGAGTCTTTGAATACAGAATGACCAAAGCTTTCTGCTAGAACAACAAGGCCACCTGTTCTTTCAACTGCAACTTTCATTTCGGCAACCCCAACCTGAGAACACACGAACACCAATTACATATTTAGGTGCGGTTCACAATGTCAGGATTACCGTCTGAAGTCATCGGCATTCATTTAAAATAAAAGTTTTGCACCCATGTTAAACAGAATAATTATTAGCATCCACAATTTCTTACATATAAGCCATTTACATTACATGCTAACAAGCAATTTTTTTTTTTGAAATACTAACAAGCAAATAAGCAAGGGGGAAAAAGCATCAATGTGGTCATATTTCCACAGAATCATATATGCACTGAAAATTAATGAGTAAGAATCACATATTGGGTTGTTTAAGTTTCAAATAAAATTATGGTACTTATATTCAGGAGGTTTATCAATGTTTAAATTCAATCCATGGGACCAGTTAAAAGACAAAAAAACCCCAAAAAACTTGTCAAGTGAATCCATCCAAAACAACTAGTTTGGAAGGAACATTGACAACAGAAATATTAGATAGATTTAAGAACAATAATTGGAGAACCTAAAGTGTTGCTGAGACAAACCTGGTCAAGTGCTGATGCAAAAAGATCAAGAACATGACCCTGGCTAACCAACTGTTTAGCAAGACCATCGTAGAATTTGACCGCTTTCTTAAAATAAGGTGCAGCATCCTTATCAAGATCTTTATGGGAACGTACAGGCTCCGACAAATCTTTTGATACAATCTGGAAAAATCATATAAATCACTATCAGCTTGATGACAAAACAAGTAGTGTTGGACACGAATGTCGGACACAGATACTTCATGAAAAATGAAAAGTCCAAGCTACATAGCACCCATTATAGAAAAAAAATTATAACCATGTAAAAAGCACCAATATACCAGTGATGTAACATTGAATGCAACTTTCAGGATGGCACCAAATATAAAGGCCATACTACATACGCATATAGGACATATGTACTTCAAGAAAAAGG
Organism: Hibiscus mutabilis; assembly: GCA_019671005.1. Lineage (NCBI taxonomy): Eukaryota > Viridiplantae > Streptophyta > Magnoliopsida > Malvales > Malvaceae > Hibiscus > Hibiscus mutabilis. Next base: position 79,476,281 of record CM033716.1, read on the forward strand.
ATGACTCGAAGCAATATAGGGCACATTTATCATGTATAAAATCCATAAACTTCTTACAACTCATGATAAAACGAATTGCATATACTTTACTATCACCTATATAAAATTTGATTTGTATCATCTAATTGTCTTATACGTGAGAATTCAGCAACTAAACCAAGAGTTTAATGGCATTACCGTCCCAGGACCTTCAGTACATGGACCACCAACCAAAGCAACAATCCGAGCACCAGTACCGGGCAAGCAAGCTCCAAGCAATCCAGCTGCAACACTCAAGGCCACTCCGGTGCACCTTGACGCTCTCTGCCCGGCTTTTACAGGCCATTGATCCGTTTGTAACTCATCCAACAACTACAGCAAAATCAACCAACCACTTAATTAAAAGTTCAACAAGTTAAAAGATGATTTCCGGCAAAAAATGATAATAAAACGCACCGAATTCAGTGTGAATTCGCAATCAGAAGCAGGCAATAAGAACCTATTAACCCCAGTATCTGTGTACCCATTTTGTAGGCCTTTCGGATACCCGGGAGTTGGCCGCCGCCCGGCAGCGCCAAGGCCCAACTGCTCCAACACCTGCTCCTTGGTAATCTCCTTACTACCCCTGAAAACATAGACCTTGGATATATCCGAGAACCCCAATTCATGGACATGAGCTTGAGTCCCAAACGAAACGAACCCAACAAGCGCGTTTTCCGGCAACAACCCAATTGCCTGCTGCATCGCCGATTTGACAAACCCAAGCTCTTCCTCGATCATGCAAGTGTCCAACACGAATACAAACACCGGCGGCAATTGAGGAGCACTGGCAGGATTGTTGGGATCGGGATAGAGCGTGTACTGCACGGTGGTGTATTGCGGGTACAGTTCGCCCGGTAGGTTCGTCTCGGAGATCATGACGTAGTGAGGCGGGAAATGGTTACGCTGGTAACAGAAAGGGCAGATCCAGATCTTGGCGGTGAAGTCAACGCGCGCGAAGGCATTGAGAACAGCTGAACACGTCTTGCAACGTAGAGGCGCGTAAGGGAGCGCGGGGATATCCGGGTGCGGGCGGATCGGAGCGATGGTGGCCGCCAACGGGATCACACACTTACTGGCTTCGACTTTGGTGCGCGGCCACACGTTCCACGTCATCCGCACGGCGTCGATTCCTTCCGCATCGGTGTTGGCCATTTCCGACATGGTTGCAAAAATATTCAAAAAGATCGGGAAAAAATACTTTTCTGGATTAAAATTGACTAATAATTTAGAAATTCAAAGAAAATTTTGGGTTATTTTTCAAATTTTTTAATTTTTTTGTGATTTTGGGCGACCCCAAACAGAAACTGAAGAGAAAGGGGTCACCTGGAGATTAAAGAGAGAAAAGAAGAAACAGAAGAATTCGAAAACGAAAAGTGAAAAAAAAACTGATTTGATCTGAACTGGGTATTTAAAGGGCATGATTTGTAATTATGGAAGGTTAGAATTGTTATTTGCTTTTAATTAATTAAAATTTTCTCTTAATTTCTTCACCAATATTTCATGTTCAATAAAAAAAGATTTCTTCACTTTATTATCATAAATTAGAAATTCCATTATTATTTGTTATAATTTTAATAAATAATGAATTAGCTTAATTTGAATATTCAAATATTTTATTTTACTTATAAAAGTGATGATTATTCTATCGCGTCAAATAAATTTGAATGGAAGTTTTTAAATTAACGAATTAATATGCCTTATTAATTGACAAATTTACTCAAATATTATTGTCTAATTTTTTCTCCCTACAATATAGTCATACCAAATTTATTTCTAGAAATATAGTTGATTATTATAGCAGTCAGAAGTCAGACTATTTTCACACTGTTTCTAAATAGTATTTTATCAGAAAATATTATAAAATAATGTTGCAGTGTCCTCCATTGATTCATGCACGCCATGTGTAAAAAATATTGTTTGAAGTCGGATTGTAATCTATCGGAGTTTATTATTTTAATATAAAAATGGAAGTCACTGTTTAAAGTCGAACTGCAATCTATCCGACTTCTGACTTGCTATAATAAAGCAATATTTCTGGAAATAAACTTGGAAGGACCACATTATTGAAAAAAAAGGGAGAAGAACCATATTTGGGTAATTTCACCCTTATTAATTATTTAGTTATTATATCAAATTCACTCAAAGAAAATACATTTGAGTTGAAATAAATGACAAAACTACCACAATATTGTGGTTCAATTTCCCCCTGAAAATATGATTATTCTTTGTTTAATTCCAAATCTATGGTGGTTTACTGTTCAAGTTAGAAGTCGGATTGACTTCTACCGACTTTGAACAGTGAATTTCAAAAAAATAATAAAATATTCAGACCAAAGTCGGAGGATACTCTATTCGACTTCAAATAGTATCGGCAGAGGGCAGTGCAGAGGTGGTAGTGTTTTAGAGTGATTCATCGTGATTTAGGGTGCCATGCATGCACCAGCCATGCATGCCTCGGGCATGTAAGAAAGGTGAGTTTTTTTATTTTTTAATTGTTATAATAATTTTAAATTATATAGGGGTAGTATCATTTTTTTTATTTGAAACTTATTAGTGTAGATAAACCATATGTAGGGGTATTTAAGGGAAAAATTATATATATATATATATTTAGATAGGTATTGTTGGAGGTAATTTGTTAGAGAAAAAACTAAGTAAAAATTTGAGTAAAGAAAGAGAAGAAGAAGCAGAAGAAGAAGGTTGTGGGAAAAATATTGTAAGTCGATTTGAAATTTAATTTTTGTGTTAGAACGATGAATGTTTTATTTTTTGTTTATGATTATAGTAGTGAGAAAAATCGTAATTAGTAATTTTGAGAAATTAATATAGTTTTTTAAAGTGTATTCGAATATATATATATATTCAAAATAATTTTGTAAATAAGTAGTATGTTTTAAAATTATTATTATTTATAGTTCAAAATTAGGATTAGTGACATTGCAGTTGTTCATTTTGATTTGTGTATTATTATTAAAAATATTTTTTTCGAACATGTAGAGAAAATGAGCAACAACAGATTTGTGGCGATTGTCCATTACAATGGACAAATGGTGAAAACTGATGTTGGTATTGTATTTGAATCTGAAAGCTCTATGAAGATGAGATTTGAAAAAGAAATCATGATTTGAGCAATGAAGGAAAATATATCCGAGAAAATTGGAGCTCAGATTCATGGTTTGTGGTATCGGCGGCTGACATGTCACAATCCAGTCAGATATTTCGCAATAGCTCTCGAAGATAATACAGATGTGGGAATAATGACCGCGGAGCATGACTTTATGGATATTCGAAATGTCAAGTTATTTGTTGAGGTGCGTGATATTCCCGGCCCATCCAAAAACGAGTTGGGGAATCCAGTCAAATAAGTTTCAGTAACGAATTTGATATGTTCGGAGGCAGTTTTGTTGCAATGTTGGCAACTGAGACATCTAGTTGTTTCATCAAGGTGGGTCATCGACATATGCAACATCACATAGGCCGATTGTTGATGCTAATATTGAGAACCTACGAGGTTGATGGGGAGAATCATTTAAAGATTCAAGCAAAGATGAAAATATTTGGGGTCTCGATTTGTTCCCTGATGACGTTGGTGATGCCCTTGATTTTAGTGTTGGAGATTTCGTTCCGACCGTGGGCGACGTTACATTCTATGAACCTCCTACTCACATGAACCCAGTGGATTTCGATGCGATGAGTGTGCCTCAATTCCCAGATATGCCCCAATTAACTTCGAGTCAGCATGGTAAATTATTTGAGGGGTTTCAATTTAATAAAAAGAATGAAGCTATATTGGCAATTAAAGAGTATAACATCATGCAACATGTGGACTACGTGGTTGCAAAATCCACCCCGAGGATTTTCTTTGCGAAGTGTGTGAAATATGGAGAAGGGTGTAATTGGAAGATTCGAGTAATAAAGCTTAAGAAGATAGATCACTGGGAGGTCACAAAGTACAACGACGATCACACATGTTTACGGACATCCATCGACCAGAACCACACCAAATTGGACTCGAGTGTAATAAACCATCACGTGATGAAGTTGGTCGAAGCAAATCCAAGGGTTCTAGTTTCAGCGATTCAGGCAACCATTGTGCAACAATTTGAATATCAAATAAAATACAAGAAATGGTGGCGTGCAAGGGATAAGGCATTGCATTTAGTGTACAGTGATTACGATAAATCGTATAATGAGGTACTGGATTTATTGATAGCAATGACACATTTCATCCCGGGCACCATAGTGAGGTATCAAACAAAGGATGCATACTACCGACAAGGCCAACTGCTTCAAGGGTATCAATTTTTCCGTCGACTATTCTAGGCATTCAAGCCATGCATTGAAGGCTTTCTATTTTGTAAACGTATGATCCAAGTCGATGGAATGTGGCTTTACGTGAGATACTCTCATATACTGTTGTTTGTCGTTGCGCAAGATAGTGAGAGCAATGTCATTCTGATTACATTCGCAATTGTTGATGGGGAGATGGCGGAAGCTTGGAATTTCTTTTTGACCAATTTGCGTGACCATGTCGCCCGAGAAGATGAGGTCTGCATTATCTCTAATCGAGGGACATGTATCAAAGCAACAATTAATCGAGAGAGAATTCGTTGGACACCTCCGCACGCACACCCTGCATACTGTGTTCGTCACATCGATAAAAACAGCTACGAGCAGTTCAAAAATCAATACCTTCGCAGTGAGATTTTAAACATGGGTAAGTATCATTCTTCCAAAATCTGTTATATATGCCTATGCAGTTATGTGCTTTAATTTTTGTTGATGCTAACAACATATATTATGGAATAGGGTATCAACTACTACGACCAGAATTTGAGAGGAATATGGAGAATTTACAGAAATACGACGAGCGTGTTTGAAGTTGGGTCAACAGTATCGAGAGAGAAAGATGGGCTCAATCATATGACGAATGTGGTAGACGATACGGGAAAATGACAACCAACCTTGTGGAGTGTATAAATGGTGTACTGAAAGGATTATGTCATCTCCCAATATCAAGCTTTGTGACAGAGACGTACTACCGTTTGGCTAAGGTTTGGTCCGTTAAAGGGAAGCATGTCTAGTCTTTAATAAATAAGGGATAACGTTGGGCTTCTACTATTGTGACAAAAATAGATGATAATGTAAAGAGTGCAACGTCGCTGACCGTTCACACATTTGACTGAATAAATGAGACTTTTGATGTTGTTGGTTCCAAAACCCAACATGAAGCACCATGACACGGTGGTGGTCGTCGAGCACGTCGTGGCCTTTGTGCTGCCTCGAGATCCTCTTCAATATCCTCTTTAGTGTAGCTCACCTCCTCAGTCACCGATGGCATAGGAGGCAGTGTTGTGAACAAGTCCATGTAACCAATCTGCCCTCCCATAATCTCTGGTGAATTCATGAAATTTTGCATTTCTTGAAAATCCATGCTCTGTCTGAAGTTCGAGTAAAGAGGTGACTATGGAGGATAAAACTCGGGTGTGTATAAAACAACATCATCAAACCCGTGAGTATCTGAGGAGCTCGGGCCCACTTCTAGTTGTACATATGTACGAGCTGGTTCTTTTTCCCATATAACTGACGGGCCCACTTCTGGTTGTTCTCATGTGGTTGTCCAACCTTCAGGATTTCTACTCCAAACGGAATTTTGAGATGCGTCCGCTGCACTCTTAAAGGATTCACCCTCACCATCGTATTTTTTCTTATATTTTCATCACTCTTCTCGTCCATCACCCGTAGTTAAGTACGTCATTCCATTATTAAGGAAATAGATCAGGTACTCTGACTTCTCAAAATCAAAATCATCCTCTTGGATTGGAGAGCAGAGCGGTAACATTGAAGCTCTATTGTTCCACATATTAATGTACTCGGCGTGTGTGGCTTCCCAATTTACTTCTACCTTGCCGTGTCCATCAAAATCGTGCAAATAGTCATGATCAATGTGAATATACGGAATGGGCTAGTGAAAGCCAAATTGCCTCAGCACCCGATCGACAAAGTGGAACTCGACAATTGCAAAGTGGATCAACGGTGTAACATTACACCACTGATAAGAATATTGCATCAGATCATCCGATACAAAAATGCGATCATCGTTGTACGACATCTAAATAAACTGCAAAATAAGGATTATTATAATAATAAGACATCTAACTATAATGTAAATAATAAACTATAAATATTTAACTAAATTGTAAACAATACATTCAACCAGATACCTACTCTTGACAATACAAATTAATCTGAGCTCTAAATACTCTCAAGTTGTTGTTCGCTAATCCCGTGTGTGCTTTTTTCTCGCACCATTTGTATACAAATCACAATAATGTTTTAAAAATAAATAAATTTAATTTAAAAATTGAACTCAAAATCAGGAAATTACCTGGCGACAATAGGGGACTGTATCGGTGTTCGAGTAATTAGTGTTCAAAAGAGAAGTCGTTGCCAAGCCCACGCTTGCATAAATAACAAACATCCACCAATACCTCGAACCTTATGACTATTTTCTATTTTAGCGCCCTTGCACAACTCACGATACAAAAACACTAATATGGCCGATCCCCAACTATATTTAGCAGCTTCCCACAGATACCTCAAAAAACATAAATACCGTGTATGAACAAGATTGCTAGATTTATCCGGCATCAGTATACCTCCAATGAGTTGCAGAATATAAGCTCGACTGGCATTATAAATCGCATCAACCGAATTATATTCACCGAGTTTAAATTTACTTTGCAACCAACTCATTTTCACACGAGATCCTTTTAAATTTGATTTATCTGGCACCTTTCCAAGTTAAAATGAAAAAAATTGCCTCAGGTGTAGCTTCCGTCTGGTCGATCAACGGTTTCCCGATCAATGGTACCCTGACCAATGATGCCCCGTTTACTAGGACCTTGATAAGCATGGCCACGTCTTGTGTGATCATGCATTCATCACACGACATATGGAACGTATGGGTTTCCGGCCTCCAACACTCAATCAGAGCGGTAATCAACTCGGGCACTAACTTGTACCCCCGATTGAAGGCCGCATAATAAAATCCGGAAACTTGCAACCATTCAGTGATTCGCTCGTCCAGAGGATTTTTGGCCATGGTCAGATCGTGTTTAAATGTATCCTCCACATCCTGTAATTAACATATTAATAAATAAATATTATTAACAAACAAAAAAGTAATTAAATTTTTAATAAATAAATTATAAAAAAATTTTGTACCATCTCATCAATTGTGAGACTAGAAATGTGTCGATCTTGTAATCGCAAAAGAGGAGCTTGCCTAGCCATCCTACAGGACAAGTAAGAATATAGTAGGAGTCGAGACTAAATCTACTACATTAAAAAATAATAAACATAATAAACTAAACAAACAAAATTTATAATAATATTTTAGTTTAGTTTCTAATTTGCTAAAATTCTACGAAATTTAAATTTTAACTCTAATACGTTTAAATTACATAACTAAATCAACTTATTTGTTTAAATTTCAATTCCACTACTACTAACTACATACAATTTAAAAAACTCCTAAATTAAAAGACTAATTCAAACATTAATATTTTTTACTAGTTGCCAACTCCTAAATTAAAAAAAAATTATTCAAAATTACAAATAAAATTTAAAAAAATGTTTTTTACTGCTACTGCTACTACTACTACTAATATAACTGTTATCCTTAATCCCTATATCATTTGGCAATTTGCCTTTAAAACCCTTCAATTTTAAGATTTTTACAAAGTAGTCACCAATTTACTAATTTTTTCATTCAAGTCCCAAAATAATCATTTTAGTCCCAATATACTTGTTTTTTTTCTTCAAAAAGCACTATAAATAAAATCTAATAAACCATTAATTAAACAATACAAATATTCAAACATAAAATTTCAAACATAAACTTAAAAAAACAAGAACTTAATCTTTTCACAAATTTAAAAAATTCAAACATCAACCTAAAATTTTGCCATACTTGCTATATTTCTTCAAATCTTCCTTTCTTTACTCAATCTCTTCACAAATTTTCTTCTCTTCAACCACCTATTTAACACAAAAATTTGAAATATCAAAATTCAAACATCAACTTCAAAATTTTCAAAAATATAACGATATAAAATTTAAAAAAATTTAACTAAAAAATATTAAAAATTCGTAACTACAAAGCATACATACATTAAAAATAAAACTATTAACTTGAAATAATATTCAAAAATAAAATACATATCTTATACTTACAAAATTTCCTCTAAATCTTATTCTTATTCTTCTTTGCTCTATCTCTCAAAAATTTAATTACAAAATATACCTACCTTCAACCCCAACTACTTTAAATTTCAACAATCCAACCCACCTACCAACCATATAATCAAAATTATAACAATTTAAAAAAGTTAACCTTACCTGCTACCCGAGGCATGCATGTAGCTGTATGCATGCCACCCTGCCACTGCACCAAAGCTGCATCACTGTCACCCCTCCATCCGAACACTGTTTGAAATCGGATGGAGGGCTCTCCGACTTTGAACAGGGTGCGCTGCCCTGGGTGACTGCCACATGGCAGTAGGGTGATAAGCCGACACTATTTGAAAACGGTGGAAGAAGAATCCGACTTTTAATAGTGCTTCGATTTTTTAATATTTTTTGGTAAATCACTGTTCTAAAACAGATGGCAAACTATCTGACTTCTGATTTGAACAGTAATCCACCATATTCTTGGAAATAATTTGTGAGAACCATATTTTTGGAAAAAAACCAATCACAATATTGGGGTAAATTCTCTTGAAATAAATATTTATTAAACATAAAGTGAGTGTTATAAAATTTTATGTGATTTAACAATTCATTTAAAAAATCATCGGTAGAACTCATTGAGTGCTTTCAGTGGTATAGATGACATTATTTCTCTTAGGTAATTCGGGTTTGAATAATATAGTCTACGTAATATGCATGCGTATTCAAGAGACTAAAGGTAAATAAAAAATACTATCATATAATCACACCAAAATATTAAAAACATATCACCAATAACACAAGAAAACCAAAACTGCATAATTGACAACCATAAATTTTAAGAATTTCCAAATATATAAATTTGTATTTAAGGAATTACAATAAGTGTTTCATTTTAAAATCTTTTATTACTTAATTTACATTAATTCTTAAAGTAAGATTTAGAGTTTTAAAATAAAAAAGTTGCTAGTTTTATTAGAAAAAATATCAAAAATTTACAATCATGATAGAAAATAAAACACATAATTCGGATAGTTCCATATAATCATTGAAACAAAAACTAGCTACTTAAAATCATAAAAGCAAAATAGTAAAAACCTAACTAAAAGGCTCGAACAAAAGATAGATATGAACAACACCATTAATCGACAATGAAGTATGAAACCATCAACACTAATATAGAGATGCTTATAACGATGAGACACGTTGACAAAATGGTCAATATCACAACTCAATCATGAATAAGAAACAGTGATTGTGAGCGTCTATCCAAATCCAACTCGATGATCCGAAGCAGGGAAGATAAGTAGATAACCAAATAAACGTCATCTTAATCATTTGTGGCGATGTCAAACCTAATCTTAAGAAAAGAAAAATAAAAAAATGAGCAAACGACCAGAAAAGAAGATAGATAATATACCAAAAGATACATAAAAACATACCACAAAAGTAGAATTATCCTTAATAAAAAAACTTTAAGAAATGAAGATATAATATAATAAAACAAAGGAAAAAGAAGGATTACCGACGACCGACAATCAACATCAAGATAATGAACTATCAAATATTTATAGATTTTATTACATTATAGTTATTTTAAAATTTCATTTTTTCCATAGCTAATCCAATTCAAAGGCATGAAATAGAGTTGTTTACTTGCTTCTCTTATTAACTTGTTGTAATAACCGTATTTTGTCCGGTGATAGATTTATATTAGTTGTTCCATATAAATAAAACCTAAATGTATAATAAATAAATAAATAATATAAACCCTTAAATAAATAAAACAATCTATTTATAGTCTATAAATGTCCATTTGCATTCATAAATACCCAAAATCCTTTACATAAAACCAAAAGCCCATTTCATGAGCAATTACAAGTTTTTCCCACCCATTATGATACATATCCAACCCAAACAAAAACTCATTTGATCCAAAATTCAAAATCCCGCCCAAATTTCAATCTGAAGGGACATGTGACAGCCTTGGGTTGGTTCGAATAAAGAGGCACGAATTGTGCTTTCTCTCACTACAACTGGTGCCAGCTAGTCGTGATGTCATCGTTGTGACATCACCAGGATGTCATCTTCGGTCAACCCTATAAATAGGGAGAAAGAAGGTTGTCAAACAAATTAACTACCATAATTAATACTATTCATAAAAATAGATAAAATAATAATAAATACTATAATAATAAGTAAATAGGGGGTTTTATTGGGAAGTCGAACGACCGTGAAAACTGAGGAGGTTGTTGGGAAGCTGAGTAGACGCCGAAATCGTAAACCATCTTCGAAGGTGAGATCAGAGTTGCGAACCACCTTTATCGAAATATATTTTTCCTCCGATTACCTTTTAAATCCTACAAAAATAAAGTAAACGTTAGTTTATATATAAAAGGCACAAAGCAGAAGTGAAAAGAGAAGATCAATGTCGTTTTTCGGCGGTCAAAGTTCTAATCAAGAGCGGCAGAGTTGAAAATAAGAGAAGGTACATGTAGTTAGATCTAGTTCGGTCAGAGTTGGGTGGCTTTATCGAGCCATGATTTAGTTTTAGGGTTTGAATTAAAAATTTTGGGAGAATTTGGTGTTCGGTACGGCGGCCGAAAATCTCCCTAGGGCGGCGGAGTGGCATGCGGTGGCCGGAATTCAAATCTCGGTGGTTGGAAAATAAGTAATGGTGATCTGTGGACGGCGAATTAAGGTCAAACATCCGTGTTGGTGGCGGAACGAAGAGTGCCGGAGTTTAAGGTGTTCATCTTGTTCGTGATGAACAAGAATGAACATCGTCCTAAAGGTGTAAATTTTGATCTATTTGGATCTTTGATTCTAGGCATATGGGGTTTGTAGAGTGAGAAGTAGAGAGAAAATGGGTGATGAAGCCTTTAAATAGGCGTTGAGGTTTGGGTCTAGAGGCCCGCGAATACCTGAAGCAACCCGCACCCTTCTTCCTTCAACTTTGTAATCTGGCACTTCAGTTTCAATAAAGTTTAATTTTTTCATGATTAGTTAATTTGCAAGTTTAATTTATTTCAATTTCGTCCTAATTTAATTGTTTTAATTTATTTAATTGCAATTAATTATATGACTGAATGCATGTTTTAAATTAAGTATATAATATATTTGCTAGATCATATAATACACTTAGATACAATTGTTTAGAGCCCTAGCATAAGTTCTTAATTAAGATTTAATTAATTAATTAGTAAGATCATTGTAGCAATTTTATGTATATTAAGTGGAAACTTTGGGGCTCAAATTTGGATGGTGTTCCACTTGCTTACAATGGGATGTTATCTCAACGTTGGATTTAAAGAGGTACACTTAGCATACATAACAACTTCGAATTAAATAAATATCTTAGTTAATTAATAGAGCTTCAATTAGGATTATCGTTTTAATTAATTAGAATGACCAGTTTAATTAGTGAATACTATCTAAAATTTAGGGGTTATGAAATGGATGGTATTCAAGCAATTGGTACTATCTCATAAAGACCTTTAAATTTAGTAATATTCATAATGTAAAATAACTTAATTAATTAGAGCCTCTTTAAGCTATAACTTAAAATAAACAAGACAATAATGAATCATGCATTAAAACCTTTTATGTTAGAAATATATTTTTTAAATATGAATAGGGGGTGCTTTGTAATAAGGCGCTTTTAATCTCATATTCATTTAAAAATATATTTCCTTATAAAAGGATATCTCCATTTTGTATTTAAATCAAGTTAATAATTAAGGGTTAAATTAAATTCAAAATATCATTCGAAATGCCAAAATGACACGTAAAATTAAAAGGTATCTATAACGGGCGTTTGTGGGGTGCTAATCTTTCCCCACATGTAACCAACTCCCGAACCAATTTTTTTAAAGAATGAATCTCTGGTTGTTTTATGGTGTTCGGTCTACCTCGAAGTGACCGATGGCGTCTCCAAATTTTTTTTTAAGATTAAATAAAGGAAAAATACAACTAAACATGACAAACCTAATTTTTCAAGATTAAATAAATAAAAGGCAAAACCCTAATTTTAAAGATCGATCGTTGAGCTATTTTCACACCCGGATAAAAATGGTCACGACAGCTTGGCGACTCTACTGGAGATAAATTGAGAGAAGGCCTAACTTATTAATTTTACGTGGCATTTTGACATTAAAGAATGGTAATTTGAATTTAATTTTTTCAATAATTATTGGATGGATTTTTAGAAAGAATGGAGGTAGCTTTTTCTTGTGTGATATAAACTGTCATTCATGCATAGCCTTTTACCTGGGCTTTCTCCTTTAAGTGGGAGCGAGACATGATCCTACGTGAGTTATCCAGCTTTGTGATCAGAATTTGACTTTATTCCTGTATACCAACCTTATACACTGTGAGGTCGAGCGTCTGCTATAAGGGGTCGTATACTCCTGAATCAATGTTTTGCTGTCGCTGTAAACAGTAACGATAGTTTGGGTACCTAGAGTCTAGAATAAAAACCTCATGCTATAATTTAGAAGCCTACCCCACTAGAGCCAGATAGGGACCTAGGACAGGGTGCTGCTGATTTAAATACGTTTCTCTAGTTATTCTCTCTGCTCAATATAAAATGTTTTATTGTATCAATTTAATTTATTTTTTTTGCCTTCAATGTTATTTTACCATCTAACTCATTTATCTTGTTTTTTTATTTTTTTTGCTTTGCATTTTGCACCGCATCTTCATTGCATAGATGTATTGATTCAAAAGTGATTATCATTAGAAGACGATCATAGTAGATAAAGCGATTCATAATCTAATAGAGGGTGCAAATATGAGGCAGTTTTCGGAACAAACCACAGAAGAAGTGAATGGTAGTTCATCCAAGAGTCATACAACAAATCTTGTTAGTGTTAACGCTGACAAGAATGAGATGCAATAACTGAAAAGACAAATGGCTGAGATGATGACTTTGATGACGACTATGGCCAAAGAAAAGGGGCATACTAAGTTGAAAGGAGAACTGAACAAAAACCAATACATGAATAAATAATTAGGTCCGCACACCATTACAATCCGCATTAACAAAACAACTGGAGGTGTAAGTAAGTCAAATTCCAAGAAAGTGATGACCGACTATGAAGAAATTCAAAAAGAATAGAAGGGAGGATAATTCTTTGATTCAATTCCGAAGGCATATGCAGAATTACTTCTGATACTGGTGGAGAAAATTCTTGTGGTCCGAGTTTTGTCTAAGCCTAAAATGTCTTCTTATCTTGAGGATTGCGATAACAATTAAGAATATGATATACATCAAGGAAGTTCAGATCATATTACCGAGAATTACTAGGCTTTGAAGCAAAAGGTTGAAAATCTTATCTGAGTAGGCATGTTGAGTTTTGAAAATGAAAGACCCAAATTTTCTAAAAGCATGACAATTAACAGAACACTTGGAGATGCAAAAGTGAAGGAAAATATCATTCCATTAGAATTAAGTAAGTGTCTAAGGCAAAGTTCAAATTCCAGCATTTCCTCAGCCGATTGTCAGAAGACAAGAGATCACAAACATCACTTTGATCCAATTCCTATTTCATACAAATAACTGTATCCTCAATTGTTGAAGGCCCAATTGGTGACCCCACTTTTCCTTGCACCTTTGCAACCTCCGTATCCAAAATGGTACGACACAAATGCTCATTGTGAATTTCACGACAAAATTCAAAAACATTCTATTGAGAATTGCATTGCCTTCAAACATCGAGTTCAAGTTCTTTTGGGGTATGGGAAATGGAAATTTGGGATAGAAAGTCACACTGATTTAGTGGATGAACATGAAATTCAAGATGTAAATACCCAGAAAGAGAGGCATCAGTTCGAATATGAGGCTTAAATAAACAAATTAAGGCAGAAGAGAGATGAGTTGAATGAGGAGTTGAAAAGTTTGCAATTTGATCATCAAGAACTTCGTTCGATGCTCAAAAATGCTGGTTTAGGCGTGACTCTTGAACAATCGAAGAAAAGAATCAAAGAATTGAAGTATAAAGCTAAATACTGGAAAATAAGCTCTAAAGCAAGTGAAAATCGAGCCAATACACTCTCGTTTGATCTACGAGAAATGGAAATACAACATAATACTTTAATGGATGATCTAAGGGTTAGTCAATCTAAGCGCGAGATGATGACTAGATACATGCAGATGTATGAGGGTACTACTATCAAGTTGAATGAAAGTCAAGCTGAAAATGAAGCACTAAAGAAGAAGGTAGATAAATACCTCAATCTTACGCTGATGTACAAAGATCTTGTTGATGATGTTAAGAAAGACTGTCAAGAAAGTGAGAAGAAGCACCATGTCCAATTTTAGAGATCGAGAATGAAGATACGAGAAAAGACAATGACATGAGAGTTTCTGTTACTCAAGCACAAGAAGTGGCTCAACAAGTGGCAGACCTAGCTGACATAGAGATAGCATTGAGTCGGAATATTGATCTAGCATTATATCATGGAGGGAAGCTGACTTGGCTTTTAGAGGAAGTTAGGAAGATGAGAGTTAGAGCTCACCAATATTTGTAATATCTGATGTATTGAATCCTTTTACTTCAATGAAAGTTGTTCTATGACGATCATTTTTAGAATTAATACTTCTTGCATTCATACATTCATGCATTGCATATTTATCAATATAACATTATTATTTAATAGCATTGAATTAACATTAGTGATCTAAAGCAGTCGCGATTTTCGATAGGAGCAACCTGGGAATTAGTGAAAGTTTGCAAATTTGTTATCATGGAAGGAATTGAACAGACTCAAGAGGGGTTACAAGAACAGATGACCAAGCCTCAACAAAATGCAAAGAACCACACTTCTATACCATGTTTGACAATTTACCCCATGGCAGCTAACCCAAGTGCAGAGATAAGTTCTATAAAGTCTATCATCACAGGATTAAGACTCGAGCAGTTGAAAGATAGATATGCGAGAATTGAGGAAGAGATCAAGGTAGGAAAATACGTCGATAATCCCAAATTCGATGCACGAGAATTATGCTTAGTCCCTAATCTGGTTATTTCGGCTGAATTCAAAGTCCCCAATTTTGAAAAGTATGACAATTCTAGTTGTCCTAAAATCCACTTGGCAATGTTCTATAGAAAAATGGAAGGACATTTGGATGATGATAAATTGTTGATCTACTATTTTTAAAATAGACTGGTTGGACCTGCTAGAGTGTGGTACAACAAATTAAGTAGAGAATAGATCCAATCATGGGTAGATTTGGCCAAAGCATTTCTGGGGCAATACAAGTATGTTGTAGACTTGACTCTAAATCGCCATTTTCTACAGAACGTGAATATGAAGGTTAGTGAAAGCTTTAAAGATTATGCATTGAGGTGGCGAGGGTTAGCAGCCCAAGTACAACCTCCTATGGTAGAGGGAGAGATATCTCTCATGTTTAGTCAAACTCTACCATCTCCTTTCTTTGAGAGAATGCTTGCGAATTCAAGGGGTAGTTTCAATGACCTCATGGTGAGTGGAGAAGCAATAGAAATTGGAATCCAATAAGGGAAATTTGGACCCAGATTTGAAAGCCATGCTAATTAAGAAGAGAAGAAAGAGAAAGATGTGAATGAATGTAATGTTCAAAGTTGTCTAAGCCGCAAGAGAGAAAGGCTAGTTGTTTCATCAGAATGGCCACAGAAAATTCCTCGAGCAAGTGCAAATCTAGAGATCTTTGGAGTATCTATTTTAGACTTATTTCCCCACCTTATTGAAGGACAACATATCACTCCTAGGCCAACGAAGGTAGTGTCAAAGCCATCTGCCTATAGCTCTGATCCATACAATGTTTGTGACTTTCACATGGGGGTACCAGGACATGCTAGCAAGAAGTGTAGGCCTTTAATAGGAAGAAATCAAAAATCTAGTTAGTAATGGAACTTTGACATGAGAGTTAGTTCAGCAATGAGAGATAAAAGGGATGAAGT
Organism: Hibiscus mutabilis; assembly: GCA_019671005.1. Taxonomy (NCBI): domain Eukaryota; kingdom Viridiplantae; phylum Streptophyta; class Magnoliopsida; order Malvales; family Malvaceae; genus Hibiscus; species Hibiscus mutabilis. The sequence continues at coordinate 79,492,477 of CM033716.1, forward strand.
GAGCTGTTATACCAGTCGAGGAATCAAAAGACCAGAATGAATGCTTCCAAGACTGTTTGGAATTTTGAGAAGTCTGTCTTAATCATGTCTGTGCATCATGTAGGTACAATCTACAAGAACCATTTTTGAAGTAATACCTAGAAATAATTCTGCTACTCCTGGCCCGAAAGTAGTAGAAGTATTTTTCTAAGGGCATATGTCATGTTTGTTGGTTTTCATTTCATTGGAATGATGTTTTTGAAATAAATAAATACATGTATATATCTTCCTATCCTTGTAGACCCCTGGATGCCAATTGCAAGATACGACATTGATTCCAGTACAAAGATCGATTGGATGTTGTGAAAATGATGAGGTGAAATTTATTTCTTAGACTAATCTTGTCGGCAAAGTAAGAAAGGGTCATATTACTATACTCGTGATGATGTTCGATGACAAATCTTTGAAATTCATAAACAGTGAAGTGGACTAGACAATTTTAACCAAGTAGAGTTGCTTGAAATTGAAGTTCCAAGCGTAGTCTTCTATACCTTAAAAAACACAGTAAGAGAGAGAAACAAAAAGAGGGGAGAAAAAGAGAGAAAAAAGAAAAAAAGATAGAAAGAAAAAAAGAAAGAAAAAGAAAGAAAAAGAAAAAAATAAAGAAAAAGAAAGAAGGGAAAAAAGGAGAGAAAAGAATAATATAGAAGAAAATGAGAGGAAACGAGAAAGAAAAAAAAGAAAAGAAATAGAAGTAATGAACTATTGAATAAATAAGTTTCAGAGCGCTTTGATGGACCTGTAGGAGATGTTGACAAATCTAATAAGGAGTTATGCTCCACCTATCCAATACCCAAGCGTCAAAGATGTGTCTATAAAGATATGTTTATAATAATATAATAATAATAATACTAAATAGTAACAATCAGAAGCACACACATACACTTATAGAATTTTATTCTTAGAATGATATTTTAGCACTCTATTGGTTAAACAAGTTCGGGAAGCTTGAACACATTTATGAATGGAAATGAATGAAGAGAACGAAAAATGAGTTGTTTCTGACTGATTGAGCAATGTGGTAATCATAGGGTGTGATCTGAGTGATTTGAAAGAAATTTCATAACTTCAGAAATTGACACAATATTCAAAAGTTATTATACCCATAAAGGATTGAATATAATATGGTCTTGCACTTGATATCTAGGGCATCATATTCTGTTTTCTTTCTTTATATTAAGACCCTAATTTTTCGGCTCTTATAAGGTATCCTTCATTGAAACGCTGATCAGCAAGCTGACATTTTTACAAACAAAAAGATTTCACTGTATTGATTCATAGATAAATTTCCAAATGCAAGATCGTGGATGCAAATGATCAACCTAACATAGTAAAGATATGGTTGAGTATAGGGGCATTCATCTGTTCGGCAACCCTCTGTTCAGAAAGAGAAATCATCCATCAGGGGTTATGGTGAAGACAATGGCAAGAATGCATATATCAAATAGCTCAAGGACCTAAAGTAAGTTTCTACCATGGAGTTTTGGTTGGTTTTGAAGTTAATGAATGAACTTGAAGAAATTTCAGAGACTTAAAGCAAGTTTCTATCATGAAGTACCGGTTGCCCGTTGAAATTAAAGAATTAACTTGATAAAAGTTTAGGGACTAGAAGAAGGTTCAAGGACTTGAGGCGTTTGCTAGCCCTAGACAATGAAAGAGGGGCAAATTCTACATGATGGGGCAAGAAACAAGAGATTAGTGGGGTATCATTGTGCTCAAGAGTGCAAATCAAAGAGGAATGGAAGTGTAGAGCCTAAAAGAATTTGATTACTGAAGAAGTCAAAATCTACTCAAGAAGAAAATGAGCTCAACAAAAAAATTTTGGGGCAAATTTTGTCAGAGCATGAAGGCAGTAAAAGCTTAAGGCAAATCTCAAGAAGATCAAGTTGAGCAAGATATGATAAGAATGATCTAAAGAGATAAAAAAGAAAAAAAGCTCAACAACAAAACTTTGGGGCAAATTTTGTCAGGGCATGAAGATAGTAAGAGTTTAAGGAAAAATCTCGAGAAGATCAAGTTAAGGAAGATCTAATAAGAACAATCCCAAAATATGAGGTGTTGTTGCAACAGAAGCATAAAACTCAACAGAAAAGCAAAGAAGATCTGAACACATCCGAGTGGTCCTTACTTGTCATAATTCATGCATCATATATAGTTAGACATCCATAAGATAGGAGCATACTAACTCATGCGTTCAAAGTATTTTTGAACATTTTGCAGGAATTTACAAGAATCGTCAAGGAACGAGCAATATTTCAATCTACAGCTTCGAGATTGGAGAAGTAGATCTAGCAAAGACTAGCAAAGATTTCAATCACATTTTTTGTGAAGCAAAGATATCAATCTATTTGAAGAGGCAGATCTTAGCAAAGATTTCAACCCGTTTGAAGAGGGGGATTTTAGTAAAGATTTCAACCCGTTTGAAGAGGCAGATCTCAACAAAGATTTTCTAATTGTCTGCATAAGACAGAAAGTGTAGCACAATTCTAAATTCTTCAGGTTATCAATAAGTCATTCGGGTATGATGTTAAGTCCTTCGGGCCATCGCCTACGGGAGCAATACAAATATTTGATTGTATGCATAAGACAGAAAATGCATTACGATCCCAAATCCTTCGGGTCATCAGTAAGTCCTTTGGGCATGATGCTAAGTCCTTCGGGCCATCACCTTTAGGAGTGATGAGAACATTTAGTTGTCTGCAGAAGACAAAAAGTGTAGTGCAATTCTAAAGCCTTTGGGTCGTCAGTAAGTCCTTCGGGCATGATGTTAAGTCTTTCAGACTGGTACTTCCAAATTTGATGAGAATTTTTTGGATAGCGTCACAGTAAGACAATGGGGGCATGGTATCGGCGAAGACATTAACCTTTTGAGTTATCAGCTTAAAAACAAAAAAAGAAAAAATAACAAAGAAGAAGAATAAGAAGAAAAAGAAGAAGAATAAGAGAAAGAAAACAAAAAAATGGTTTAGGTTATTAGAGATTGTAAAACAGGTTTGATCAACTTTAGGCTCAGATGAGGAAGATTCACTGTATAATTGGTCAAAAGTTTCAACGTCTCTCATTAATGATTTACCCAAATTGTGCATTTGCTTTACAATTAATGTTGAAAGATTAATGATGGATTTGACTTTTACAGGTCACATATAAGTTCCAAGCATAGAAAGAGATTGATCAACAGAGGAAGAGAAACAAAGATTTCATATATGCTTCAGACTGAAAGATCGAGATATCTTAGGCAGAAAAAACAGTGATTCAAAAGAACTTAGCGCTTCAAGAGAGAAATTGAGGATATTTCATATTTCTTCAGGTTGAATTCTTATTAATTGATTATATTTCTTTTGCAAGTTTAGTTTTCCCCCCAAAGGAGAATGTGAATTAGCATTCCTAGCAAAGAATGAAGAATTCCTAATTATAAGATTTTGCACAACAAAGAATGAAGAGCTCCTATTGTGAAGAGTTCGCCCAACAAAGAATACATAGCTCCTAATGTGAAGAGTTTACCCAGCAAAGAATACAGAGCTCTTAATGTGAAGAGTTTGCCCAACAAACACAGAGTTCCTAATGGGAAGAGTTCACCCAGCAAAGAATCAAAAGTTCCAAATGTTGGGTCACGCCGGTACACCCCATGGCGCAGCAGAAAAATTATACGGCGATTACCACCAGAGATCCATGTACAAGGAACAAATAAGGGTAAAGAATTACCTGTTTAAAATCTAGAATTCTATATTTGGAGAAGATAGATATCCAATCACGATTCCACGATGTCAATTCCTAAGTCGCGATGATAACGCTCCGACCTCTACGTAGTTCACCCAATTGAAATGAGCATATAAAACTCTCTAAACTATTTATAGGGTTTTTCCAAAATCATTAATGATTGCTAGATCTCTCATGCCTTTATATAGCCTTTGAAATCCTAATTCAACTTATATTAGGATTTTAATATATATATATATATATATTAATATATAATCCTAATTTAACTTTAATTAGGATTTCAATATATATATATAATCCCAATTCAACTTAATTAGGATTTCAATATATATTAATATATATAATCCCAATTCAACTAATTAGGATTTTTAATATATATATATATATATTAATATATATAATCCCAATTCAACTTTAATTAGGACTTCAATATATATATATATTAATTTAAATCGAATTATATTATTTATATATATTAAAAGAGTCATAATTACAATAATTATTTTCTTTTAATATTTATCCAGTAGTTAAATTATATATATAATATTAATTTAACTAAATTTGTGCACAACAAATTTGTACATATATAATTTGTTTAATATATGCTCATTTCAATCGTGGGTGTGACCCTGTAGGTTCATGTAACGTTAGTAGTAAATATTAGAACATTTCTAATATTACAAACAATGAGTGACATCTAGAAATATGCCATTGTCACCTAAGTTACAAGAAATCATGATTCGACATAACTTTTTCGTGATTAACTCTTTTTCATGTATTACATCATTTTGTCCTTTATATCTAGATTGGACACAAGTCATGGAACAGTCACACTTGTATAGTCCATCTAATATTTCTTGATATCTTGAGTAGACTATTATAAACAAATAACTATGATATCTCATATCAACTTATTCGAGCATGACCATACATTTCTAGTCTCACTCAATCAAGTGGCCTACGATATTACTCATATTATGTAGGAGAGACAAATCTTATCTTGATCAACCATATCCCACTACATAGATTGTGATATATCCAATATCAGTCTTTATAGAGTAGTCAGTTACGACACATGTTTGACTGTATCAAAATATGTCACTCACGATGTTGAAATAATGATAATCTCAAGTATGTGGATCATACATGTAGTTATCACTATGAGCAATGTTGTGACTTTCACATAATAATCCAAGAAACATGTTCATAGCGGGTTAGTCCAGTATGTCGTTCTCTAACACATACTTATGTATTGATTTTGACATCTCCATGTCAATGACAACACTTTGTCATCAATCAACTACATATTAGTCTTAATGCATTATTGTTGTCCATTCTCACAATAATACTCGACTAAGAACATTTAAGAATAATCATATTATTCTAAGGATTTTATTATAATTCAGTTTATTTATGCACGCATAATTATAACTGAAAATAATAATGGCGATGCCTCTTAATGAATGAACAAGGTAAAAACAAATTTCATTTACAATCATCTTATGATTGGTCATTGGGCATACTCTAACACCAAATAAAAAGAGCTCGCTTGTTCAACACCTTTACAGATAGGTGGATCACGTTTCAAAAGAATGAAGAGTGTGTTCTGCTCCAAGCTTCGCAACGTTTCAAAAGAATGGATAGTTCAACCTTTTCAGATTTCATCAACATTCCCAATAATGAATGAGGATCAATTTTTTGTAGAGAAAAGTGGATCGAAATTATAGAAAAACTTGCTTGTTCAACGCCTTTGTAGAAAGGTGGATCATCATTTCCAAGAAAGATTAAAGAAGAGTTCGCTTGTTCGACACCTTTATAAAGAGGTGGATCAACATTTTCAATAGTGGATGAGGATCAACTTTTTTTACAGAGAAAAGTGGATCAACATTTTTCAGAAGAACTAGTTCAAACTTTAGTTTAGCCTTGACAGAAGGATTAGGAAGTTCATAATAAGAAGAACTTGTTCAAGCTTTCTAAAGAGGAAGGAGTGAGAGTTTGTAATAAGAAGACCTTGCAGCTCAGAGCAACAACCTGCAAGTTTAGACAAAATTCGTGTATTTTCAGTCTTTGCCTATTCTTGTTCCACAATAATGAGCAAAGAGGGGCAGCTTTAATACCCGTATTTTGTTCGAGAATAGTTCTATATTAGTAGTTCGATATAAATAAAACCTAAATGTATAATAAATAATATAAACCCTTAAATAAATAAAATAGTCTATATATAGTCTATAAATGTCCATTTACATTTATAAATACCCAAAATCCTTTACATAAAACCAAAAGCCCAATTCATGTCCAATTACATTTTTTTCCCGCCCATTCTAATACATATCCAACCCAAACAAACACACATTTGATCCAAAATTCAAAATCCCCCCCCCCAAATTTCAATCTAAAGGGACATGTGGGAACCTTGGGTTGGTTCGAATGAAAAGGCACGAATTGTGTTTTCTCTCCCTATAGCTGGTGCCAGCTAGTCGTGATGTCATCGTTGTGACATCACTAGGATGTCATCTTCGGTCAACCCTATAAATAGGGAGAAAAAAGGTTGTCAGACAAATTAACTACAATAATTAATACTAATCATCAAGAATAGATAAAATAATAATAAATACTATAATAATGAAGAGAGAGAGGCTTTTACCTGGGAAGTCGAACGGCCTTGGAAACTGAAGAGGTTATCAGGAAGCTGAGTAGACGCCGAAACCGCGAACCACCACTGCCGAAAGGTATTTTTTCTCCGATTACCTTTTAAATCTTGTAAAAATAAAGTAAACGTTAGTTTATATATAAAAAAGACACAAAATAGAAATAAAAAGAGAAGATCAATGTCATTTTTCGGTGGTCGTAGTTCTTATCAAAAGCGGCAGAGTTGAAAATAAGAGAAGGTACGAGGAGTTAGATCTAGGTTGATCGGAGTTGGGTGACTCTATCGAGCTGAGATTTAGTTTTAGGGTTTTAAGGTTTGAATCAGAAATTTTGGGAGAATTTGGTGTTTGGTACGACGGTGAATTGCGGCCAGAAATCGCTCAGGGCGGTCGGCATGTCCTGCAGCGGCCGGGATTCGAATCTCGGTGGCTGACGAACAAATAATGGTGATCGGTGGGCGGCGACTTAAGATCAAACGGCAGCATTGGTGGCGGAAGAGTGCCGAAGTTTAAGGTGTTCATCTTGTTTGTGATGAACAAGGATGAACACCGTCCTAAAGGTGTGAAATTTTGATCCATTTGGATCTTTGGTTCTGGGCATATGGGGTTTGTAGAGTGAGAAGTGGAGAGAAAATGGAGGAGCTCGGTTGTAGAAAGAGGGAAAATCTAAAAAAATGAGAAAAAAGAAAATTGAATGGGTGATGAAACCTTTTAAATAGGAGTTGGGGTTCGGCCTAGAGGCCCGCAAACTCCCGTTTGTAGCCCGCGAATACCTGAAGCAACCCGCGCCCTTCTTCCTTCAACTTTGTAATCTGGCACTTCTGTTTCAATAAAGTTTAATTTGGCCATGATTAGTTAATTTGCAAGTTTAATTTCTTTTAATTTTGTCCTAATTTAATTGTTTTAATTTATTTAATTGCAATTAATTATATAATTGAATACATGTTTTAAATTAAGCATATAGTATATTTGCTAGATCATACAATACACTTAGATACAATTGTTTAGAGCCTTAGTCTTAGGTTCTTAATTAAGATTTAATTAATTAATTAGTAAGATCATTGTAGCAATTTAATGTATATTAAATGGAAACTTTGGGGCTCAAATTTGGACAGTGTTCCACTTGCTTGCAATAAGATGTTATCTCAACATTGGCCTTGAAGAGGTACACTTAGCATACATTACAACTTAGAATTAAATAAATAACTTAGTTAATTAATAGAGCTTCAATTAGGATTATCGCTTTAATTAATTAGAATGAGCAGTTTAATTAGCGAATATTATCAAAAATTTAGGGTTCTGAGATTGATGGTATTCAAGCAATTGGTACTGTCTCATAAAGGTCTTTAAATTTAATAATATTTATAGTCTAAAATAACTTAATTAATTAGAGCCTCTTTAAGCTATAACTTAAAATAAACAAGACAATAATGAATTATGCATTAAAACCTTTTATGTTAGAAATATATTTTTTGAATATGAATAGGGGTGCTTCATAATAGGGTTCTTTTAATCTCATATTTGGTTAAAAATATATTGCCTTATAAAAAGATATTTTTATTTGGAATTTAAATCCAGTTAATAGTTAAGGGTTAAATTAAATTCAAAATATCATTCAAAATGCGAAAATGCCACGTAAAATTAAAAGGTACCGATAACGGGCGTTTGTGGGGTGTTAATCCTTCCCCACTAACCGACTCCCGAACCCAATTTTTTTAAAGAATGAATCTTTGGTTATTTTATGGTGTCTGGTTTACCTCGAAGTGACTGGTAGCGACTCCAAAATATTTTCAAGATTAAATAAAGGAAAAATCCAATTAAACATGAAAACCCTAATTTTTCAAGATTAAATAAATAAAAGGCAAAACCCTAATTTTAAAGATCGATCATCGAGCTATTTTCAGACCCGGTTAAAAATGGTGACACTTGCATGACAAGTAATCAAAGGCTGCGATGAGGGTATCAAAACGATGAAGAAAGGAGAAAATGCCGTTTTCACGATACCTTCCGATTTTGCATATGATGAATCTGGGTCGCCACCAACAATTCCGACAAACACAACTCTTCCGATTCCTTGTCGAGTTTCTTTCTTGGACGAGCGTAAAGGACATATTCAAAGATGGGGGAATCTTGAAGAAAATACTTGTTGAAGGGGAAAGTTGGGAGAATCCCATAGATTTGGATGAAGTATTTGGTATGCTATAATTTCATTTCCACTTGCTACTTAAACCGTTTAATGCCACTCTGTAGTTACAATACTGCTCTTGTGTTTTTACAGTCAAGTATAAAGCTCATTTAGAAGATGGTACACTGATTTCGAAATTGGATGGAGTAGAGTTCACCATCGGAGATGGTTAGTGTTATCCCTTTTGTTATATGTTCTCACTCGATCCGGAAAAAAAAAACTCTATGATGTTAAATCTGCCATTGAAATTTGTTCCCCTGCATACTATTTCTGCCCGGTGTTGGCGAAGGCGATGATGACAATGAAGAAAGGGGAGAGAGTCATGTTGACAGTGAAGCCACAATGCAAGTTAAATTCCTCTTATGCATGTAGATGCATTCCGCGAGGATGGTAGTGAATGTGCCGTTCCTCCGAATGGTACCCTCCGTATAACATTCGTTTTTTGGAAGAGTGATTCAGTGTATTAACAACACTAGTTAACTATAATTTTCGAGTTTAAGTTCGTTGAATTATCGTCTCCACAAGAATTGAGTAAGTTTTATTTGCATAAGTGATCACATTTTTATTCAAATATGGTTTAGCTAAGGTAAGGGTACAGATAAATGTGATTATACCTTTATTCATTACTAATTTACTACATATTAAACGTTCCGATATCAATAATAAAGCAAACACAGATCCTTACATGCATGCATGCATACATACATACCTATTTCATATAATAAAATGCAAATGATGGTCTTAATGTTTAGTTGCAGAGAAGCTAAGCATCTCCTTCTCTTGCGAAGGTTTAATCAAAACTTCCGAATTAAACGTCTTCTTCTCCCCTTTGTCCGACGCTTCGATTTTTAGAAGGTATTTGGTCCCAGCAACTATCTGTTTGGTGGCCTGCACCACCTGTGAAAACTCTAGCGGATTGCCCTCGTTTCCCTTCTGTTTGTTGTACTCATCCACCGCGAACTTCCCCACTTCTTGCACCTCTTTGTCGGTCGTCGCATCGCTGATCCCTCCCAATGTTGTTCCCTGCCCATTAACCGCCGTAAATAATACAGCGAACATCGACGACAGTGCGAGGATTGTTAGCTCGGTTCTTGCCATTTTTATTGTATTGTATTGTATATTCTGAATTCTGATTGATAATGATGATAAATAAATGTGTATATATAGATATGGGGAGGGAGAGAAAAGGAATCTGAATTGAAGAAAAAAGAGTGGTGCGCAGTGAAATGTGTTACGACAAGTAAGGCTAGCCAATAGCCTGTTTCTACTACACTTATCTACCTGAAATCGAATTGAATCAAATCGGCTCGAGCTTAGTCCGGTCTGATTATTTTTTTCAAAGAAAAACTGAAAATGTTATTTAAAAGGAAAAGGAAAACGTTATGTTGCAGCAGAGTTGAGCGAAGGTGTGTTGTAGTTTAGAAAAGAAACGTGTTTATATAGGGTTGAATTATACGGATGTCATTGAACTTTAAATTTAGTATTATACCACTGAATTAAAAATCAACGTTATTTTAACATTAAATTTTAGCTTAGGCATCAATTATACCATTGGACCATTAAAATCTCTTTCACGTCTTTGCATGTTACCGTTGTAATCCGTTCACGTCATTGATTTTAATAGCTCAGTAGTATAATTAAAGTTTAAACTAAAGTTCATAGTTAAAATTATATTTACTTTTAGTTCAATGGTACAATTGATATTAAACTTAAATTTTAGTGCTATATAATGTAATTTACCCTTTTATAAATAAAAACTTCAAAAGAATTTTTATTTTTATTATTTTTTAACTTTGGTCAATGGTCATTATTATTTGTACATTAACTCGAGATCAATTCAGTTGGATCATTTTAAATATTAATACTATTATGGCAATTTTGTTATTTATACCTTTAGGCTTTATATAATATTTAAAATTAAAAAAAATCACCTACTTAAACTTCTATATAAATCTTTTATTATTTATGGGTTTTGCTATACACAGCCGTAAAAAAATAATGCTTATTTTATTTTTTAATATAATCTATTAGAATGTAATTAATTATATTCCTAAAAAAATTAAATATTATTAATTTATGACGTTTAATGTAATTAAATCATAACATCTTAAACCCTAAACTCTAAAAATCGTTAGAGGTGACAAACGGGTCATTCGGTTCGATTTCGGTTCAGGTCATTTCGGATCTGACTATATTCGGTTTAATTTCAGTTCGGGTCTGGTTCGGTTTTAGTTCGGGTCTATTGTGAATTCAGTTCGGGTATCGGGTCAGGACGTCAGGTCGGTTGATTTTCGGTTTAGTTGATTTTGGTCGGTTGATTTCGGGTCGAGTCAATATCAGGTTAATAGGAGACCGATTGGTTTTAGTCGATTTTTTAGGTCGAGTTAGGTTTTTCCACCCTATATATGACTTTATATAACATGTATATTTGACTTTTTGGTGAGTTATGCGACAGTTCACATCTCATCTTTATTTATTTATTTTAATATATTTTCTTTATTTCGAGTTTCCTTTGGTTCGGGTGAAATCAGACTGGTTGAAAATTAGTTCAGTTGAAAATCGGTTCGAGTCCATTTTCGGTTCAACTAAAATTTGGTTCGGTTTATTTTGGGTTTCTGATCAAATTCGGCTTATCGTGTTCGGTTCGATTTTGGGTAAATCAGTTCGGGTCTTGGGTCAAGTTTACGAGGTCTAAAAATCGTAAACTTTTAAACCATAAACTTAAAACCATAAACCTTAAGCTCTAAAACATAAACCATAAATCCAAACCCTAAAGTAAAAAACCACAAACCCTAAAACACTAAACTATAAACCCTAAACAATAATCCCTAAACCCTAAACCCTAAAAACCATAAAATACTACAACGCTAAAACCCTAAAACAATAAACCTTAAAACCCCTGAAAATATAAACCATAAACCCTAAACATTTTTTACATGATTATTAATTACATTAAACCCCTAAATCAATGATGTTTAAATTTTTAGGAATGTAATTAATTACATTCTAATAGTTTCCATTGAAAAGTAAAATAAATAAGGGTAAACTTCACTGGAGGTCCTTTATGTTTAAGGTTTGTTCTATTTTGGTCACCGAATTTAAAAAAGATTATTCTTGTCACTTATATTTTCGACTGTTACCGTTTTGATCACCCGAGTTTTAACTTCCGTTATTTAGGTAACAAAGAGCTGACATGGCACCTTAATAAATAAAAAATCTACGTGTGTATATCCAAAAACCAAACCTCATCCATCAACTAACTCTCTCTCTCCTCCTCCTCCTGATTTCGACAACTTACAAAACTATTGTTGATTTCGACATCCTAACCTTCGTATTGTTAGAAAAGGACAGAACAAACACAGAAAAAATTCCCCTGAATAAATCTGAAAACTTCATTCATAGTCAAGTAGGAATGATTCAAATTCATATATAAAAATACCCATGAGCTGCGTTAAGTTTCTAGTTTTAAAAGATATATTATTATCATTATCCTCTGCAAAACGATGTTATAAACATGGACCTTTCTCGTTTCATTTTTACACCCAGAAAACAGAAGTAACCTTAAGAATTCAATGTTATTCATTCTTGTTTTGGCTGCTTTCTTCTCGTTTTCATGGGAAACTTTGCCTCATCAAAAGTTTCTTCAGTGTCTTTCCCTCATTCAATTGATTTTTCTTTCTTTTCCAAAGTAATTTTCAAATGAACGAAATTTTCGTATGAATCTGTTGTGGATTCTACGTTGTGGAATCTCAGGTTCAATACAACCAATACCGGGAAACCTTTGATCGTTGTAACGCCTACGTAAATATCTCATATTCAGGAAACGATTCATTGTTCGAAAAAAACATGAGATGCAAACAGGGGCGGGTCCAGAAATTTAAACATGGTAGTTTATCGACCGCCAATAAATAAAATATTATGTAAATCAATTATAAACTGAATAATTCACCAAAAATTACATTTAAAGGGCATTAAAATTAAAATTATAAATTAATAGTACATAAAAATGATTACAAGTAAACTTAATTTTTGAAGAGAAAATTAAACCAAAAAAAAATTATCACACCCCGAATTCGGGACTTGAAGTTTCGAGCTTGAAGTGATGAATTGTGAAATTAGAACTAAATTGGATTGTTTGCAAAGGTTTGAAGGTCATGTTGTGATTTTTAAGAGTTTCGAGGCAAAACAATAATCTTTAAAAGTCATGTACCGTTCCTAGAAACCCTAATAAGTTCAGTGGCTCGCTTTGTAATTTACCCATTGAGAGATATTTTAATTTTTCAACTAAATTTTGCCTTTCAATTTTTAGTAGCTGCCAGGCACCAGCAACTCCTCTATCCTCCGTTATCTCTCTTGCTTTTTTGTATTTTTTTTCGTTTCAACCATCGTGAACCACCGTTCCCTATACTATTATTTTTAGTTTTGTCTTGAAAACTCGATCACTCTCTAGCCTCTAATGAAGTTTTCATCTCTTAGTTGTTGTTTATTAGTTTGAAATCCCCATATGAATTAGCATTTCTGTTCTGCATGCTTTCTTCAGCCGCCTGAACTCACGACGTTGAGCGCCTGAACCTGGAAGAATGTTTTTTAATGGTAGGTCACTTGACCTAGGAAGCACAATGGTAGATCTTGCCCTAGCTGCAAAAAAGAATCGAAAGTGGTGGCCATGATTACAAGGGTCTTTCGTTTACAACCAGTCCCGTTCGTCATCATCGACTTGGCTCTCTTCCGATCAGTGGACGTTGATGTTGAAAACAGAGTTGCATTGGTTCAAGCCTGTACGACGCTCTGTAAAATTTATTATAGAATTCTGAAAAAAGTAGTACTCTCACCTTTCCAGCTGCCGTTTTCCACACAATCGCCACCGGTGGACATACTAGCGGGGGAGGTTTCAAGTTACTGTTCATAAAATACGGAATCGCCGGTGACAATGTGGTGGATGCTCAGTTCATCGACTTAACGGAATGATTCTCGATAGAAAATCCGTGGGGGAATATTTGTTTTGGGCGATTCAAGGCTTGGTTTTTGAATATACACACGTGGATTTCTTTTTATTTTTTAAGGGGCCATGTCAGATCTCCGTTACCTAAGTAACGAAGTTAACGCCCGAGTGACCAAAACGGTAACAGACGAAAACATAAGTGACAAGAATAATCTTTTTTCAAATTAAGTGACCAAAATAGAACAGACCCTAAACATAAGGGACCCCAGTGAAGTTTGCCCAATAAATAATTAATGATAGGAATCTAGTAGTTCTTATACACGTGTATAGAAAAACCCATTATTTTACCTATTCATTATTGGATAAATTTTTATATAAAATGTTTTTAATCGGTATTTATTTAATTGAGTTTATAATGTAATATTAAGTTAATAAATTATTTTTAAAAATAAAAATTAAAAACAAAAAAATAAAAATCTAATAAAATTTCACATAAATTTTAAAATGATAAAATTGTTATGATTTTGAGGAATTAATATTGGATTGTGTAAAAATATTTAGCGAAAAAAATATAATTTTATTATAATTAATTTATTTAATTATAGTATTGGTTTTCATGCAATAGTTTCTGATCGTGCTATGGAAGATGCTAAACTGATGGGGTGTTTTCTGATAATGCAGTAATGGTGGTTGATGGTCGAGAATAAGTGAGGGACATGTTTCCTTAGATGCAAGTATCATGATCTAAGAAAAAATCTCTCTCTCTCTTTGAGTTACAAGACAAGTCTCTGTCGGGTAAGGAGAAAAAAATTTAGAGACCGGGTTATCAAAAAATGTAAAAAATCAAGAAAGGAGAATGACCAGTTGGAGATTGTTGATTGTTCGTCGTCTGAGTTAGACATTGCTAGAAAACAGATCCTAATGAAGCCGGCAAGAAAAACGTTTGTGCTTGGTAAAAGATTGTGAGTTCAAATTATAAGAATCAAGCTGACTTTTTTTTTTTTTTTAATTTGCAGGGCTTACTATAAACTTCATTTATAGGGGACATGTTGGATGTTATTTTTTGGCCCTTACTTCGTGTATGTTGGGCGAAATTGCATGAAAATTTGAGGTGTGTCCATTTGGTTTTGTTGTAAGCTAGTAACTGTTTGGTGTGTGTATGTAGGTGTTCAGTTGGGTGTTAAGCAATTTTTTTGAGAGTTTGATTGTTTTATTTTAACAACATTGTTCCTTTTATTAATAAAATCTAAAACTTTGCTGAGCAAATAAAATAAAATAAAATAAAATGCGAAAAATAATGTTAACGCCGTGGAAAGAAGCTAAGCATCTCCTTCTCTTCCGAAGGTTTAACCAAAACCACCGAATTAAACGTCTTCATCTCCCCCTTATCCGACCCTTCGATCCTCAAAAAGTATTTGGTCCCTGAATCTATCTGTTTGGCGGCCTGCACCACTTTTGAAAACTCCACTTTTTGCTGCTTCTTTTTGTTGTACTCTTCCACCGCGAACTTTCCTAGTTCTTGCACTCCTTTGTCCGCCGTCGCATCGGTTATCGGCTCTCGCCCTTCTACTATCGCCAATAACGCCGCCAACACCAATGATAGCGCGAAGATTGTTAGCTTGGTTTTTGCCATTTTTTTAATGTATTTTATATTCTAAATTCTGATTGATAGTGATGATATATAAATGTGTATATATAGATATGGGGAGAGGGAGAAAAAACTGAAAATGAAGAAAAAAGCGTGGTATGTAGTGAAATGCGTTGCGACAAGCAAGGCTAGCCAACAACTTGTTTCTACTACACTTATCTAATCAAAATTGAATCTAATCAGATCAAGTCACATTGGATTAGTTCCATCTTAGTCTGGTCTATTATTATTTACCTTAATTCGATATTAAATAACAAAAAAAGAGTTAACTTTTACCAATAATTTTAACTTCTAAAATCAAATTGACCGAATTGATCGACTTTAACTATTTCAATTGGTTATAAGTTAATACCAAAACTCCTAACAATATATCATAGTTTCTAAGAGCATATTGTCACGAGGCTAGAGTCTGACTAGCGAAATCGTGGGTTCTTAATTAATGATCTTTAGTCAAAGACTAAGTCGGCCTTCAAATACTAAGCTAAGTGCTTAGAAAGGCGGAAGCTTATGGGAAAGAAAAACAAAGAAGAATGTGGAGAGTGAAAATGTTCTTTGTTGCTCAAAGAAAGTTGAATGATTACAATGGATGAGGGCAAGTCTCTATTTATAGGCGAACCCTCCTACATCTAATGGCCTAGAATGAAATGATCCAAGGATTAAGGGTTCTTAAAATGTTGGGGAAGAATCGCTCCCCAATCATATCCATTCTAACATGATTGTTGCTCTCATATTGGCAAGGATACTTTCCATAAGTGTCTTGGTCAACAAGACGAACTTCATCCAAGTGGTGGACTCATTTGGGCGGATTGGCACTGGCAGGCCCAGCAACTTGGCTAAAACCTCATGGGCAGTATGGAGGGTGTTGGTTTGGGCCTCATGGTCTTGGGCAACATTGAGGGTTCTCGTTTGGGCCCCCTGGTGTGCGTGGATGGTGCTGGCACGAGACCCTTTTTGCTAGGCAGCACGTGGTGTGCGTGTTTGGGCACCTTGGTGTACGCCCGTCTCGGTCATGGGCTGGCGGTCTGTGACAACATCATTAGATATTTTGATGCGTACTATTTTATTTTAACAAGTTTTATTTTTTGTCCATATTGTCATATGATAACGATAAGTATAATGATCGTACAATAAAAATAGACATTAAGATTTTACGTGAAATACTCTTTCGAGAAAAACTATGGACAAAAGATGAAATTTTTTCCTAATGTCGAAATAAAGAGAATTACAAACATTTGTGGAATCAACTTGATATCCAACCGCAATCCCTAGTATATATTTATCATGATAGTTATTTGATTATAAGGGAACCTCAAACTAGGGTTCATACTTTTAATCAATGTAAAATAAAAAGGGTAAAAACATTATTGGTCACTAAATTATTCTTGTATTCATGTTTTGGTTACTAAACTATTATTTTGTACAAAATCATCACTAACGTTACGTTTTTTCCTATTTTGGTCACTAATGTTACTTTCTTTTCCTATTTTGGTCACTAATCTATTGCTTATTTCCTGTTTTGGTCACCAAACTGTGTCTTTTCCGTGAGTTTTTTAACAGTGGGTGGCCAAAATAGGAAGAAACGTAACGTTAGTGATGATTTTACCAAAAATAATAGTTTGGTGATCAAAATAAGAAAACATGAATAGTTTAGTGACCAATGATGTTGTTTCCCATAAAAAAATATACTCGTATTTTTCGCTTCAAACCAAATTCTAATTAAATCCGAGTCACAAACTCTAACATACTGACCTAACACCAAACTTGAACATATCTCCATCTTTTTCTTTTTTGCTTGGAAAATAAATGATTTTATTGAAAGAGGGAAAATGAGTCACGTTCTACTGCATATTATCAAAAATTAACCCAATAAGAATACACTACTATCATTATTCTATCCAAGCTCGTCATTCTTACTGCAACTGAGATCAATCTTACCACCAAGCTTTGAAAGGTTCATGTCGTTTTATACTTGCCTTCCCAAGGTGATCCATCATACCTTTTGAAGTTTACGTATTTGCTCTCAATTTTCTTAATTTTTATGAATTAGTCCTTAAATTTTTGTAATATTTAAGGCTTGTGCCTACTCTGAAATTTCAAGATTTTATCTGTGCCCACTCTCAAATATATTTCTAGATCCACCACTGGATTTGCATCAGTTGATCTATATCATCAAAAATTAACCTCCACCTATATGGACAAAGGAGAGAGTTATTAATCCAATTTAGGGTCACTTGGGAATCAGACTCCACTATGAGACTTGCCTTGCCTACCCTCGTTTGCTTCAATGAATACTTCTAAAGCAGATTGGCATAATTAGAGTGTCATGCAGTGGCGAATCCAGAAAAATGCCATCACCTGGGCCAATATATGTATATATATAAATTATCTAACATAAATCATATAAATAGTTCCCAATTCAAAAATATAATAACTAAAAATAGTATGATTACATGTTTCAAAAAACACATCATTAAAAATATAATGTCTTCATCAATTAAGATGAACTCTCATTCTTTTCATAGAATCAAAATCATAAATGATCTAGTCAATAGTGAATTTTTCAACAATTTCTTTTTCAATATACACACTTAAGTAATCCGAAAGAAATTCATCTTCCATCTTATTTCGTAAAGTAGTATTGACAATTTTCATTGCTGAAAAGGCTCTTTCAGTAGTTGCCGTACTAACAGGAAGAGGCAAAATAAGTCGAATCAATCTATCAACAAGGGGATAAGAAAATGATTTCCCACTTTCTGACAAACTTCGACATAATTGAGTTATGGTGCTCAAATTCTTCATCTCCGCATGATTAGGAATATCACAAAAAAATAGTTCAAGTTCATGCTCCAAATGATATTTATCATGTTCAGAAAAGTCTTCAGGATAGTACTTCTTTGCAAGATGACACATTTTTTCCACATTGAAGTTCTTATAGCCACTTGAAGGATTCAAAGCCATACTTAAAATAAGCAGCTCTGTTGTTTGCTCACTAAACTGACTATTTAGTTCTTGCAATTGCTGATCCATAGTAGTTGTAAACACATCCACTCTATAATGGTGCTCCATTGAAACGATATCTTTATTACGTCGAGATCGAATTATATCAGAATAAGTAGAATTCATATTAGAGACCACAAAGAGAGTGTCATGTTTATTGCAGAATGAGAGTACTTTATTTAAAAGACCTTCCCAACCATCATCTCTAAATGTCTGAATTAAAACCATTGTAGCAGCAACTAAATCCATCGCGTTTAAAATGTCTTGTGACTTAGATTGCAAAGCTCGACAAAGTGCATTTTTGTATCCCATAAGTCCCTGCATCATATGTAAAATAAATACAAAATCAAAAGTCAATAACTTTTTAAGAGCAGAATTAGCATCCCCACGCTGAGAATATGAGACTCGACGGTCGATGGCTATTTTTTCAAGGACAGAATGAGTTGCATTATACATCCTTAAGACACTGCAAATTGACTTGTAATGATAACTCCATCTAGTATCTCCAGGACGTTGCAAAGTGCCAATTTGATTTAGCCCTGTTCCAGTCTCAATCTCTTCAATTTCAATTAAGTGCTCTATTTCAGCTATTTGACTATCTTGTAATTCATCCTAACACTTAGAAGAAGAGTTAACAACATTCACAATAAAGATCAAATCTTTTAAAAATCATGAATTTTAGATACTTCTCTTACAACAGCAATGAGAGCCAACTGTAATTGATGTGCTTGGCAATGCACATAATAGGCGTAAAGACAATCTTTCATGATAGAGCTTGTAAACCATTCCATTCACCTCGCATATTATTGACCTCCAAGATTTGCAATACTCAGCTCATGGTTAGATAAAACTGTAGAAATATCTTCTTTGAGAGTTTTTGACGTTGTATCTTTGATATGTACTAACTGTAAAAATCGTTCTTGCACAAATCCATATCCATCAACAAATCTTATGACTATAACCATTTGTTCTCTTTTATATATGTCTCGAGATTCATCAATGATTATGCAAAATTTTGAATCACCAATCTTCTTGCGAATTTCTTTTTGCGCTTTTTGAGCAAAGATGTGCAAAATTTCCTTTTGAATGGACGAAGCTACATATTTTACATTTTGTGGAGCATTTTCTAGCACAACGTCTCGTATATCCTTATTGTAAGAAGCAAGGAGTTTCAACATCTCTATAAAATTTCCCTGATTTCTTGGCTTTGCACTCTCATCATGCCCCCTAAATGCATATTTTTGGAAAGTCAACCATCGTACAACTTCTACTGAAGCACCAAATCGTAAACGATTATCAGCATTCTGTTTTGGAGTTAAATTTTCAAATATAGGATCAACATGACCTTTATGATTCTTGAAGTTTTCCCAACATTGAACAGAGTATCCATGAGCTGAGTTAACATCGTTCCCCATATGTGTTGCAAATACACAATCTTTCCCTCCAAGCCTCTTCCAATTTTTAAATCCGTGTACTGTAAAAGTATCCGAACCAGATTTTCCTAATAGTTTCTTTCCAAAAATAAAGCACGGGAAACAATAAGCAGCATTAGTAGTCGGTGAATACCCTAACCAATTAAAAGTCTTAAACCACTTAGATTGAAATCGTCGTAGATGACCATCTGGACCAAATTGAGGATACTCGGACATAAGAAATTGATAAGGTCCATGACTTATGAATTTCCCTATAATTTCTTTTTGTTTTTCTGACGGATAACTACTAATTGGCTTACGCAAAACTGGATCGCGCACAAAAGAAGTGTTAACAATATTAATTGTAGACTTATCTCTAGGTTCTTCATCTGGAACTTGAGTAGA